>WAAF01013543.1:0-118665 GCA_013400475.1 Tricholaema leucomelas
ATCGATGGTGATGCTTATGCGCTGAGACCTCCTCAGGGTCAGAGACGCTCCACCAACACCCTGAATTGTATCTTTCGCTGGAGATGCCGGCCAGTGTGGGGGCCATGCATCCACTGAAAAAATTGTCACATCAGCGCCTGAATAGAGGAGGACCTTCATGGTTCTTGTGTCCTGGTCATTAGAAATGGTTGCCTTGGTAACCAGTCGGCAGTTCATAGAGAGGTTTAGCATGGCCAAGCCGCCGGTAGAGCCAAAGCCCTGGTTCCCCCTCATTGGCAAGGCGTGGGCATGGGCCAAATCTTGCAAAAGGTTGACCATGGGTACGAGCTGGGCAATACGGCTACCTTTCGGCACAAAAATAGGTGGATTATTGGTATAGACGAGAATTTGAATGATGCCGGTGTAATCCGCGTCAATCAGTCCAGGAAGGACCATCAGGCCCTTCAGACCAGCAGAGGACCGTCCTAGGAGCAGGGCACCGGTGGGCTTGCCATTCAGAACCAGTGGACTCTTCATCGAGGTAGTAATACGGACTGGCTGATTGTCAACCAGGGTCACACCTACTGCTGTTGCCAGGTCCAGCCTGAGACTGCTGGAGGTGGCAGGGCAGATGCTACCGCTGGAGCAACTACTTGTGTCATCGCGCGGCTGCCCCTCGCGCTGAGCCGGGAGTTTCCCGAACGCTTACACACAGTAGTGGCATGAGAGTCAAGCTGGCAATTGTCACACCAGACTACAGCTTGTGGGCAATAGCGACGGTCATGTCCGGGCTGCCCACAGCGGAAGCAAACGTCAGTCCGGCCACGGGACCGACGGATACGACGCTGCGGGGCGGAGGACTGTAATGCTGCCATTACAATCTGAGTGTGTTTATCCATAAACTGATCAAGCTTGTCCACAACAAACGCCTGCTGCTGGCTCGCAGTCATGCAGGCAACGTGCTCTAACATGTCATCTACTGAGGCCTCTCTCGGCAGAGTAGACAAGAGCTGCTTGGTCTTATGATTCGCATTTTCAAAGGCCAAGACACGAAAGAAGAACTGCTTGCCTGCTTCATCTAAGTCAGCAGACCCTTCCACTGCCGCAGCCAATCTGTCAATAAAGTGATTGAAGTCCTCATTCAGGCCTTGCCTAACAGTAGTGTAGCCGGGCACCTTCAGCTCTGTAGGTACCACTCCAAAAGCTGCCCGGGCAGCTGTCATTGATGCATGATGCCATTCAAAGGGATGCCGTATCTGAGCATCCACAGAACTGTAGGCTCCCCGCCCCATGAGCATGTCCACCTGAACATTCAGCAAAGGGTCACCCGGCTGACATGGTTGTTCCTCCACCTTTGTGCACTCAGCACGCCATCCCCTTTCCCACAGCAAAAACTGGGATGGTGTTAAGACCAGCCTTGCAATAGACTCACAGTCAGCTGGACAGAGCACATAGGCAGAGAAGATATAATTCAAGAGCTGTTTAGTGGGCTGTGAGTGCAGGCCGTGGGTGGACGCTGCTCCTTTCAACTGCATGAGAAGCTTCCAATCAAGAGCCACATGTGCGGCTCCCGCCTGGCCGGTTGCAGTCTGGGCTGCTACAACTGAAAACGCTGCTGCAGAATCTAGGGCAGCAGCTGCCTCCCAATCACCCTCCAGGAGGGCATCACGTACAACAGTATGCCACTGATGCCAGGGGCGGGCAGGCTGAAGGTGAAGCTTTCGACCCGACACTCCTTTGCCCCGAGGAGATGGTGACCAGTAAACAGGGCCCTGGGACATCGTCTTGTGTCTGAGGAAGTCCCGAACGACCTTAGTATCGATTTCATCGTCATCAGAATGCGAGAAGTCGCTAGGGTCCGACTTGATAACAGGCGGCGGTTGCCGGGGCTGGGAGGCCAGGTCACTCGAAGCCGCAACGGCCGGCGGGGCAGACGGGGTGAACACACCAGGATCCACTGGAGGAAGTGGTGGAACAGCTGTGGAAGGTGGTGCTGGCTGTTCCAGAGCAGCTGGGGGCGGAGGGAGAGGCGGTGCAGTCCGTTCTGGAGCAACCGGAGGTGGAGGGGGGGGCGGTGCAGGCTGTGCCGGAGCGACCGGAGGTGGCGGAGACACCGGAGCGGCCATGGGTGGCGGATCCGGCCGCGCCGAAGTGGAGGTCACCGGCGCCAGCAGCATCCGAGGGGAGGGGGCTGGCGCCGACACCGGAGCAGCCGTGGGTGGCGGGAGGGGTGGTGGTGGCCGTACCAGAGTGGAGGGTGCTGGCACCGACATTGGAGCGGGAGGGAGCAGAGCCGGCTGCGCCGGAACGGAGTGGGGGGCGGCGGCTGTGCCATGCTCCAGTCTATATGTCTTTATACAGTTAATGACAGAGCGCCACGGTGCTTTAAGCATACCGGCTCACTCATCTTCGTCAATAACCAGGTCCCAAAGATCGGCGCCATACCGGCTCCATGCAGACTCATCAAAAAAGGAGTCTGGGGTCTGAAAATGGCCTCGTACAAGTCCGTAATGCAACAAGGCAGTCAACTTCTTATTTGTCAATGACACTCCTTGCTTGTGTAAGAAGTCCGATAGCAGAGAGAATGCCACTTCTTTATCCATGGCCGAACCAGCTCTACCCGTGCTATCCAGGGAACAAAAAACGTCACCGTGGTTGACCCGCCTCTTCCGGGGCCGCTTCGTTGCGGTTGAAACCCGCGTGTTTCCGTGGCGTCACTTCTGGGCCGCTTTTGTTGCGGTTGAAACCTGCCTGTTTCCGCACACGTCACTTCTGGGCCGCTTCACTTTTGGGCCTATGTCACTTCTGGGCCCACCCTCACTGCGGTTTTAACCCACCTATTTCCGCACACGTTATCGTCGGACCGCGTCACTTCCAGGCCTGCCCCATCGGGCCTGCACTTCCGGGTCCACCTATTTCGGGCTGCACAGAGTGGCGTACCCCACCCGGGGGCGCCTAATGTCTGATCGTCTCTCAGCCACGTCCGGCTATAGCTTACCGCAATGAAGATGGATCACCGATGCAGGTCCTGTTGGGGCCACAGCGGTGTAAGTGCTAGGCTCAGCGCCCCGTCGGTCGCGGCCTGGAGGTCTCAAATTCGTAGCCACGAAGAGACGGGAGGGTTCAAGCTAGCCGTTGGGGCGCCATTCTGCAGTAGGCAGGCCACTGGGGGAGGCCGAGAATCGATCAGGGTACTGACAGGGACTCAGTCAGCTGCCAGCAGCCTTATGCTCAGTGCAGTGCAGTGCAGTACAGCACAGCTTTATTCCAGAAGTGCAACAGCTTATATACCCCTTTAGCAGAGGTGTGCACAACTAGCTGAGGTGTACATAAGTGGAAGGTACAGATTGGTTCAGAGCTATAAACAAGGTATCGATAGGTCACTCAATCCCCCGGTGTCCACCCCATGGGATGGCAAGCTCAGCCCCCTGCAGGTGTGCGTGGGGTGCTCATTGTTTACAGCTTACTGTCCTGGGTCCCAGACAGCCCAAGGACAGTTTGCAGCACGAGCTCTGATGTTTACAGCTCATGCCTGCCTAGGGAGAGTGTTCTCCCACACAAACCCACAAAATAGACCAAGGCTTTTCAGGAAGGCAAAATACACTGTTGAGCAGAACACTTTATGAAGCAAATAAAACTGAGCAGCATGAAGGAGATGAACAAAGTATGTTTTAGCTCCTTGTACTGATGTTTTTCTTCCTCAAGCCCCTTTTAGTCTATTTGCTCAGATACTTGTGGTTTTACCAGGATGGCTAAGGCTTCTGCAGCTTGCAGCAGACTTCTTCCAGCTTTCCCTGTCCTTATTCCTTTCTTTGATCTTAACGTTTGTGTGTATTTTACTGGTTGTGGCATGACTGTCCTTGAACACCCAGCCTAAGCTACCTTCTGAGTCTTCTTTTTGATCTCCTTGTCCATCTGAACATTTTCCCTCCCTCAGGAATCATAGCTAACCTATGGGTTGCCTTCCAGCACAGCTTACAGGCTGTCTGAATTTAACTCCAGTGAACAATGTCTCTGTGCTGTTTTGGTGTCAGGAGAGACCTTTCTGCTCTTCTCCTGAAGCTCTCACAATGGAAAGAATGTCTCCATGGGTGAAGGTGGCCCAAAGGGCTGCATACAGCTCTGCATCTAAATCTCTAGAAACTCTGCATAGTGTAACCAGTCTTCTCTCAGGAACATATGGAAGCTTTGAGAGGTCTTCACTCTGACACTCTGAAATCTGGTGACATCCACACAAGCCCGGCACAGAACAGCACAACTGACACTGCTCACAGCTCATCATGCCTTGGCCTGACAGAGGAAACAGCCATGCTGTCCCTTCATGAAATGCTGTGAAGGGCTGTGGACTTCCTGCAAGCCAGTGAACTTAGTCACTGCTCTTCCTCTGCTAGGAATACCCTCTGTCTTGTAAATCATCTGTCAGCAAGAGCATCCTGTATGAATGTGAGGGACAAGGGAATATCTAAGGGCCATGATCTAAGAGGTCATGGTCTACACAGCCTGTAATCTGCCGCTGGCTTAGGAGGAAGAAAAGGATTCCTCCTCACACAGCTTGGGCCTTTTCCAGATCCATCTCTCAGAACAAACCATAAGTTCACATTAGCTTTTTTCAGAGGGTAATCAGCCTCAGATGGAAAAGATAGTGAGCAGACCACTCTAGGCAACATTTACACTGATGTCAACTGTTTCCTCTTGTCCACACTTGCCAAACTGATGCATTCAGCCTCGATAGACAGGGCCAGCAAGCATCTGCTGACATGAGAATCAGAGGCTCCCAGCCCATACTGTTTTGTGGTTTTACTTTTGTTACATGCTTTTAAGAACACCAAAGATATCAGTGCAAAAAATGATCTTAATCCATTTCCCCATAGCCTTGTTTCTCCCTCAGATGTGATTCACTGCATTGAAGGAGAATATCTCTCTCCCTGGCTGAACTGGTCAGACTGAATGTTCTACCCTGGTAGCATTCTGCCAGCTGGTTTCAGATTAATAATTTATTAGCCATTTCTAGCACTCAAAGAGGACAGAAAAGCCAGGGTGAAGTCTTTCGTAATTTGGTTATTGGCTGCATGTCAAAGAGCATTAAAAACTCCAAGTACTTAAGTGAGCCACTTGGTACTGACCGAAAGCTTTCATTGAAGCAATGATACAAATCCAATGTTCCTTTAAGATTTGTTAAACATCCACACCTAAAATAGCAGCAAAACATTAATGAATTCTGAGGAACTAAGTAAAATTGCAGGTGACATATTTTGAATTCATTAGAAGTAAAGAGAGTCCAGTCTGTATATAGGATTCTTCTTTCTTATGCATCTTGCTTCAAATCTGAAGACAGCAGTGCACAATAGTTTTCCTGAAGCATAAAGTTTCAGATATGAGCATTTTTATGATCCTTTATACAAATTTATTTTACATTTTTGCAACCTCTTCAGATTCAGCAATGTAAACCAAGGCAATCCAGTGCCTTTCAAACACTTTCACTACATGTATGGATTTGTATGCTAGCACCAAGCCTGTTTATTTCTGCATCACCCATTTATCTAGCTTAGATTGCTATGTGTATCAGAGATGATCTGTTCTGTTTCCTGACTTGATGTATTTTATCATGCAGCCAACCTCCAAACGTAATTTTTGGCTAAAATTTATCTTAATGAATGCAGATTTTCTGACTACTTGTGTTACCATCTACAAAGAATCAAATTATCCTCCAGAATAAGTCAATGACACTGCTGTTACCTGTACAGTTTCTAGGGGAAACTATTGTCAGGAAGAAAGAAGTAGAATAAGTGTTAATAATTATTCTGATCATTATCAATGCACATTAATATTACTGAGAGAGAAATCAGAATGTCATGTCAATTTAAGGTCATTCCAGGATCTTTAACTGAAATCCACATTATTAATTATATACCTAAGATACCTTAAGTCCTACATGAATTAAGTTTTCCTGAGCATTCTACTAGGCCCTAATCTTGTAGGAGTTAACAGATCTGGACTTTCTACAGTGTAATCCCATCAATACCCTTTGTTGCTTAATTTATGTCTTCTGCATTGTTCAGTTTTCACAAGTGACTCTCATGGACCAGTTTTGGCTGGTACACTACAAAGGCTGAAAATATTTTGCATAGCTGGGCAATTTGCAGTGTAACTAATTTACTATTGTAACTGAGCCACAAAGGAAGTACAATCAAATTAATGCCAATGAACAATTTACAGCTTTCTCTCTCCCCAGGGTTTTTAGATTTGTAGTGGTGTAAAGTCAAATATGGGTATTTGAATGGAATGTAATCAAACTCATAGGCCAAGTAAAATACATGAGTACCCACGATTTTCATTGAAAGATCACGAGGTAGCTGACATACATAAACAAGCACAGGTAACTCTAATCATAGAATCAACCAGGTTGGAAGAGACCTCCAAACTCATCCAGTCCAACCTAGCACCCAGCTCTGTCCAATCAGGTAGACCATGGCACTAAGTGCCCCATTCAGGCTTTTCTTCAACACCTCCAGGGACGGCATCCACTGTCCCTGAGCAGGACCACCTCCCTGGGCAGCCCATTCCAATGCCAATCACTCTCTCTGCCAACAACTTCCTCCTAACATCCAGTCTATACCTCCCCAGCAAAACTTGAGGCTGTATCCCCTTGTTCTGTTGCTGGTTGCCTGGAAGAAGAGACCAACCCCACCTGGCTACAGCCTCCCTTCAGGTAGTTGTAGAGTTTCCTACAGAAACATGAAGCAGTGGGCAACACATTTATCTCAAACCATAAAGAATCTTAGCTTTATGAATTTGGAAAAGTAAGTGAAGCTTATGGTCATATATAAATTGTAGGCACTTCCTTCCTTTGAGAGGTTAAACAATGCCTCCTTTAACATAGATGAAGCTAGTAGTCAATTTGAGGTGGGTTATAGGCAATTAGATATAAGAAGAACATGGTGCATGATCTTCAGACTCTGAACCATGCACCTGTTAATGACTCAGGCACTGAAGAAAGAAAGTGAAATGTTCAGCTTCCCAGATATTCCCCTCTCTGTCTACTCAAGAGAGGAAACTGATCTTTCTGGCACTAGTATGGATGAAACACTCCCAATACTCTCAGGTTTTTGGAGAATGACTTGACAAGGCATAAGCTGAATATAAAGCATTCTTTTTATAGTAACTGTCACGATCTGCAACTGCCAAACAACCCTGTTCTCAAGAGCCAACAGCACAGACTTACTGTTGTTTGGGCTTTTTGACGTAGGTCTGAAGGGGAAGGCAGGGAAGGAGGAGGGAAGAGGTTGCTCTCCCTTTAAGATCTTGTTTGAGTCCAGGTGGCTGGACTGAAGTGTCTAGCACAGCTGTACTCCCAGAGTGAGAAAGATTTGGTGTGTTCACAAGCAACCCAAACCTCTAGTTACAGGCCAGTGCTGAGTTTTTATCTTGCATCACTCTAGTGAGATGAAAGCAGCACGTTGATAATGCTCTTGTCTCTTTGTCCTGTAGGATTAACAATATGAAATGCTTTCAATTCCACTTTGTAAGGATAGCAAATACTGCACTTTTTAAAAGATGATGCCTATAGAAGGCAGCTGTGATAAGAGAAGAAAGGACTACATCTGTGCAGGGATTCACACAGCTGGAGGCCTCGAGACTGTCCTTTAAAATGCAGACATCCAACACAGTGTCCTGCGCAGGGCTGGCAGGCTAGTGGAGACAGCACTGCATCTCAGAGCCAGCTACCTTCTTTCATTCTCAGTTATTGACAAACACCAGGAACTGCCAAGAGGCCTCCCTGATTCTTTCACTTCAGAGGATTTCTGAGCTGAGAAGTTATTTCAAGGCAGTGACTCTATCAGAGATACCCTGATTGGCTTTCTGTATCTTTTTTAATCTCCATTTCCTGTACAGTATGCAATTACTAGAAGGGTGGAAACTTCTGAACTCCCTCAGAGAGTTTGCTATGTCTCTCATTTCAACTTAATAAAATACAATCTGAATTGCAGCATCTGTAAGACAGAGTTTTTTCCCGACGCAGCTGTTCTAGCTCAGGTTATTCACAGGATGAGGAAGAAAACAGATTTGCAAGAAGGATGCTGAATTAACTTGTTAAGAATCACATTGCTAGATCCCCATCCCCTTATGCTGTCTCCCCTTGTCAAAGCAGTTGAATTGGAAGGAATTACCACTCGTGTGCTGTCAAGGTTATCGTTTTTAGACTGTCTGCATTTTCACATGCACTATGACTTCTCATTGATGCATTCCCTGTGCTTATTACCTCTCTAGGCTATCTCAGGACTTCCACAGAATAGAATCATAGAATCAGAGACACAACCAGGTTGGAAGAAACCTCCAGGTTCATCTGGTCCAGCCTATCACCCAGCCCTATCCAATCAACTAGACCATGGCACTAAGTGCCTCATGCAGTCTTTTTTTTTGAGCACTTCCAGGGACGAATTTGTCATGACAGCAAGTTAATCTCCAGATCTGAAAATCAGCTCTGTCAGAACTCAGATGCTGTGGGGTGTTCCTTTGGCAAGTTTGCTACTATGCATTGGCCTTTGCACATGAACCTGAGTCAGCTGCACTTCAGAGTAGTGCTACACACCATTGCTGGTCATACAGGAGCAGAAGACCTAGGCAGACACGACATGGGTGTCCTCAGAAGAAACACAGAGAGTGGTCAGAATAGGTGACATGTGTCTGGTGGTGAAGAGGGTGAAAAAGTGCAGTGTACTCAGTTCAGAAGTGATGGGCACTAAGTTGTGTCTCCTTTTTGCCATTGTACCAACTGCTAACAAACCCTGCAGCAACTTTGTGAGAGGGGCACAGTATACTCTTAGCTACCTTGAACTCTCATTTACTTCTTAAAAAGAGAGGGTTCATCTAGTCAGCATAAAATTAACAACAGTCCTGCCAGGTAACAGATTCATTTAACTACACCCTTCAACATGAAAAGACAAAGCCAGGGACACAAAACAGGGGAAACTAGGGAAAGTTTGAACAAAGTGGTTGCTAGTACCAGAGCCTTTCTTTTGCTAGTTAACTCTCCCAAACAATTTGCTGTTGGTTACTGACATTGAGAAACTAGTTCTGGATAGAGACACTTGAAGATAAGTCCACTGAGACAACCTGAAGTTCAGCTGGAAGACTTTAATGAAAAATAATGGCTCCCTATCAGATAAGTTTAAATCAGGGTTGAATGGACACTTACTCTGCAGAGTGAAACACTAGAGATGTCTTCCTTTTTGGCTAACTGCTCCAGGAAAAAGGAAGTGAAACCTTATTGATCCACTCTTAATGCAGAGGTGTGCAGTGAAATGCCTCAGTTAATTCTCACCCATAAAACAAAAATCAATTTAAGATCCAGAAAAAAACCCCACCCAACCAAAACCCCAACACCCTCTAAAAGAAAACAACCCAACTCCCTCTCCACCACGGGGATATGTCTGATCAGATTTTCATAGGAATTATTCTTATAAGCACATAACCAAACTTTGCTTAATCAGGGAGTGCAAATGAGCAATCAAACTTCACTGCAGCAAAAAGTTCTTTCTGTTCAGCACTTGCTTTTTATGTGCTCTTTGGTAATCATATAGATTTCAATTGCTTAGCAATAAATCAGAGAGTTCCATCTGGCACACTGCATTTTCAGGAAGAACCATATGAGGTGGGAGGGTTATGTGTTTGTGGGATGGCACTAAAAGCAGCTACTAGGAAATGGCTTTTTCACTGTCAATCGTTCCACGCTTGTCTAATCCAGACATAAACCAGGCACAATACATTTATGAAACACATAATATTTACCCACTTTATTTATATTTACTTTATTAAATGTGCAGTCTTTGCAACATCCTGAATCTCACAGCTATAGATACAACCTTGGCATTAAACATGCTCCTACAACATGCCACAGTAAAGTCTCTTTTTCTGCAATTACAGAATGACACAAGTGCCTTAGTCCCAAAGCAGCATTTGTACTCAGGAAATGTCTCTCAGCTGCACAGTGTAAAAGAAAGGCAAGATAGAAATGGCTGTGGACTATAAGAGAGGGACTTTTTTTCTTGATTTTCTGCTGTACACTTCCTGAAGGCATTTGCTGACAAGGAATTTGCAAATCTTGTCTTGTTAGCAACTGCAGTAATGCTTCTTGGTATTACTGAGATATAATCATCTGTGTACCTGTCCAAATACAGCTTAGCAACTGCCAGTGCATGGAGCTCAGAGTTCCCCTCCCTGTCTTTTCACCAGTGATCAAATAACAAAGTTTGCCTGCAGTAACCTTCTCCCCAGTATCCTTGCAGATGTTGCCCGCCCCCTCCTCCTGAAGGTTGTCCTGGAGAGAACATGTAGTTCCAGGGTGACTCATACCCACACACTGTCCCTTACTCATTCAAATAGTTTCATTAAAGGCACTGGATCACAATAGACAGGCTCCCGTTTCGTTGTGAGCTTACTTCGGTATGACCACCCCAGAGAAGAGAAAAAAGCCCAGGACAGGGGACCTGCAGGGGTAAAGGGCAGAAGTCAGCTGTGATACTCTTGAGGAAGGGAGAGCACGTTTGGCACAGCACCCCTTTTTCAAGTGTTCACGAGGGTTCATCCACTTCTACCTTACAGAAGCAGTGCAAGTGTCTACAGCCTTGTCCCTCCCAGCAATGCTGGTGCTTGCTATTTTGCTTATTTAACATTTCAGTTCTTTAAGAAAATAAACGAAAGTGCACCTATCTCCCCCAGTTCCTCCCTTCCTCAAAGAAGGAAAGTGCACAGAGCTCTCTGAGCTCTCTAGCTGCCTGTATGGGGCTCTGAAGCACGTGAGTGTGAAAGAGATTTATCACCAAAACAACACCCTGCGTTATTTTGAAACGAGAAGCTTTCCTCTGCATGCTCCAGTTACCTGAGATGGGCAACATGGTCCTGCTTCTGAGAGGATCAACTACAAAACCACAGGACGTAAAGGCCACTAAGTATGTAAAAACAGCTGAGGAGACAGTCAGCAACCACTGAATCCCCCGTGGGCCAAAAGCTGGTTAAGAAATACTGTGGAAGTCGTGAAAATTAGAGGAGCAAAAGAAGAAGAGAACCAGATAGTATGGTAGCAAGCCTCCTAACAGAAAGATTAGGGGTACTCAAGAGCTGTGCTGTTCAGAGAGCACCACCATCATGCCAGGAAGAGAGGTAGAGGGTCTGCAATGCAAAGTGTAAACTCCACAAAGCTAACCGTGATTCTTACTGCTGAAACTGTGAAACAGCTCATTTAAAGCCAACAAATCAAACAGGTTCGTGCCCTTTTTTAAGTTCCCCTCCCCTTTTTTTTCTTTTCTTTTTTTTCCCCACCTGGTTAGTTCTGTATAAAAATGAGCTAGACAAATGTAAAAGCACATTTCAATAAACTACTGAAAGGTAACCTGGCTTTTCCATGAGGCTCTTTGCACCAAGGATCACGGAAGAATCACAGAGGGAAGTAGGGGATGCACAGCCCTCTAAGCAGGCAGTTCTTACAACGATTTTCTTATACAACTCATGAGAGAACAGTTAATATTTGTCATCAGATAACCCCCTCAAATCAGAAAAATTCCTAGAAAAAAGGGTGATCTGCTGAGAATTTTGCTCTTGCCAACATCCAGAATGTTGCAAGATTCACAGCCACCCACAAGGCAGACCTAAAAATATTCCTCTCTCAAAATAAACCTGCCTTACCAGTGCTGACACAGCAGGCTGCTGTCCCCCACCTTGCATTTGCAGCCGAGGCTGTGCCTGCCTGGTTTTGACACGGCCGGACACTCGAAAACTAAACTAGCATGGCAATCCTTTTCTAACCCCAGAAGTGTTAATTTCCTAATAAGCCTGTTGGATTGCCCAAGGAAACCCAGAGGACATGTTGCTTTGTCTTCTTTCCCCTCCCCCCTGCATTTTACAGAGCTCCAGTGGAGCTTTAACCAAAACAATGTGCTGATAGGAGAAGCTGTCTGCATTCCTCTTTTGCAATTCACCTTACGCTCTACATGTTACTCGAAGATAAGCTCTTCTGGATGCCGAAAAACTCCAGCAAGAGGTGAAGGCTTCTTTGCAACGAGGAGAGTGCTGCACGATTTTGTCAAATTATTCACTGCATTCTTGCTTGTAGCTCCCCAGCCTTACGGTAATCCCTGTGGTCACTCCTCCTCCAAGTGACCCCAGCAATATTTAGGAGTGGGAACAACCCGTTTCAGACTTGACTATTAGATAAATAACATTAGATACTGAGTTAAGCTCTTTGTTTTCATATTCAGCCCCCTTTATGGACAGCAGCAGCCAATTCATTTGACGCCTGCAAGGGGTCTGCTCCTTTTCTTCTACAATATCTAGGGAAGCTCATTCATCTTGAGGGAAGTATCCTCACATTCTGGGATCTTTTGGGTGGAAAAGGGAGGGGGACTCTGTATTACACCAGCTTAGCTCTAGAAAGGTACTGTCCATAAAGAGTAGATCAAACCATTGTAAGAATAGTAGAAGAAAACTGCTTTGTCCCCAACGCATTTACACACATGCACCCCACCCACCGGAGTAGCTGCAGAAGGGACACACTGATGCTTTGAAATTTGTGCCATCAAATGGGTGCTAAGAAGCAATAAATGCTGTTAAAATCCTTAGGGACGTACAGAGGAGCCGGCAGTGGAGGAAACTGGTGTCCTCTGACACAACCCAACCTTCCTTTCCAGCATACACATTTTATGACTTCTTTCCACAGAAGGCAGGTTCCCATCATCCTGTAGCTGGTGGCATAGCAAAACAGAATCCAGCTTCCAGAAACGGGGTCATCTAGAATTTTTGGACTCAGGACTAGCAAAAAAGATGAAATCTGTGAATCTTGGAAGAAAATCATAGAATGGTTTAGGTTGGAAGGGACCTCAAGGATCATCCAGCTCCAACCCCCTGCCATAGGCAGGGACACCTCCCACTAGAGCAGGTTGCTCAAGGCCTCATCCAGCCTGGCCTTGAACACCTCCAAGGGAGGAAGTATCCACAGCCTCCCTGGGCAACCTGTGCCAGTGTCTCACCACCCTCACTGTAAAGAACTTCCTCCTAACATCCAGTCTAAATCTCCCCTCTGCCAGTTCAAACCCATTCCCCCTCGTCCTGACATTCCCAGACCTTGTCAATAGTCCCTCCCCAGCCTTCCTGTAGGCTCCCTTCAGATACTGCAAAGCCACTCTAAGGTCTCCTCAAAGCCTTCTCTTCTCCAGGCTGCAGAGCCCCAACTCTCTCAGCCTGTCCTCATATCAGAGATGCTGCAGCCCTCTGAGCATCTTTGTGGCTCTCCTCTGGACTGGCTCCAGCAGTTCCATGTCCTTCTTGTGTTGGGGGCTCCAGAACTGCACACAGTACTCCAGGTGGGGTCTGACGAGAGTGGAGTTAAGGGGGAGAATCACCTCCTTTGCCCTGCTCTGAAAGAGCCTTAAAAGAAGGAATGACATATAGTCCCAAAGAACAATTTGGCATCTAGAAAAGTAGGTGCCTTGGAGTCTGTGTGAAGGCAGAAGATGCAGAAGTCTTTAGGGTCTTTTGCAATTCCACCTCAGGCACTCTTGTAACATTTTCCAAGGGAAAGATGACAATATATACACATAGCAACTTGGACAGTGGGATCCTGAGCTTATTCTGAAGCTTAATGCAATGTTACTAATAAATATCACTAGTGGAATTAACTGCCCATCTCTCAAGCATTCCTCTGATTATAAGAAACAGAGGCCTCCTGCTCTGTATTCAGAAATAGCTTTTACCAATGGAAAAAAAAAAGCTTTGAGGTAGAAGACAGAGACGAGGTGAAAGTATCAGTGAATTAACACACAGTAAAGAGTTACACAGATAAGACTGTTTCTAAATGCTAACATCAAATAGAATTACTATTTCTACATGTCATGCAGATCACAATACTTCAGAGGAGCCATCGGCACGGTAAGATAAACAACTGGAGTAGGTTATCTGAGAAAGATCAGAGTCACTAACTAATATTTAAGTTATGCAAATCTTCAGACACGTTGAAATGAAAAAGATATCCTAAAACTAAATTGAATGAAGTGTAAATGCTCTGTGAGCCTACAGCAGTATTTCTTCTACTCGCTTCCAGTCAACGTCACTTCATAAAATCAGAGGCAGGTAAAGGCTGGCAACAGTCCTGTCACCGAAACACAACCACTTCAGCATTGGAATCCAAAAGCTGCTAAGAAAACAAAGTAAGACTGCAAGCTAATTTTGTGGGTTTAATGGTGCTTTTTTTTTTAAAGCTACCTTTAATGTAATTATTCAACTCGCTTTTTCACTAGGAAAATACTAAATTTTCTTCAAGCCACACTAAGATCGGGAAACAACTTTAAGTCAGAGAATTTCTTTTGGATCTGTTCAAGGGCTGCCTCAGGAGACCTGGGTGGCAGAGTCTGAAACTGAATTTGCTCATTTCCTTCTTTATTAACTCATAGAGTCAGCTTAAAAGTATTACAAGTTCTGGGTTAGCGGAGTTTCATCTTCCCTGCATTTTTCACATGTCCACAGAGCATCTCCCTTACAAGTATTTTAAAATACACACCAGATGAGAAATCTTTCTGTACATCTTAAAGCTGTTCATGGAGAAGCCAACATTTTCCCCTGTATTACTTGGGAATGTAGAGCTGTTCATGAAGAAGCCAACATTTCTGTCGTGGAGGGGATTCTGCCACCTATGTCGATTGTGGCGGAGGGGAGGAATTAATTGGTGTGAGATGATATTGTATAAAAATATATAATGTATTAACTCCAATATTCTGAACTCTCACCACCTCCAACCACGGAATTTTAATGTTAATATTTGTTCTACACGGTTGTGGAAGACATTCTAGGAATAGTATCAAACAGTGACTTGTTAATCACGAGCAAACATTCAAATTATAAACAGAGAGAGGAATTTCCCTGTGGTCAAATGCTACTTGGGGTCAGTATACTGTTTGTCCAGTAGATGGGCTGAAGCTCTTACTGCTCTATGGCAGAAGGCAGTAGAGAATTGCAGAGACATTAAAGCATTTACTCACAAATTCTTATTAATTATCAATCACCCTCTGGGGCTACATCACAGCCTATACAAGTGTCCAATCTTCAGGAATCCTGCCCATGGACACTGTGGCTATGGGATCCTCCCAGCTTCAGGGGAAAGGACAGTCTCTGACCCTGTTCTCCTGCCTTATTCTGGCAGGACCTTCAGGTGCAGAGGCAGGATGCTGTGCAGTCTCAGCATGGTGTCACACCAACCACACAGGCCGATCGCATGCAGACAAGTGGAGTCTGCTCCTGGTAACCCACGGCAGTGGAGCTTACCAGGCAGGGATAAGGCAGCAGGTGTGCAATATGGTGCACAGCTGCATGGGAGACTGAGCTCCGTAGATAAAGGCAATACAGGATCTAGTCCTAGTAACTCACCTCAGTGGTGTGCAGGTGTGCACGGCTGGCTGGGAGCCCATGGGAGACTCTGTCTCCGTAGAGAAGAGTAGATGCACTGCAGGTGAGCACTGCGGGTGAGCACTGCAGGTGAGCAGGCAGGCAGGCATAGGCAGGCAGGCATAGGCAGGCAGGCATAGGCAGGGAGGCACGCAAAAAGCAGGAGCAAGAGCGGGTGAGCCTAAGCACCTCGTTTACCTGTGTACCCCTGTTCATCAAATGTGGGCCGAGATTAATGGCCCCTTGGCCACCACAATGACCAATCAGGTTGGCAGTTAGCCAAACCATACCATAATAGGCAAAATCCACAGGCCTGGACCTCCCAAATATGGGGATAGCATGGGCCTTGCACCTGGTGGGCCATAAGCTGGGCACATGGGCTTGTACAACCACGTTACACAATCATGGGCTCTGGGCAGGCCAGATTTTATGGCACCAGGTTTGTTATGCCCCTTTGTGTTCATTTATGCGTTCACTTCTGGTGTGGGCAGAAGAACATGTCCAGGCAAGGCAAGGCATATATAAGCCTATTTTTGGGCCTTTGAGCCCTCCACGACAATTTGCCCCTGTATTACTTGGGAATGTAGAGTTGTTCAAAGTAGGATAACAGAAGTCACAAGGACAAAAAAGAACAAATATTTACTAGACAAAGAGCCTGAATGTCACACTTTTTTAATGCAAGAAGCAATGTGACATTGCTCATTTAATCTGGGCTCTGCTAATTGGTCTATTGCACAAGGCAAAAATCTTTGGGAGTCCTTCTGGGAATGTCTCACATCATTCCCTATCAGCTGTTGACATACAAATACTCTAGTAATGAAAATATTTTCATTCCTTCATAACAGCATTCCCTGTCCTGTTTAATCTTATTTTCTCTCTTTCTAAAAACAAGCTTCTGTGTGGGGTTTCTGAACTAACAGACCTGATGCCATATATCAAATCTGTCCCATACTCCAGTCAAATTTGCTAGGAGTCCACCCAAAAGACAGAGAAAAGGAAAAATGCAGAGATTTCCAGGAGTTGTGTGGGATTTTAAACACCATTTGAAATCCATCTGTGGTCTGCAGCATTTTGAAGGACTGTTAACGCAACTTGACTACAGCTAAGCAGCACCTGGCCTGTGTTGGAGTTGCCATCACCAGCAGTAGAATACCTGGCACAGGATGCAGCTACCTGCTGGAGGGGGACAGGTTTACACTTTTCCAGAACCATCACAAAGCAGAGAATTTTAGGCAATTTTTCCAGCTGTCCCTGTCCTGAAAAAAGAACACTGAGGAACAAACAGCTGGAAATCCAGGGTGTCTTTGCAAGACTCAACCAGGCTCTTCTAAAGTGGGGATTCAGGCTCAGTAACCATGGGGACATTGGGGATGTTCTGCTGGATATGAATAAAATGGTGTTGAAAAGACTTCAACCATTTCCTCTCCTGCGTGCTCCCTTGTCTCCAAGAGGTTATCAGCATCCCCATGACAGACTCCTCTGCAGGAGCTGTGTAAGCTTCTAAGATAACAGCAAATCCTGTGTGGGACGATTTTTATGTTCAATATGCTACTCCTAACCATTTGGAGCCCCACTTTGTGCTCAGGCAGTTGGCTGAGGAGATAAGATCACGTTCTGCTGTGCATGAAATCCACGTGGCAGAGACATTACTGTAGTCTCAGAACAATTACTTTAGGAGATTATTTCAGAAGTTGCTGCATTCACATTGTGCTGTAAATACCTCTTTTCCTCTGCTAAATTCCACACCTAAACACTGCTCTCAAATTTGTAAATGCATTTCTCTTCGGTATCACAGTTCTTTCAAATTCAAGGTCTGAAATAATGATGCAAGCTCCTGCTCTTCACTCCCCCAGCCCTCTCCCCATGGAACTTGTACCTCCACCCACATCCTGCTGCCCAGGTTGTAACATTCCTTTCTGCACCCCATCACTGTCACACTGCCTCCTGGAAACAGGTGCAAGAAGATTAAAAACCCACTCATTCAGCTGGGATTTTCATCTGTTTGCACCTTCCTCTCTGCCACTCCTAGATGTCAACATCTCTTGAGCAGAAGGTGGTGGGGAGGCTCTTGCTCTGTCCATTCCCAGTGTTTGCTGCTTACAGGGAGAAGCAGCAGTTGTATTCTGAAGGAGAGCAACATCAGGAGATAGGGGAAAATTTAAGATACAAAGGCTTTACTTAAATTTGGTTGGATTTTTGGCTTAGAATATGTTTTGCTGAAACTAGATTTTAGTTTGAAATGTTCATGCTAACACATCCCTGAGAGGGTTACTTAAATCCATTTTTTAGAAATACATTAATTCTGTGTCATACTTTTCAATTCCTGAACTGTTGATGATAGGAGAACTGAAGTCTTGTACCATGTTTCACTTCAGTCATTAAGCCATTTTGTGCCATCTGTCATTGCAACACAGAGGAGTGATCAGTCCAGGCTGAGTGGTAACTCCACTTCATATTGTGAAAATAATGAGCCCTTTTCCACAGTTCTACCATACCACTGCAAGTGGTGTGTGGAAACAGCCTTACAACCTTTGCATTGCATTTGAAAAGCCCAGAAACACTTCTGCAAACTTCCTCTTCCTAAACATTCCTAAAATTAAGGAAATTGTTTGTGTCCTGCCCTCCCCACCCCCTGCCCTTTTCATTCTGGATCAACACAGCTTTTATTCTCTCACCCCGATTTCGAATTGACAAACTCTTCTGCAGAGAGCGTTCCTGAGTTTTTTGATTGCCCAAGCACCTGCACTCTTTGGACCTGTGGTCTGTGTCACAGAAGTATCTGCCTTTGTGGGGACTCAGTTTTCCACACAGAAGGAGCTCTCTGGAATTCCCTGAGGAGGGCAGGATAAGGGTATGTTTGCATGTGCATGTTTCCCAGAATGGCTGGTCCCCACCACTTCCAGTAGAGTCCTTGGCATGCTACACACGATTAGCATCCCCACAAAGACTCCTAGCAGGAGAGTTCCTCCCGAACAGCTTTCTAAGGGCAGGCAGACCTTCAGATCTGAAGTGGTTCGGAGCCAAAACCATTTAAAAGGCAGTTGTGAAAACTGCCAGTTTCACTCTCTTTCCTAGCAAAGTGCAGGCTGCACAAGTGCAACCAACTGGAGCTGGGCCCACAGGGGCTGCACAGCAAAGCCCGTGGATCTGGGGCATTTTCCCGTCTCTGAAACTGGATCTCTCTGGAGAGTATGAAGAAATGCATCTGGGAGCTGGGACACTTTTGCTGTCTGCTGCAGAGGTGTGGCGTGGAGACTGGTCAGCAAAGAGAAGCTCCCAGGATGAAAAGGCTATGCATGAACTCTTGTGTCACATGAAAGGGTTTGCTAGAGAGAGGACTACGTCAGCAAGAGCAGCTACAGAGCTGGGGCCTCCGTTTTCAAAGACACCTTTTTTTATATGTTGTTGTTGTGAGGAGCTTATTTCAGATGTGATACTTTGGCTAAAAACACACTGATGAGCACACAGCTGAAACCTGATTGTAGCCAAATGTGGGCTTTAGAGCTTTTTGGTCACACACTTACACAGAGGGATTTCTGATAGATGGATCATTCATACCTCCTTCCTTCAGGGCATCTCTCCTGCATTCAAATGGCTGTGAAGGACTCCTCAGCACAGATCAATCGGGACGGACCAGTCTCCAGAACGTACCCGGCAGTCTTCAAACCCAGTTCAGTGTCCTGTGCTATATGGTTTCCAGGTAGCCTTGAACTAAGATTTTTCCCTGATATGAGAGAAGGAGGGCGGAAGGGGGCATCAGTGAAACAGTGAGCAATGCAAGAGGGTCTGACGAGAGGCAGGAGACAGCTGCAGTCCAGCAACAGGGAGAAGTGCCTTGTGAGACATTTTTGTAGGAGCCTGAGGTTTCTCTGGGTCTTTCCAAGGAACTTAGGCTCCATAAATAAAGCGGAAGAGCTGCAGAAATGCTAAACACAAGTATGACAGTTTCTCTTCTGAACAGGAAAAGCATCTTTACAGCTAGGAAAACCTACTAGGATACAGCAAAAGGGAACGATAGACTCATAACATTCAGAAAGATTCTGCCTGGCTGCCTGAATGTAGACAATGACTAAGGGAAAAACACATGGTATTGTCCTTGTCTAATCTGTGTGCCAGGGGAAAAATCAGAAATGAAAATGTTTATTTTAACAGGAAGATTTTAGTTTTAGATATAGTCTTTAAAAACTAAACCAAGACACAAGGCAAGTATACAGTATCATTCCTAAAAGATACCAATTCACAGGAAGTTCTGGCCTTGGTAGGTAGGAGAGAGTGAAAAAACATAGCTGATGGATTTCCAGTTTCAAGTGCATGTATTAAAAATGCCACCATTATAAACAATCCAGTGATGGCTTCGGTCCCCACAGAGTCTCCAAAGCCTCTCTCAGCCTTTGTTACAAATAGGGGGGAAATCAATAGCTCAAGGAAAACCTGCAGCACTGCTGCATTTCAAGCCCTAGGTATGGACCACAGTAGTAGGTGAACGTTTTAGACACATGTATTTGCAAACATTTGTTGGCATCCTTGCTGCAGGTGCTGCTGACCACCACGACCTGGCCCTTGAAACCTGAGTACCCTGATTCATGCTCCTCAGAGTCAGAAGAAGAAAGTGCAGAATTTCTGCCTTAACGTTTCAGAGCCCACCAGATCAGAGCCTAAGGAGTTATTCTGCTCTGCGACTTGCCCTCTCCTCATCTACACACTTCAGGTGCTTGCTTCAATGAGAAAATTGTGCAAGATAACTCGGAGAGGGACGATACTAAATTACACCCAGCCTCCTACTGCCTCCTGGCTATGTGGCTCTCAGAGAGCACACCACTGGTACATGAACAAGAGCAAACCATGGGGCCGTTGCTTACCTCGCTCTCTCTTAGCCAGTTCCTGCCTACTTGCCCACCTCTTCAGCTTTTGTCTTGTGTCTCCTAATCTGGCTCCTTCTTATGCTCTGCCACAGTGAAAGGCCACATGGTAGCCACAGCCAGGCTCTGGGTGTTCCCTGGAGGCACGTAGGCTCTGGGTGTTCCCTGGAGGCATGTATTTCCTGCTCTAAAGAAGTTTCCACCTGCAGTGTTGTGTTGCGTCTCCTCACCTCCCCTGGATTTAATAGAAGTAAAATACAACCCTCACCCCCTCCTGGGAGCCAGCACAAGGGTGCCTGTGTCTCACCAAGTCAGAGAAAAACAAACGGGGGAGTTTCCTCTTCTTCTCTTTAGTTCCATTCACAGACAGCACTCTTCAGGCTTCGGTCTATATTTTAACCTGGTGTTAAAGCCAAGCTTTTAAGAAGTTGGGTAGTTCTCCAGGTTATATAATCACACTCATTTTAACAAGACGTGTCTGTTATTCAGGCTTGCAGTCTGAAAATCTACTGCTGCTTGAAAAGTCACATTTTCCCTTTAAAGGAAAGAGGAAAAAACATTTGTCCTTCAGAATCCTTGGATGTTTTTACTGATCTTCTGTTGACCATTTTGTGAACTCAGAAGTCTGATGTCAGTGACTCTATAGAAAGGATACAGCCTGTTCTGCCATCACGGGAATTATTTTTAAACACTTCCCCCTCACAGACAAAATCTGTGGAGGTTAAGAGGGAAGAGAGACCAAGCGGGTTTATATCGAGAACAGAACAACTTACCAGAATTTAGTGCAGGAAAAAATAAGGAAAGTATGGTGGAAAAACACAGGTTACAGATATTTGTGGTGGAGGTATTTTGACAGTATCATGTGAGACATTCAACAACTTATTTCTGGGTACAAAAGCTCAGGTCGGACATTTCACTGAATGCACACACGTGCATATTTGTGTACCAGACCATTGGCAGATTGATACATCCTCATGATTGCTAATAATTACGTCTCTGCTGGAATTACCACAGCTATTTGAAATACCCACACAAGCCCTTGCCACCAGAGGTTTCTCCTTTTTACACAGACACAGAAATTGCCCTTTGCTTTGAAATTCCAGGCAGAGGGTCTCAGGAAGAAAGTAAAACAAAAGCAAGCAAACAGTCCTTTCCCTGCTTGAGCAGGTCAGCCACAAGAAGTAATAGGGGGAGAAAACTTATTGGAATGACCTGGGACAAATTACAAAGGATACATGAACTGTAACTTCTGAACAGAATAGTCTTGGCAGTATAGAAATGTGAAATATCAGAAACAAGTTTGGTAAGATTTCATTTTTCATCTGCTTTTCCCCTCAGCTTGCAGATTTGAGTTTCAGACTGATGTCAGACTCTCTGAGATGAGAGGTGACTATAGGCCTGTCTATAGGGTTTCAGGGAGAGGCACCTGAAGCTAATGATGAGTGATAAAAATCACTCATCACTTATGATAAGTGATAAAAATACCAGCAACAGCAAAAGAATGACACTTTCATTTAACTCACTTTCAAAACAATCACAAGGAAAACATAACACCAAACAAAGCTGCCCAGCATTTGTACCTATTTTCAATGTCAGGTTGCTAGGTATTTGTGTTTAAAAAGACATTCTCTCACCTGCCTCTCCGGTTCTCCTGAGAACACAGGGAGACTGCAATTGGTTTCTAAAGTACTGATGACCACGTAGCATTCCTATCCTCTGTCACACACATCTGTACCCCTCACCCTCTTTTTAAAACTGAATGCTTCTACTGCCAGCTTAACGACACTGTGAGGATTGCCTCATAGTTCCAGTCAAACAAAAGAATACCAGTTTGAACTCTGCTAAATTCAATTTGCATCTGTTTCTGCAGTATTTAGTACTTTTGAGAAAGCCTCAGCCACAGAAGACTGCAGCTTTTATGCTGCGAATCATCAACTACTTAAAAGATGAGAAATTTTAGCTCTTGGGGCTGCCAATAAATTGAAAAGCAGAAAATGACAAATAGATGCAGTAAAATGTTACATTGAGATACATTTTAGGTGACTCTTATGATATGCAGACTTCTAAAAAAAAGATGTATGTGACTAGAACGATAATTGCTGTGTATATGACTAGAATGATAATTCACTTCTATTTAATTCACAGCTAGAAAGCATGGAACTACCCTAGACAGCAGAAAGAGAGCATAACTTGGGAGTACATGCTGTCTCTCACCTAATCCATTTCTCTTTCAGATTTTGAAGAAAAAGCATTTGCCATCCTTCAGTGCTGTGAAGTGACAAGCTAGAAAAGTTAAAATAGAACTTTAGCTTTCTGTGCTGCCCACTGCAGCCCAGAAAAGTTAACTGCCAGTAGGGACAAAGCTGCAGGCTCACGATTTTAACCAGGTCACCTGAAATTTGCTACAGCCCTCCATAAAACTGAACTCATGACTGTACCTGGCAGGGTCCCTGGGTCACTGGAAGCAGGCTGTCTGCCAGATGTCACATCTTGCAAAACCTTACATATCCTTCCTCACGACCCTTCCGAAGTGTTGTGCTTCCCAAAGGGTTTCTCAGCTGTGCTGAGGATGTCTGCTCAAGAGATGAATACACACTTTCAGAAACAAACGCTACGTCTTCAGTAAATAATCGGATATCAAACACCACTATTTTTGTACCTGGAAGCACAGTGCTTTCCATACTTTTTTCCATTAAGAGCACAGATTTGGCTATCACCACTTTTAATACGGGATACTTTCTAGAAAGTATTCCTTATGGAAGCTGGTGGAACTCCTGAGACGTGTTACAGAACCGCTGTAGTTCTCAATGTTACATGTTTTCTCCTACACTTTTTGGCATACACTACATTCTCTGTGCAGCTCTTATGTAGGATCATTCAAGCACTAAATCTCTACATTTACCACAGCCTTTTGATGAAATTTGTGTTTACTATTCATACACTCAAACGGACAGAATAATGTGTGTAACACAACTTGAAACTGGTACAAACATTCTTCAGTCAATCAATAACTGCACTTCGAGTTTACTGGGATTGAGAATAAGACAATGCAGATGCAGGAGATAAGCACACTGACAGCATTTGTAAGATCGATGTACCTGCTGGGTGTATTTTAGCCATCTAATAGTGTTAGATCTTTGGGGTGGGGTCTGGACTATCTGCATTTGCTACCATTACCCCAGAGCCAGTTGCAGAAACTTTGTTACACTCTTCTGGTGCTGAGGGGAAGCACAGAGCTGGTGAGTGACGAGTGCAGCAAGCAGAAAGAGGTATTGCAGATTTTCACTGCCTTAAAACAGACTTGAGCATACACTGCTCAGCCGCTGGCATTCACAGAGTGAATTTCTATGTGTTCCTCTTGGTGTCTAGATTAGAAAGCCTTAAAGCCTGTTTACTCACAGACCAAGGTAACATTGTTGGAGGGGGGAAATTAATTGATGTGAGATGATATTTATTAATTTTGCTGCTCAGAACTCTCCCCACCCCCGACCACTCATTTTAGAAGTTTGGTTCTTACACAGTTATGGAAACATTCTATGGATAATATCTGCATCTAATATAACCAGCAAATACATAAACATTGATTGAACTGGAAGAGACTATTCCTGCAGTCAATGCTGCTTGCGGTCAATATGCCTTTTGCCCAGTAGCTGGGCCCAAGGAGCTCTTTCTGCTCTATGGCAGAAGTCAGTAGAGAATTACAAAGAGGCATTAAAGCATTTACTCACAGATTATTATTATTACCCTCGCAGGGACTAACCACAGTCCAGACAGTGCCCAAATGCTGTCAGGGGACTCTGTCTTGTTGGACGTTGAGGCTTGAAGCTTCCTGGCTTCTGGGGGAAGGATGCAGACAATCTCTGACCTTGTTCTCCTGGCTTCTTCTGGACCATCTGTGTGTATGTCCAGGAATTCTAGGCAGGAACTTCAAGTGCAGCAGGCAGATGTTGTGCAGTCTCAGCACGATGTCAGGCTGGCCACACAGGCCAATTGCATGCAGACATCCAGGGTCTGCTCCTGGTAACTCGCGTCAGTGGAGTTTACCAGGAAGGCAATCAGGCAGTGTGCAATAGCAGCAGGGCTGGGCACAGCAGAGAGAGCAGACAAAGAGCAGGGAAGCAAAGCAGGTTGTTCACCTGTGTATCTCCTTTTATCAATGTGGGCTGAGATTAATTGCCCTTTGGGCACAGAATAGCCAATCAGGATGGCAGTTAGCCAAACCATACCATACTAGGCAATGCCACAGGCTCACTTTTCCCTAATTTGAGAAAAGCATGGGCCTTGGACTAGGCAGGCACAAGCTAAGTGTGTGCACCTTACACTACAGAACCCTGGGCAGGCCAGACTCAGTGGCTCCAGGTTTTGTGTCCATTTCCACGCTTGCCTCTCTGGTGGAGCAGAGAAACATGCCTAGGCAAGGCAGGACATGTGTAAGTCTATTTTGGGCTGTTGGGTTGGAAGAGATCTCCAAGCTCATCCAGCCCAACTTAGCACCCAGCCCTCTCCAGTCAACTAGACCATGGCACTAAGTGCCCCATCCAGGCTTTTCTTGAACACCTCCAGGGACAGTGACTCCACCACCTCCCTGGGCAGCCCATTCCAATGACAATCACTCTCTCTGTGAAGAACTTCCTCCTAACATCCAGCCTAGACCTCCCCTGGCACAACATCAGACTGTGTCCTCTTATTCTATTGCTGGTTGCTAGCAGAAGAGACTGACTCCCATTTGGCTACAGCCTCCTTTCAGGTAGTTGTAAGCAGCAATGAGGTCACCCTTGAGCCTCCTCTTCTCCAGGATAAACAATTCCAGCTCCCTCAGCCTCTCCTCATAGGGTGCATGTACTGCACAGTTAGCTTCTAGCAAACCTAGCCCATCCTACATTACACACCCTGGGGAAACTGTGCTTGATCTAGGCTCTATGTCTAAAGCCTCTTGGGTGTCTTTCATTTCTACATGCCTGCACTCAGCCTGCACTAGATATTGGGAGCTTAGAGTGCTAGAAGACTGCTTCCAGCTTGTGATGTCTTCAGGCTTTTACACTCTTTAACAAGAGCAGCCATCACAGTTTTATACATGGTGTTTGTCAAGACAGTGCATGCTCAAGGTAGCACAAGATTAAGTCAGCTCAGTTGGATTTTTTTTGCTGCCACTTCTTTCTCCCTCTCTAATAAATAATAATACAAACCTGTCATGTTGTGCATGTGTCTTAGCTATGCATACTGTTGTCTTTCAATTTTTCCTTTGTCATATTGATAAATGCTCAAGTAAAACAACATTAGAGCAGGGAATGGAATAGCTTCTAAAGAGATATCTGAAAATGAAGATAAAGCAGCCACTCCATTGTCAGGAGCTTAGCTGTATGAACAACAGTTAATATTGGATCATCTCTAAATTCTGTGGGGGAAGAGAGTGGAGAGATCATGCTGATTGTTTTTCCTTTTACACAGCATCAATTTAATAATTAAAAGCAGTAGCCTGGAAGAAAAAACACATGCACATGAGTGATGGGATTGATTTTCAGGGAAGTAAGCGATAAAAGGAAGGATAGAAATGAAGAACCAAGTCTACCCAGCACTGAATCTTGGCACCTAGCAACTGGGTAGGGGGAGAAGAGAGGGAGGAAAGAGGTGACTGCATAATAGAATTAACCTCCTCTTTACATTGGCCTTATGTAAATATATATATAAATGCATATGAAAGTAGGCGTAGAAAATATAGAACTTAGATTTACTGTGGCAGCTCAAAACAAATGTGGAAATTTGACATGAAAAGGCAGAATTGGCCCTCTGTGCCCCAGCAGAGATTTGTCTACTGCCAGTGCCGCCTCACTGCTGTGTTGCACTTTGAATCGTAGAATCCACCAGGTTGGAAAAGACCTCCAAGCTCATCCAGCCCGACCTAGCACCCAGCCCTAGCCAGTCAACCAGACCATGGCACTAAGTGCCCCATCCAGGCTTTGCTTCAACACCTCCAGGGACTGCGACTCCACCACCTCCCTGGGCAGCCCATTCCAATGCCAATCACTCTCTCTGCCAACAACTTCCTCCTAACATCCAGCCTAGACCTCCCCCAGCACAACTTGAGACTGTGTCCCCTTGTTCTGTTGCTGGTTGCCTGGGAGAAAAGGCCAACCCCACCTGGCTACAGCCTCCCTTCAGGTAGTTGTAGACAGCAATGAGGTCTGTCCTGAGCCTCCTCTTCTCCAGGCTGCACACCCCCAGCTCCCTCAGCCTCTCCTCACAGGGTTTGTGTTCCAGGCCCCTCCTCAGCCTTGCTGCCCAGAACTGGACACAGAACTCAAGGTGTGGCCTGAGCAGTGCTGAGTACGGAGGAAGAATAACNCCTCTGCAGGGCTCTCCTACCTTGCAACAGCTCCACACCTGCTCCTAGCTTGGTGTCATCTGCAAACTTACTGATGCTGGACTCAATCCCTTCTTCCAGATCATCAATAAAGATGTTGAACAGGCCCAGGCCCAGCACTGATCCTTGGGGAACACCACCAGTGACAGCTGCCAACTGGATGTGACACCATTCACCACCACTCTCTGGGCTCGGCCTTCCAGCCAGTTCCTGACCCAGCAGAGAGTGAATTGTCCTAGCCATGAGCTGCCAACTTGGCCAGGAGCTTGTTGTGGCAGACAGTGTCAAAGGCTTTGCTGAAGTCCAGGTAGACTACATCCACAGCCTGCCCCACATTCACCAAGTGGATAACCTGATCATAAAAGGAGATCAGGTTGGTGAGACAGGACTTGCCCTTCCTTAGCCCATGTTGACTGGGCCTGATGCCTTTGCTGTGTTCATGGCCATGGCCTGGGCATGGGGTCCACTCCGTTCCAGAATTTCTACTGGAAAGCTTCTGAATATGCTTTGGGGGTAAGAGGGTAAGAGGTCTGTCTCTACACTGCTGTCTGGCAGACTGGTAATAACACAGCTGACTTTTTTCTTCTTGCCAGCAAAGACCCCTGCACCCAGTTCATGGTAGTGACTGAAAGAGGAGATTGCCAGATCTCAATTTTATCAGGAGTTCAGCAGCACTTTCGCCTGTAATGTGAAGGGTATCTGCTGCTTCCATAGCTACCCTTCCCTATCGCTGTATCACAACAATTAGTGGTATTTCTGTACATGGGAGGTGGGGTGGATATGCTTTCCAAATGTGCAAAGGCTGTCCTTATCTGATTTCTGTGGGTTTCCTTGCAAACCAGAGTGAGGGCTGGGGAAAATAAAAGAGCATTGCTTGGAGATGAGAGCAGTAGTGGGAAGCCTTAGCTTTTCATCAGACCTTACGGTACAGTATCCACCTAGGTCTGTCCACCTCAAGATGACAGCACATGCAGGAATCCAGTTCTGCATGGTGATGTCCCAGCAGCACCCTGTCTAGTGAAATTTAAAGTCCAGCTCATTTTTAAGGCCTTCAAAAGAAATGAATGTGAGCAAGCTCAAAACCTGTTTTCCTGGCTCCTTCCCAGAGAGGTGACCCTGTTTGCAGTCATAGCCCCTACCTGCGGGGAGCAGTTCCATGACTTTGCCTGGAGAGGTTGCTCTCACTGAAATGTCTCACGTTACCAAACAGCCTTGCCACATGAGTTCAGGAGGGAGGCTCCATCTCTTCTTCAGTGTGGGCTGCAGTACCTCACTTTTCCTTAGTAAGCCAAATATCACCATCTAAAATTGAACGAGTGTTTCTAGCCGCCCAACTGTAAAGAGCTGCTATAACGAGAGGGAACAGAAATGACCTCTGGAGTTCTGTGCGGCCTGATGAGCTTTCACAAGGCTTTCAAATGCCACGAGTTCCACATAAATGACTATAAATAATTGCCTAGGTTGGCCTGACCTTGGGTTGTCTGAGAAGATGATCTGATAATGGTATGAGTGACTGTGACTCTGTTCTGAAGCTGAGATCCCGTTTAGGATTAGACTTATTTGAACTCTCTGTAATTTAAGAAGAAAGCTTTCTGCATGTGCCAGTGCTAGAAATGCATTCTGAACACAGAGGTCACTGATGTGGCAGTTGAAATCATCACAAAATAAGTCACTTGGGACATGAGTTTAAGCAAAACTGAAAACTTACCTCTAGTTTGACAGAGCAGTTTTCTTTCCCTGATCTCTCAGCCCTGGCTGGAGTTGCCAAGTTTCATATTAACTCTCAGTTCTGCAGACCATATATCAAGCAGAAACCTCTGCAGGACCTTCACCACGGAGCTTTGCACATTTTGGAGTACACATCAAACCGAAAGCAGCCTGCAGAAGGGCAAATTTGGTACCATCTATTTGTCTTGAGGGGTCTTTGGCTATTTTCCCTGTCTATGGCAAGTGGTGAACGTTAGTTTTTAAGAATTACAATCCCACTTTGTGAAATGTGGTCCAAGAAAGAAAAAAGTACTAACAAAAGCAGCCTTTATTACAAGCTTGCTCAGTCAGTCCTTTTATCTTTGCCTGACAAATTGCAAAGAACAGCTAAATGACTCCATATTAAGGATCTTTTTTCAATCTAAATGATTCTATGATTTTTAATTAAATTACTCTTTTTCAGATTGCATAACATTAGGAGCAGTTCTATTGCTTGCTGTTGGTTCTACCCTAAAGTGCTCAGGACCCACAGCATTTCATCAGACATGATATGTATAGATAATGAAACAAGGGAACTCTTCTGGGTTTGACCTATGTACAATGCCCTAAGTCCCAATCAGAAAGATGTGAAACTGGTATTTTAACTTGTCAGCATTTCCTGGTCAATGTCTCCTAAAAAGCCATCTCCAAGGGGGCAGAAAAGGAGCACTAAAATACTGGATTTAGTAACAGTTTCCAGCTCAGCCATGCCTGTGACTTGGGGTGCTATTGCTGCACTTTGTTCAGGTTTTACAGCAAGTAACAGGTTTTAGACTGCTGTAGAATAGATCTTTGATAGTGCAATGAAGGTACTGCTGAGAGCAATAATGAGCTTTTCCTCCTGCCATGATTTCCAAGGAATCAGAATCATAGAATCAACCAGGTTGGAAGAGGCCTCCAAGCTCATCCAGTCCAACCTAGCACCCAGCCCTGTCCAATCAACCAGACCATGGCACTAAGTGCCTCACCCAACCTTTGCTTGAACATCTCCAGGGACGGTGAGTCCACAACCTCCCTGGGCAGCCCATTCCAATGCCAATCACTCTGGCACAAACAACTGAACTGGAGCACAGCCTGGCACACGAATGGGAGCTGATGTTGCCTGTGAAAATATTTGCTGTTGCTGATGGTTGTACATGCAGCAGAAAAAAGTCTGGAAACTCCCTGGCTTGGAGTAAGGAACGCCCTGAAGGTAGACGGTCTCTATAGATTAATTGGTGGCCCTACTCAGGCCAGGCCATTACTAAATTGTTTCGTTACTGGTATCATCTGAAAATCTTTCAACCTCATAAGAGGGCAGGATAAAGCTCCAGAGAGATCTACATATTTTTTACATATTTCACTTCTTCCCAACTGGTTGTAAAAGTAATATAATATTACTATTTTGAGGCATCTCCTAAGAAGCTCATGAAAATTGTAATTCTTAACACCAATGCCTTTTCTGAACTACAGAGCTCTGCTTATCCTTCCTTTCCTTAGCCGAGAGCAATCCATCCAGGGACATAACTGTGTTTGGGGAAGCCCTGGGGCTGATTTCATGCTGGCTGTAGTAATAACACAGAATCATAAATCAATCAATTTGCACTACCATAAACAGAACCAGTCCGGGTGGGATGGGGTGCAGATTTAATTAGGACTACTGTGTGGGGACAGCAGAGGCCTTATAGGTGTGATGTAAGTGACAGATGGGAAGAGGGCATTCCGCAGCCCAAATTTCAGCTTTTCATACACTCTGTTGTTAGCAATAATTTGTAACCTATTAACTGAGATTTTCAAAATACCTGCAGGATTTAGTCACATCTCCCATTGAAGGGTAATAGGTGACAAGTTTAAGTACCATGTATTTAGAGGGGGGGAAGAAGGACTGAAAACATTTTTCTGTCATTACTGAAGCATACCATGGTACATTTGTGTGAGGATAAAGAAAAGACAGGTGAGATCTACTGTATGGGTAGGCAGGCTTCCAAGAGCATTAAGATTTTATTTTAAGAGATGAATAAAAGCCTCAAAATTGCTCTAGACTTGGCAGGTAAGGATTGTTATGCTTCATCTTGCCTCTTGGCCAAAAAGCTCAGTAAGTGGGAGCTTGCCAGATACGGCAGTCTTCCCCACTACCTGAATTTAATTTAAACCATTCTGTGCAGCCCTGATTTTAATCCTTTCATTTTGGTTTTGAGTTACCACATATATGGCACAATGGAAATATTTTTTCAAACTTAAATTGGAAACATATTTCAGGAGACAAAAAAAAGTGCCTGTCTTCAGTGCAGAATGAAACATCTTTAACCGTTAGATGAAGCAGAGCCACTGGAAGGTTTTGCTTGAAAAGTTGTGGATTTTCTGTGATTGGCTTTTTGTTTCCCCTCTTCCAGTTTGTACACATTGCACAAACTCTTCCTTAGGGATGGCCACACTTTGTGGTAGTTCACAACAAATGTGTGTGCAAAATAACTAGAGATAGAAATTTGATGTGTGTAAGATAAATAAATTGGTTTATCTTTTTACACTCTGTACCTAAAATAATGCTGGTGGGGTTTAAATTCTACTGAAATCACTTTATCTGCCATGAAGGATGACAACACTTTCATCTCCAGGGGTACATGTTGCCAGGATGTGCCATCACCTTCTGCTCTAAATACAGCACAGAACAGGAAGTAAAAACGCTGCAAACATCTGAAAAGAAGTAAAAGTTGTGAAAAGAGTCTGAGTTGCACCTTGGCTTTGAATTTTGTGTCTTCCTCGAGGAAAAGCAATAGGCCTAGGTGATAGATGGGGAAGGTTGTTTTATTGTTATTAGCTTTTATGTAATGGTGGTTTTGAAAGCTGGAAAGGATAAAAAATTCAGACCTTTATGGAACTACTACAGCACCTGCATGAGAAGCAAAAAGGAGACCTGTATTCAAGCAGTGATCAACTATATAATGCTCTCTACAACTACCTGAAGGGAGGCTGTAGCCAGGTGGGGCTGGGCTCTTCTCCCAGGCAACCAGCAACAGAGCAAGGGGACACAGTCTCAAGTTGTGCCAGGGCAGGTCTAGGCTGGATGTTAGGAGGAAGTTGTTGGCAGAGAGAGTGATTGGCATTGGAATGGGCTGCCCAGGGAGGTGGTGGAGTCGCAGTCCCTGGAGGTGTTGAAGCAAAGCCTGGATGGGGCACTTAGTGCCATGGTCTAGCTGACTGGCTAGGGCTGGGTGCTAGGTTGGACTGGATGATCTTGGAGGTCTTTTCCAACCTAGTTGATTCTATGATTCTATGATTCTATTTATTATTAAATGGATGGATTCTATTTGTTATTAAATGGATGGATATGCTGGGTGGGAATTCACAGAGATCCTGAGTGTGACTCATCCATCAAAACCACAGTTGAATAACTAGAGAGTAGGGATTAAATCTGCAGATGTTAGAATTCTTGTCAAGAAGGATGAGTGTGAGGTAACACCAGACAACAGTGACCTATTGTGTAATCTTGTGTCGAGTACAGCAACTCCATCATCCTTATGTCACACTGAATATGCCTTGACACGATCATGCTGTTGAGAGGAATGGCCTCTGCTACATTGGAGTATTGGAATGTTATTGATGACACCTCTGAAGTGGCCATTTTTTTGAACTAGCGTTGGAAAGCAACAAGCAAGGTGTGTTCTGTCCTGGACTCTGTGTTTCCAAATGGATGAGTACCAATAAAAGCAATTCGGTGTTGAGCACTGAAGTGTTTTGAGGTCTAGAAATGTCCTTCCAGGGCTTAAGTCACTAATAGTAATAATGACACTCATTGACTTATTACAGATAATTCCTAGCATTTTGATAAAAACAGGATTATTTTACTTTAAAATGGGATTGTCTAGCACATAAACATGCAGGTTTGTCAGCAAATCAGGTATTATGTAACTGATGCACTTTTTATATGCTTGTGTGTTAGCAGCAGAACATGAAAACAGGAGAGTGGCTGTGCATTTGCAGCTAAAAGCAGAGTACAGGAGAGTGGCTGTGCATTTGCAGTTAAAAGAGTACAGGAGAGTGGCTGTGCATTTGCAGCTAAAAGAGTAGAGAGACTTAGTTTTTAGAAGGATGGTTTAGGGGCTACACATCATGGCTGCACGCACATAGCATGGTACTGTGTTGTGACTGGGCCTGCTGGAACCTAACGTAGTACTAGCTCGTTGGTCATCTGGGTGCTGCTCTGCCTGCGGTGCCCTACTCAGCTGCTGCTGGCACTGTACTGATAAGCCACATTTGACAGCTTCAAAAAGATGACTTCAAAAAGAGTGTATTTTGACAAATGATGACTATAAATTCTGTCAGGGAAATGTGTGGTTTGTTGGCTGAGTCAGAGTCACTTACTGAGTGATCTTATTAGTGCTGGTTTGGTTTTTTAATTACATGAATGTGACTGCTGGGGGAAGAAAAGGCCATTTCTCTTGTGCCTTAGGTCAGTAAGCCACTTGTGGGTGTCGGCTGGGATCATATCTGATATGATGATGTTTGAAGGCAAAGCAGAATGAAAGAGAAAAAGGGACCAACAGGGTGCCACTAGTGAAGCAAGCTTATCTACAGCGTGCTGGCTACCCCAGCAAAGTGTAAGAAAGCCGATTAGCTCTGCTCGTCCTTCTCTTCCTGTTGTTCCTGGCCTGGGTGTCAGCCATTCACAGCTTCTTCTTAAGGCTTTGAGCAAAGAGTTGCTGTTTTCAAAGGACTGACAGGAAATTATTTAATAAGCTGGGGAGAGGGAGAAGTTTCCTGTTCTAGTTACTCCCTATGTAGTTCTGAAGCTAAGAAGAGAAGTTCGATGGGCTGGACCACAGGCCCCAGTGTCCTCATGTGTGTTGCTTTGACACTGAAGGTCTAACCAAGCTGATCATGTCCCTACTAGGTCCTCGCAGGCCCTAAAAGCTCTACATCCATTTAAAAGAATTAATAAGTTGAGTATTTTCTTTAAGTTGCATGTTAGTGTATTGGAAGCCCTTCCAAGGCCATGACTGTGATTATCTCAGTGCAGATAGGCTGGACTGTGACCTTGGCACCCTTTTTGGAACCTCACAAACATGTAAGGATGAATTGGATTAAGTTCAAATGAAGCCCATTTTGTAATACACTAAGAAAGTGTAACTGAGATAGTATATCCTTGTCTTGTCTTACACATGTAGTATTAATACCTTACTACTTTGGCCTGTGAATAAATGGGCTTGACTCTATGATTCTATGAATATATTTTAGTGGACCTAGAGAAATCTGTTCATTCCCAGGGGATCTCCTCTATCCAACATCACCCATTCATTGATTTGAGCAGCATAACTTCCCCCTGGCAAAGTGTTCAGTCTGCAGCCTTCCCTTGGATCTGTACCACTGTACTAGCAGGTTCCCTTTCTGCTCTGTATTTATTAGTGTCTAGCCAGTAGACTTGTTTGGCCTACTATAACAACAGGTTTTTTTCTCCAGGGGATGTTTCTTCTGTTTCTGGGGCAGTCAATAGCTGTTTTTCACCCTGCTCAAGAACAAGGTCTTCTTTTTTGGATTGCCACTGTCTGCACAAGTGATTCATCTGAAGGTACACACTCCTGTGTGTCCTTATATGATACCCAATGCACAATACATCTCATGCTGTACACCTACTTGCCTGTCACTCCAACATGAAAACTGAAAAGCAGTCTCAGGGGACTCTCTCTGCCAGTGACAATATATGCACTTATATTCCTCTCCACTTATCTTCACCCTGCAGTTAGAGCTGGTGCTTTTCTTAGGTGGACAGCTCACATCAGTTGTTTAAAGTACAGGGTAATAATCTCCTACAGAACATAATCAACACATCAGCAGGTAAGTACTGGCGAGAGAAAGCAGACATGGGCCTTCCAAAAGGCCGCTGAGAGCTTTGCATATAGATACTAATAAGGATCATTACCCTGTCAGGTGATGGATAAACAGGTGGCAGAAATCAAATTCCATGTGCAGGAAAGGAATTGACCTATGAGCTGATGTTCTGACCACTGAAAACATCTACTGTAATTTACTTCTCCACAGCCAGAACGCACCAGCAGACGAACAGGTATGTTACAGTTTAGACGCTGTAGTAGAAGTGAGGCTGATGACCTTGAAGCCCACGTTCTAACATTCAGCATGATGGAGTTCTCTCAGAAATAGTTGTGTGTTTTTTTCTTTATTTGCTTAATTTCAGAAAATTGATCCCAAAACAGTGTCACAGCTTTCCTGCCCTCTGTCCAGTGCTACCAACTGCGAAGCTAAACAAGCTGACTAGTAGAAAGCCGAACTCAAATTTCACTACAATCCACAAGTAAATCCCAAGAAAGAAGATGCCTGCTGGAATGTTTCCCATCCAGAAATAGAGGGATTGAATATGTCTGCTCTGAGGTAGAAGATTGACTCTTGTGCATACAGCACAGGTTTCTTGGGCAACTGGAGAGATCAAAGCCACATGGAAATGACCCCTTCATAAATAAACAATCAGAGATTGGTCTTCCTAGAGCTGGAGGCCGGGAAAACAGAAGAACTATGAGGGTGTTGAAGGTAAGCAATAACTAGAAATCTGTGATGCAGTTCAAGCTAACATAGAGGCAGACATTTGGCCATGGCTCAGCCAAGCAGTTCGGGGCAATCACAAGAGAGATGTGTAGGCTACCCCTTTTCTGGTGGGGCACAGAACATGCAGAGAGTGCACGGCTGTACAAAGCTGCTGCAGCAGCCCTTCCCCAGTCGTTAGGCAGGAGTTTAGAGCTAGCCCTTGCAGGAGAAATGTACCTTCTCTGGAGGATTTTAAAGCCATTGGGCATGTGCCTTTAAAAGCAGCTGTCTGTTATTAGGATTTCATCACTGCACACTGCTCATGATTTTGGCAAGGCCATGTGACAATTAACATGAATTCTTCTGGGAGGGATGCAGCGCATGACATCATGTAGTAAATCTTCTGATATTAGAACCTTTCACTTGTGCCCTACTGTAGTTGTTAGAGTAACAAACTCAAAATGAAAAAATCTAATTACCCAACAGAGCTTCAATTGTATCATATATTAACTTCTAGTATTCAATCTCAATTCTGAATCTGGCACAAAACACATTGGAAGATGAAACTTCACAGACTTAATCAGGCATTAATCTGATTCTTCAGCAGACACTGATTTCAGAGCATTTTATAATGGGAAATGTCAGGTAAGATAATAGCAGCAGTTGAAGAATGATTACCCTTGTCTGGCTTAGTGTTGGACTCCGCAAACTCACACGCTAAGACAAATGTAAGATGAAATAAAGCTCTCGGAACAAGAACTATTTTGCTGCCAAATACTCCTGGGAAAAGTTTGCTGAAAATATTGATACTGTTTGGAACCAGTGGTTTACCAACCTTAATTTGTGTTCAGAAGCTTCTCTGGATGAATTTGTTGTAGTTTAGACAAAGATCACTAACATGTTTTACAGGAATAGTCACCAAACAGGTGCACGGAAGGGTAGGATATGATCTAGTCTGAAACTTTGTGAAACAAAAGTGAACACGTCTAGGATTTACTCAGATCATTAGGACAACTCCCCCTTAAGCCTCACTTTGCTCTGTTGGTGTAGTGAATTACTTGATAGGAAGTAGGAAATGTTATACTGTCCAACTTCCAGGCTTGCTTACCAGGTTCCAGGACTTTATGTACTTTTATGAGAAGACTTCCAATAGCAGAAGGCTTAAACAAATGTCCATAGGCCAAGTATCCCCACCAGTTTTAATCACACTGGTATTAACTATCTTTTTTTTTGGTGCGATTGTCAGCTTTTGGCTAACTGAATAAACAACACTGCTCATGACCCCTTTTGATGTCCTACTTAGTCTTTATACTAATTACTGTAGCTAGAAAAGCTCATAGTGGCAGAGTCTTCTGCATTTGAGCTCACTAAGACGAGCAAACTGAAGTATTCTTTTTGAAAGCTCTGATGCTATCCTGTTACAAGTATTAGCTCCTTTCTTTTGAGATGCACCTTCCAAAGACACCATGCAAGAACACAGCAGCATTCCAAAGCTCGGCTTTTCTTGCTAACTACCGCTGAATGTTTACAACTTCAAAAGAAAAGCTGAGGCATTGCCAGTGTAAATTGTCCAAGCTTCATCAATTTCCATAGCATGAAGACAGTGCACATGCCCAGAGAATCCTTTCTAGAATCCCAGTGCAATTCTGTGTTCTTTCTTAAGCAGATACACAAACTTTCAAAATGAATCTGAGATCTCTGCTCTTCTAACGTTACGATTTTCTATCCTTCCAGTGAAAATTTATTCTACTTATTCATATGCAAGACCACATCGTCCTAGAATCAGCAGCAGTGAGTAAAACAGTAAGTATACTTACTTTTCATTAATTCAACAGAAGGCAAGGCTGTTTAGAAGACCTTCAGCCATATGTGCTGGTTTTCCAATGATTCCATTAATAGCTTGCAGCAGAAGCAGAAAACAGCTGGAATTTCCATGAAGGCTGAGCACACTTTAACTGTTAAGTACTCTACAGTCACAGGAGGATAAAAGCCAAAGAGACCCAAACCCCTACATAATATATTGAAGATAAATTAGTAAAATAGATCAAGGTGATGCAAGGCATCTCAACCACACAGATGAAAATTCAGTATATGGTGTGAAATTAATAAAGGAGGCTTCAGAATGCCCAGGGCAGTGCTTGTTGTTAGACTAGAACCACAAGATTTGGATAGACCATCTTCCATACCTCTTTAATTTTCCCTAACGACCTCACCTTCTACCTTCTGCTCTTTTCTTCTGCTTTCATTTGTTTACTTCCCTTAGAGCACACACATCTTCCAGCTTCAAGGCAAGTATAAATGAGATCTATGTCAGTGCTTGTTTCCAGAATTGTCTTTTGATATTCGCCTCAGAAGCCCTGGAGAAAGCTCTGGAGATGGCTGATTGCCTGCGATAACTTCTCACAAGCAGTAAATAGCAGTTCCAGTCCATAACTTGATCTGCCTCTCCTGCATACCTTTCAATAAAACCTTTTTGTGCCTAGTAGACTATACCTGTAAAAAATTCCCTTCTTTATGTCTGCTTCTCCCGTAGAAACATCAGGTAGCTAAGCTGCCCCAAAACACCTCATATTCTGAGTTCTGGTTGTTATGACCCTTTCCTAGCATTTTACTTAACCATCAACACCAGCTTTAGCTGGAGGCCTTCACTCTGTCGGACTCAAATAATTCTGTAATAACTCCTAGTAGCCTGAACTCCACAGTAAACCAAATGTCCCTCAGGTGCAGAGGTGACATTAAATCCTTCTGCATTATGCAGAACTGAAATGGGCATGGAAGTGCAAGGGGCAGTAAGGTCCAGTGAACAGGGAAAGGACCCGGATTGCACTGTCAGATCTGTTACTGATCTGCTCTGAGCCCTCTGTACATTTGTGCCCATCTGCCTTCTCAGGTCTGCCTCTGATGTTCCTCATTTCTCAGTTAGCTCAGAAATAGGCTCCATTGCCACTCAGCTCTGGTGAGACTCCATCTTCAGTCCTGTGTCCAGCTCTGGAGTTCTCAGCACAAGAAAGGCATGAACCTGTTGCAGCAGGTCCAGAGGAGGCCACTACCGTGATTCAAGGACTGGACCTCCTCTGCTAGGAAGAAAGGCTGGGAGTTGGGGATGTTCAACCTGGAGAAGATTCCAGGGAGACCTTATTGCAGCCTTTCAGTACTTAAAGGGACTTATAAGAAAGATGGGGACAGAGATCTTAGCAGGGTCTGGTGTGACAGGACAAGGGGTGACGGTTTTAAGATAACAGAGTGGGTATTCTAGCAATAGGACAAGAGAGAATGGTTTTAAGCTGAGAGAGAGTAGGTTTAGACTGGATCTTAGGAAGAAGTTCTTCCATATGAGTGTGGTGAGACTCTGGAACAGAGTGATTGCCCAGCAAGGCTGTGGCTGACTCCGAAGTCTCCTCCCTGGTGGTGTTCAAGGCCAGGTTGGATAAGGCCTTGAGCAGCTGAGTATAGTTGAGAGGCATCCCTGCCCATTGTGGGGAGGTTGGAGTAGATGATCTCAGATCTCTTCCAGTCTGGGGCTTTCTATGACGGATTCTATCATTCAGGCTATATTCAAGGAAGACATTTCTAACAATGAAGATGGTGGAACACTGTCCCAGGTTGTGCAGGGGGGTGGTAGATGTCCCATCCCTGGAATCATTCCACGTCAGGTTGGATGGGGCTCTGAGCAACCTGATCTAGCTGAAGATGTCTCCTCACATCACAGTGGGGTTGGACTACATTGCCTTTAAAGGTCCCTTCCAACACAAACTGTTCTATGATTCTATGATTTTGGAGCAGCACTGATGTGAAACTGTGAAAGCATTCCTGAAAATGCATCTCAGATCTAAGTTAAAGTTAGTTCAGTACTGTGAGGTCTTGGGTAAGTAGTTTCCATTGTTACCCCTCAGTTTTTCATTCAAAAGATAGAAAGGACACTTCATTTCCCCCCACTCTTCAATCATTTACTTCTTTGGAAGAGCACAAACAATTCCTGCTAATGGATTGCTTTGTGTATCAACTTCTGCGCTCTAACCAAACTGGAAACTCCATATACTACATGAGTAAAACACCTCGACAATGACCATCCTCAAAATGATGAGGCAGCTTACAGGATAAATAAGGCAAGGTAATGTTAGAGCAAAGGGAATGACACTATCATTGTAAATGAAGGACAGAAGCAGTACTCCCTTTGGAGCAGAGAGTGTACTGTGCATGGCTCAGTGAATGGTAACATATGATGCAAAGGACTTTAACTCAGGACATGAAAATAATTGACAATTGATGACTCTGCTGAAATGGCATAAAAGCATCATTGGTAGTCCTGCTTATAACAGCCAACCTGTCAGTTTCTACTTCTGGATTTCCCCCCCCCCCCCCACTTCCTCCCTGCAGGTAGAAATGAGGGCCTCTGTAATTAGCTCCCTGTCCACACATTTTTAACAATCCAGGTAACTTTTGTACCAAGTATAATCCACAGGCAGGCGGCCCATAAAAACCGAGTTTAAATAAGAATAAACTTTGCATTATAATGTAGAATTAGCAGCTGCATCCATTAATTTCCTCCCTCTAGCTACAGAAAGATACCAGAGAATTTCCAGAACAGGCTACTGCAAGCTTACGCTTCTTTCATGCACTAGAAGGGTTGTTTCCATAGCAAAGCAGGGGAATAATCTCTTACTTTAAACTTTTGAGACAGCCAACTATGACACCCCACCCCACCCCCAGTTTTGTGGGGTAGCTCTCCAATGTTGGTCTAATATTCAAGAAAATCAAGTTAACTGTTGTGTTGCTGTTATGTTACGTGGTCTGAGTTCATTGTACTGCCTTGGAAAATAATTCTTTCCCTACCAACAACAGTCCTGTCAGCCTTTCAGATCTTACTCAAGAATAAGATCCTTCCTTGTCCAGTACCATCCTCCACATGAATCATAGAACGATCTGGGCTGGAAGTGACCTCTGAAGACCATTCTAGTCCAACCCTCTCTGCAGTAAGCAGGGGCATCCTCAACTAGATCAGGTTGCCCAGAGCCCTGACAATCAACAAGCAACTCTCTTAGGGGTTCTTCTATCTTATATTTTAATCCAAAAAGGTTAAAGTATCTATTAGAATATTCCACATCTGGCATTTCAAGTGTATGTGTGAATAGTTAAACATTCTCAGTCTATGTACAGAGGATGGCTCATGCAGTGCTGCTGCTCAGCTGAGTAAGCTTTCAATGCAGTCTTCCAGTTGCAGGGTCACAACAAAAGGAGAGTTAAGTCAGATCAAACACAGCACCATACAGAGATACTGGCTCAGGTGGGAACTGGGAAAGACCATGCTTGGGCTCAGCACCCTCCAGTTGCAGCCAGACTGCTTTTGCAGCCACTTATCCCTGCACAGTGTGGCATTTGGAAGTTTAATGGAAGCTTGCTCTGGGTTCCCTTTTTCATAGCTTTAGCACTGCACAGTGTGGATGTGAGAATCCATACAGAAAGTGACTCACCATAGGTTACTTCACTCTCCTTTGGCTCTGAATTGGCCTTGGTCCTTTGGCACATCCCATGGACTCAGACTGGTAATGCCAGACTGTTCCCCACCATTAATAAAGCAAGAAGTTAAAAGGCAACATATCACTAGGAACAAACTTAAGTGGTTGTCCTGAAATGGACATTGAAATAATTAATTACTGTCTCCTTCCCAAGAAAATGTCAGTGCAATGCAAGGAATTGGACTACATACTGAAATCTTACAGTAGGTGATTTTGACACTGAGGACCAGCATGGACAGGCAAATATAGGGGCTAGAATTAAAGTTATATGAGCTATTTTGTATGGAAGCACTTCTCTGTAATGCCTTTGGATTTCCTGTGACCCTTAAGCTATGTGCAAGTTCCGCTGCACAGTCGAACAGACCTGCAGGGTGAAGAAGCTAAAGTAGAGGACCCAATGCCAACACAATAGTCAGTCTGAGGGTGTTAGTTCAGTTGGCTCTAACCTGGTCTCCACAGCTGAACACCCAGCAATGCCTGGAGTATTTTGACTCTGCTTCTGAAGCTCATTTTCCCTGTTTGTTTGGGAGCCCCAAGACTTGCCTGTGAATTGAATCAATGCACAGCAAGAAGAGACTGCCAAGAGGCTTATTTCAGAAATGCATTTCCAATCTAAACCAAAACATAAGTGTGGACTTCAGGTCCACTGCAGGTCACTTTTGTGCAAGGATAACCCCTAACCATGTACAGAAGACATCTGGAGGAAGATGCTACTCAATATTTGTAAAGATGCCAGAATATGGACACTATTAGGACTGCTTCCTTGCAGCAAACTCCTGCTGCAGAAACTCAGTGGCAATACTTGACCGATTAAGCCAATGGGGTGGCTACAGAATGAGTTTGAAGCCATGGAAGTAGCAGGTATACATCCACGACAGATGATTCTTCACAAAAATGACCCAAGTTAAATCAGACAACTTTATTTCAAATGAGATATATGTAGCCCTATGGCTTCTGAAATGTTCTTTTAAAAAGTAATCTGCTTAAGATGAGGTTCAGGTTCTGTGTCTTCTCATAGTGGTTGCTACCTGGGATTATTGTACTATAGACCAATTGTTATTTATGTTACCAGTGGATACAAGGATTTTGTTAGTGGAATTTAGCTCCCAGATTCATTTCATAATCCCTATGCCTATTACTTAGACAGAAGAAAAAAAGCACAAATCAAGATGACATTTAAAAAAAAAAAGGAGCCTAGACTGGTCTTGTAGGAACATCTAAATCCTTTCCCTTATTAACCCCCTTATCTCAACAGCAGTGCACCAGCCATTTAGGAAAATTAAAGAGGGAGATAGCAAAAAGCGACGGCAGATGACAAAGCGCAGTAGTCTCTAGTCACGTAGATAACGAAGGGACTCAGCACATGGCCTTTCCAGTTTATCCCTGCTTCGGCTTATCCTTCATCTGCTTAAATTCAAATGGATCAGTCATTATTAAAATGACTTTGAAACAAGCTGCTCCTGTTTCATGTGACTTTTTGTGTATCCTATAAAACTTGGGAAGTCTTTGGGAAGACAAATGTTTGCTATTTTAATTCCACTTGAGACTTGATTTCTAAGCAGCAACTGGTAGCTAATGCTTCCATAAGACTGATTTTTACACACACATACAGTTATTCAGCTGTGGGATTTTTATTCCTTCCAGTGAGCTGGCACCTATAAACCATGTAGGTGTCGCAGACGCCTGTCTTTGCCACTGAAAACACTGAGTATTTTCATAGAATCATAGAAGGGTTTAGGTTGGAAAGCACTTCAAAGCTCATCCAGTTCCAATCCTCTGCCACAGGCAGGGACACTTCCCACTAGAAAAGGTTGCTCAGGGCCTCATCCAACCTGGCCTTGAACACCTCCAGGGAGGGAGCATCCACAACTTCCCCAGGCAGCCTGTTTCAGTGTTTCACCAGCCTCACTGTAAAGAACTTCTTCCTAACATCCAGTCTAAATCCTCCCTCTTCCAGTTTAAACACATCACTCCTCACCCTGTCATTATAAGACCTTGTCAATATTCCCTCCCAAGTCTTCTTGTAGGCCCCCTTCAGAAATTGGAAGGCCACTCCAAGGTCTCCTCAAAGCCATCTCTTCTCCAGGCTGCAGAGCCCCGGCTCTTGTAGCCTGTCCTCATAGCAGAAGTGCTCCAACCCTCTGAGCATCTTCGTGGCCTCCTCTGGATTCACTCCAAAGGCTGCAAGATGCTCTCTGTGTTTACAATTCTGAAAGGCACTGGGTACTTAAAGTATGTGCTAGACACCATTTCCTCATTATTAGGTAAATATTCTGTCATGTTTGGAGCATTTTACTTGCTATTTCTGAGCAGTGCTCTATAAGTAAGGGTATAGGAGGAGTAATGATAGTCACTCAGACATTTCAGATCTACTTGAAACAATTGCTGTTTCAAGCAGCTGTTAGGCAGACAGTGATCAGCCTTGTGTTGGCATCTACTGGTAGCTGCATCGAGGCTGTCTCCCCAGGTATATCAATGCACAGAGAATGACTTCTCGCTCACATTACTTACCTGAGTGTTTTATAATTTGTATGCCACCCTAAAACAATTCATTAGCCAAGTTCCCTTTAATCATATACCTCTTTCTCCCACTTCTTCCTACACAATTTAGATTCTGAAACAGGGACCACTTAGATTTCTGCCAATCTTTTGTGGCCAAGTACTTGAAGAGACCAGTGATGGTTCTTACTTTTACCTCTGGCAGCACTGTACTGCTGTGCTGCTTCTTGTATGCCTCCTGGAATATTAATAGCAGTCACATCCAGCATGAGCAGCTGACTTCTCCCAGCCTCTATGAGAAGGTGGTTTATGATTTCACTAATTTTTGGCTCTTGTTAGTTCTTAATGAGCAACACAGATCCTACATGAACTGTTTTGCAGTTTGCAGTGGCCTCACTACCACATGGTTTCCTTGGTACAACCTCACTCTGCCCTAATAACACAATCCACAAACTATTTGCCTTTGCCTTGGTGAAGGCACTGGGCAGCCACAAGAATCAAGGTTCTTGAACAATATTAGATCTTGAAACTCCTGCTACTGAAGTCAAAGAGCTCCACATCATTAATTTTAACCCCAAAATTGTGTTACTTAAGAAGGCTAAAAAGGCCTAGAGACTACAGAATGTGCTTTTAGCCAAGGATAGGAAGAGTCTCCAAGTCCCTGACTTTAAAGTACAAATGAATGAACACATCTCCACCACGCAGACTGCAAAAACATTTGCAAAAGTTAGCTTTGGAGCTGACTTAACTCAAGTGTGGTTTTACCTTTCATCAGCCAGATCACCTCTTTGTTATTCTTCGCACCAAGATGAAATGGATAGCTTAAACATCCAAACAACACAGCCTTACATTCTGCTTACATGCCTCTAACAATACTGCTTCCCACCTGTAGGTCACCAGTTCAGAGGTGAACAGGTCATTTCTGTCAGTTCTTCAGATCTAAAACTAGGCATCCACAGTGCTTAAAGGTTTTTAAGACCAGCTTCTTTGAGTCAAAGCTCCTCACCACAGGTGCATGTGCCTCTGTTGTCAGTAATTACTGCAGACTGCCGATTTTGTCTTCAAGTGACAGTTGTTTGAAGTTGGCTTCTGCACTCTTTGCTAGCCTTCCGCAAGTATATATAGTGGATTAAACAGTGACAACAGTGCCCCTACCAATCTTCTGTATCAACTGATCTGCAGCAGAAGTTACTGGGAATAATCACTGCCTAAAGCACTCAGCAATAAACACAAAATTTCAGGAAATGTCTCTTTGTGAAAGGAAAATACCCACGAAGGCTACCCCATTGTTAGTTAGAAATGTGCACACCTCAGAGTGCACCTCTCCACTTTCACACACTCACAAGCTGAACAAAATTCTTGCGAGACATCTGATGAGAGAAGGAGGACTTACCTTAATCAAGCTTATGAAAGTTCAAAGCTCTTCTGCTGTAGGGTGAGACTGAGTGTTTTTGGCTCAGCTCTGAGTGGCGGCACACAGCTGCACTGTCGCAGAAGGGGTCTTGGGGAAGAGCTGTGGCTCAGCTGACACCTTCCTAATTTCCAGGGAATGTCAGACAAAGCAGGTATTTACTACAAGCCTCTATGTATGGATGCAACTGTTTTGTCATAAGGACCTTAAACCAGGATTGCCCAAGAGTGGCTGTTACAAATTAGTAAGCAGAGTAGTACTTTGCTATTTTTTCTTACTATTTTCTCTCCAATTAAGCTGTCAGCAAGTACAGTAGACACATTTCAACTCCATGAAGAGTTAAGAACCAGTGTTTACACTTCTGTCTGTCATTTGATTTAGCTCTAATCACCAGCTAAAGAGCATTCTCTCCAGATTTCCCAGTGACATGTCTGGACTTGACCAATCTTGAGACATATTTAGTAACATCAATATCTCACTCCTTCCTGCACTCTTTTCAGTCTTACCTTCCACCCGCTTCACTGGGAAGCTTAGTGCCCTCAACATAGTGCGAATAACTTCTTATGCATCATTTAAGATGAATGAAACTGTATTCTATTACATTCTACACAACACACTTTTCAGATGAAGTGATATCAAAATCGAACACTACTTTTTGAACCACATTTCAGAGTTAGTAATGTTAGGACATGGCAAGCAATTTAAAAGGATTCTCTCAGGAGTAGAGTCGCTATAAAAATCAGTCATTATTTATGCAATTGCTGTACCTTCAATACTGACTCATGTCCAGACTATCAGTGAGCTCCAGATATTATAGGTTTTAAACAGCTCTTCCCAGTAGCTCCTGACTTTACCTTTCATAGCAAGTTGAACTCTGGCAGCACCAGTGATGTTGGCTTCTATCAGCAGAGGATGTGTTCCCATCTCTTTAAATCATGCAGTCATATTAATGTTGTTCTTCCTTTGACACTTTCAAGACTGCAGTTTGAGATGCTATCAGCTCACTTAAGCGCTGCAATTAACTCCTTAAATTGTATGCTAATATGAGCATGATCCTTATCCTCTGGACACAAGCTACACTTCTTTACACTGGCAAAGTAACACCTCCTGCAGTTGGTATTGACTTTTCCATTGTAAATGACAAGTTTCATGTGCTAAGTCCTCAACCTTCATGCTCAGATGGAATTTTTTACTCTCAGAGACACACATTTAAAGCAGACACAGTAATTAACCGTGGTACATTAACTGTGGTACCCAGGGGATCTCCTCATAGCATGATAGGCAGCCATGCTATTTTCACTAAAAATGTATTCAATATTTGAACAAAAAACTTGTTTGGGCATGGCTTTGTAGGAGTCCCAAATGAGTGTTTTAAACTGAGATACTAAAGCATTGATTAAACTTTCAGTGATATATATCACACTGCTACTGACATGGCTGCTAGACCAAGCAAGCTCTTACCCCTATGATGGGGCACAGAAGGTTAAAAATCCATCTGCTTTTCAACAGCAATACCATCAGAATTCATGTTTCAATTCAGCTAGCGTGTTATCTCCTCTTTTATCTTTGCTTCACTGTAAAGAAGGAATTTGTAGGCAAGCTGTGCAATCTTTTTCAAAATCAAGTAGACTAAGAACCAGCAGGAAGTGTTACAACTGGGTTGGTTTTTTTTTTCCCCAATATAAAAAGTTAATTAATTTAAACCAATAGGAAATATTAAGGGACAATTCTCAAGAGAAGATGGAAGGACTGGATGGAGAGAGAACAGAAAGGTGCATTCATTTCCTTCAATGGCAGAGATCTGCTACAGACACTGGTCGTGAATGGTCCTTTGGGAGACAGAGACTGAATTCCAGAATGGTTTTGTAACATCCCAGCTTTGGCTGGAGAAACATTGGAAGAGAGAACAAAAAAGTCTCCTAATGTAACCTGTTATCTTGTTGCTCATCACTTACTCGAGAAGCAGAGACCTAAGGATGCAGTTCCACCACAGCTTACGTCAGTGGAAGTCAGCACTGTTGAGGTCTCTCAGCCGTATCCTAAGCTTCTGTGTTAGCATCATGGCTATGCAAAGTTAATACCAACGAACCTACCGACCCAAATTATTCAAGGTATCACTTCTGACATCATCACTTTCATTAAAAGTGACCTTTTCTATAAATATTAATGCAAGGCACACACTCTCCATCAAACCTGCCATTTCATGGTTGTTCAGTTCAATGGAAACACCATTTGCAATAAAAAAGGACCCAGTTCTTTTAACAAACACTGCCTCAAGGATTCAGCACTTCAACCAACCTGTGTTTGAAGCTGGAATAGGTTGACAAATAATAATCAATATTTCTAACACCTATAGAGTAAAAAAGTGGTGAGAGAATTGAGACAATACATGTCAGTTCCTGCTATACAAAGCCCATGGGAATAAAATACCAATTTTTCGTAACACAAGTGCCCAACTCCCAGCTGCAGATTCAAAATGAATATTATTTAAAAGGCAAAATATGTATTGCAGAACTGCTGCCTATTTTGGATCTAAATCTGTACTGCATTCAAGCTGTGTTGCAACAGAATTCCTCATACTACATCTTGTGTGACTCAGCCCAACACTGCCACTTTTTAGGGAATGCAAAACCATTAATTGCCTTATCTGATGAAACAGAGTCCTGCTAATGACTTAACAATTAGCACAAGGCTTATCTTTCAGTTTCTTATTAAGCAAAGATGTTCTGGAGCAGATGGTCACGGAACGGCTTAACATACCGAGACCGGGCTACTGTAGAAGAAACAAAACACTTTCTGCTCAAGAGCACCCAAGCACCACAGCATCAACATTCCACAAATGCTGTCAAAGCTACATCAGAACCAGGTTTTTAAATGTATAATTCTCCACACCTCCTTACTTCTGAGAAGACTGCTAATGAATCTGATCACATATAGCACCAAAGGTCAGATGTGTAGGAATAGACAATCTCTTTTTAGCTCAACCAGTGTCACTGCAATGAACTGAGAGGTTCACTGGAAGGATTTGAGAGGTTCTCTGAATTGAAGATCGCTTTTCATGAAAAACTTCAAACTAATATTTTTACTCACTTGTGGAGCAGAGCAATGGAAGGTGCTTGGAAACACCTCAAATTTGTCATGAAGTGATTAGTAATATCAAGGAAGGCAAGAGCACTGGATTAGTGGTTTCACCTACAAGAAGTACAGAAAGACATCAGCAGTTGAATGAACAGCTAAGTTATCCATTCCCTGCAAAACAGTACTTCCAGAATATGTCCTAAAGCAAGTTTGCTAGGACTGTGAAGCTGTTGCTCTATTAAAAGTGAAACTTAACTAAGTATAGTCATTAAACACCAAGTAAAAGGTGACATGGGTCCAAAGAGAAACCTTGAAAGCATGAACACCCCCCAGGGCCCAGAAAGGCCAAAGCCTTTCCATATTTTAGCATTTTCTCAGGAAGGGAGAGGTAGATAGTACTGCAACAGTGAAATCAGATCAACACAAAGCCTGTCTAATTAGCTTAGGTGAGGACTCTGCCAAGAGAGCCATAAGGCAGCAGCCCTGCGTTAGCTCTGTAAGAAGCGCAGCACAGCCCAAAGGTTAGTTTCTCATAGGCGCTTGCATGTTAGTGCAGTTGGTGTCGGGATGCTCGCACAAAACAAACGGGGAAAGAGTTGGAACTGCTGATACAATTCTCCTGTGTTTACACATTTCAGTGAAGATTTCCATGGGCTCTTTATGGTATTTTGCTTGCTGTGCTTGTAACACTGCACAGGGGCCAAGCCAGACTGTTTGTCTGATGTGATAAAACAGGATTCTGAAAGTCCTTTTAAAGAACTGTTGTAGAAGTGAACTACTTATCACAGAATCATAGAATCCACCAGGTTGGAAAAGACCTCCAAGATCATCCAGTCCAACCTAGCACCCAGCCCTATCCAGTCATCTAGACCATGGCACTAAGTGCCTCAGCCAGTCTTTTCTTGAACACCTCCAGGGACGGCGACTCCACCACCTCCCTGGGCAGCCCATTCCAATGCCAATCACTCTCTATGGCAACAACTTCCTCCTAACATCCAGCCTAGACTTCCCCTGCCACAACTTGAGGCTGTGTCCCCTTGTTCTGTTGCTGGTTGCCTGGGAGAAGAGACCAACCCCACCTGGCTACAACCTTCCTTCAGGTAGCTGTAGACAGCAATGAGGTCTGCCCTGAGCCTCCTCTTCTCCAGGGTAAACACTCCCAGTTCCCTCAGCCTCTCCTCATAGGGTTTGTGTTCCAGGCCCCTCACCAGCTTCATTGCCCTTCTCTGTACACCTTCCAGCACCTCAACATCTCTCTTGAATTGAGGAGCCCAGAACTGGCCACGGTACTCAAGGTGTGGCCTGACCAGTGTTGAGTACAGGGGAAGAATAACCTCCCTCGTCCTACTGGCCACACTTGTGGCCATACTTGTGCCATACTGATAAAATCATCCCTTATTTTGTTGAGTACCCTCTGATACTGTTCTGTGAGATGCTTGATAAGGACAAAGCATTGACCTTTCTAGGGCTTATAAGTATCTATAGGGTGGGGGATCAAGAGGATGAGGCTAGACTCTCTTCAGTGGTGTCCTGTGATAGGAGCACTGGAACAGGCTGTTGAAAGAGATTGTGGAAATCTTCTCTGAAGGCTTTCAAAATCCATCTGGACAGGATCCTGTGCTGCTCTGGGTGGCCCTGCTTTAGCAGAGAGGTTGGACCATATAGTCTCCAGAGGTCCCTTCCAACCCCTGCCATGCTGAGATTCTGTGTGTGCGATAAATGAAAAGCTATCATCCTGTGTCATTTAGGATATGGAGAATCAAACCAACCCAGTTATATGCAAATTCAGATGGGCTAATACAGGTCCTGTCGAGCTCTGCAATCTCTCTCTATTTGATTTTGTTTTAGTGGATCAGGGTTGCTTCTGTTAAGCAAGATTTAAAAAAATAAGAACTTTTCAGTTGTTAGGTAAACAAAACTTCTGTGAGGAAGAGTAAGACAACAGATGAAGATGAAAAAGAATAACTCTAGAAAGAAGGTCCGATATTAAATCCTGTCTCTATCATGCCATGCACTGATGGGATTGGGCACCATGCCCTCTCAGGAGAACTATCTGACTGCAGAGCACAGACTGGGCATGCCTTCACTCACTCGAAGGCAGTCAGTATAACAATTGGGGGTATGAAGAGTGGCTTTACCTTTGCATTAGCAGGTACACAGGCAAGGTTAGAAGTTCCTCACAGAAAGAGTGATTTACCATTGGAATGGGCTGCCCAGGGAGGTGGTGGAGTCACCATCCCTGGAGGTGTTCAAGAAAAGACTGGCTGAGGCACTTAGTGCCATGGTCTAGTTGACTGGATAGGGGTGATGGATTGGAGTGGATGATCTTGGAGGTCTCTTCCAACCTGGTTGATTCTATTCTATTCTATTCTATTCTAATATGGTGAGGTCTTATGAGACGTGTAAAAGTTAAGCTGTTCAGAACCTGGTCCTTAATTCAGTGAACTGTTGTGCACATACCTAGACATTTTGCTAATTTGGACCTTCTGATCATCAGAAACTGTTTTGAGACACTCAGAAGATTCTTTACCTGCTCTGGGTGGTCCATATCAACTCCCATTTCCCAAAAGTCCTTTGTCTACTAAAAAAAACACCCAAACAACGAAAGCCCCAACCAAACCCCCCATCCCTTTAAATTCCAGACCACCACTGTTAGGGACCACAGTTGTGATTCTTCAGATCAGAGTTGATAGCTACATAAAACTCCAGAAATCCTCCATAAAAGCCCTTCTTGCACCATTGCAACTTGCTAATCGTGTGCCAATTAATCCAAACCAAAGGCAAACTGTTAGCTATGACTATTTTCCCTAGCCAAGGCTCTAAATGTAATAATGGTTTTCAGAATGTGTGGGTCTGGCTCACTTCAAGCGGTTTTGCTCCTTCCTTGACTCCAGCTGCAAACTACTAAACACATACTTTTTTAGGTCATTATGGCCTAATGTCTGTGGCATTACATTATTTCAGTGACATATCTTTGAACATACCGTAATTCCAAAAGCTGCAGGTCATCTTCTAGGCTAACTGGAGAGCAGGATTTTATATTAACTCCATCCTTTGTCTCCATCTCCCTTTTTAAAAAAGCAAACAAACAAACAAAAAAGGCACTGAAGCTTCCTTTGCCATTATTCCCTTCTTGGTAACGAGCCTTAGAAACTTGCCCTATTAGGAAAAACCCTCACTAGTGGCAAAAAGTGCCCCCTGAGGGTGTCCGCCATCCTGATACACCCTGGCACGGGACCAGGCACAGAGGATAACATTCAATATCAGAGATTCTGAGAGAAGGAAACCTTGCCAAAGATGACTTCTCCTTCCCTCAAAAACCAACCCAATATCAGAGATTCTTAGAGAAGGAAACCTTGCCAAAGACGACTTCTCCTTCCCTCAAAAACCAACCAAACACACACACCTGCACCCAGGCCAATAAAGGATGACAGCTGTCTTCTGAATGATCCTTTCTATGATCCTTTTCAAAAGGAAGCAAGAAACTAACTCTTCATTTAATTTGTTCTGGGTAATCCATGATCCTATGGGTTAGATACATATTTATCTACTTTTACTCTAATTAGCAATTAAATAGAATTAATTGGAGCAGTCTCTGTTTAACAAGGGAATTATCAGAAGAGAAAAGCTTCTATAAATCACTTACAGACTGTCACTACAGGCACAGCTCTGTGAATTGTCAGACTCATTACTTCAGCTCTAGGTGACAAATTCAGTCAGAGCATGCACATCAGATCATCCGGTGCAACCTTCAACCCAGTTTAGAGGCGATCCTAAACCGTGTCCCTAAGCACCAGCTCCACACTCTGCTGAAACATCTCCAGGGGCAGTGACTCCACCACTGCCCTGGGCAGACCATGCCAATGTTTGAGAGCCCTCTCTGTGAAGAAATATTTCCTAGCATCCAGCCCGAACGTCCCCTGGTGCAGCTTGAAACCACTTCCGCTAGTCGTATGAGCCATGCTAGCTCATGAGCAGAGAAATACTGGCATTTTGCACCAACAGAAACCTTCAGCATTGTGATACAGCACTGGCAACAGCAGTACATGCTAGGAGTCACTCTCCTTGTTTCCTGCTCTCCCTTGCTGCAGTATGGAGCAGCAGAATACAACTGATTCTACCCAACAGAAAGCAAGCAGACGTAACATGATCATTTTTGTCTCCGTATTGGTTTTGAATACCTCCCAGTTTTCACCATCCCCAACCACAAGCAGGTTCTCTTGGATGCACAAGGAAAAAGACATCAGTGGTTCTCAGGCACCCAGTGGAGAGAGCGAACTGAGCTATGAAACCACTGTGAGGGGAAATCCAAATCTGGGTGGGATTACAAGGTAAAGAAAATTCCAGATTTCATTCCCAACCATCCCCCTTTGATATGGAAGAAAACTGTGGAGAAAGTCCCCTGTAAAGATTTTCATATGTTACTCACAAGGTGAACTTTCAGTGTTGCCACCAGAGCGGCCCACAAGAACCTCAGGGCACAAGAGAGCCATGCCTGCAAGACGAACTGAAGGCAAGGTCTCTGAGGTGGACCAGCATCCTCAGGTAGCCCTTCTATGTGAATGCAGGAAGATAGTTGTCAAGCTATTCTCTTTATACGAGTGCTTTGGGAAGCTGATCTGCTTTTTAAAGATGCTTCCATAATAAAAAAAGCCTCTGTCCTGGCCCACCAGTTTCTCATTGCTCTTATCAACAGCTTGGCTGCTCTGGCACTTTGACTCCCTGGCACTGGAAAAGGCTCTCAAAAGTGCTCATTTCTCAACAGACCTTTGCTGCCGACTGAGGAGCTTTAGTTAAGCATGCACATTTTGGATGTGTACCCAAACCAAACCCAAACATCTTGAGATTCTTCCTTCACTAACTCCAAACACATTTGATATGCTTAGGCACACATTGTATTCTGTTAGAAACCAAATGGCTATTTGCTGTTCTAAATAATCAGAACTATTTTACTGGATGATTAACAGAAATATTGTTCACCCAAAGCAATCAAATTTTCATTTACATGTTTAAAAGCCTGACCTACTGCCCTTGAAGTCTGTGGGACTATTTCCAGGCACTTTGATAGACCTCAGATCTTGCTTTAAGTGGTTTTTTTCCCCTGGATATATTCACCCATTGAAGACTGTGCTCAATACTGATTTTTTTCACACTGTAGCTAAAAGAATGAATATACTGAAAGCTTCTTCTAAGGCCGGATATCACTAGGTAAATTGAATACAGAGGCTTGTTTTCCTTACATTTGGTTTTGATGTTCTGTTCACTGAGCCTATGACTGCAAAGGTTATAGATGATGCAATTTATTTTCCTTCTCCTTTTTACCAGTAGAATGCTGCTCCTCTTTTTAGATTAAACACAGGCTTCATTGCACATTTATCTCAAAATATGCTTCTTTGAAAGGTCCAAGATCTAACAGCATGTTTCGTCTTTGTTATTAGTCTCTCCTATTTATCCTAGGCTTGTAAGGAGTTTGCTTCCAAACCAGTTCTGCCATTCTTACGTCAGTGGTAGGTTTGATAGACTTCAGTGGAAATCTTTAGAAGCACCCTGGCCCTACAGCAAGCACCGCAGGTATTTCTACTACCGCAGTTCCACGGAGGACAGGAAATTAAAGACATAGTGATTACCTAGGGTGACAAAATGTCTTTCCATTGACTTCTGATTGAATTTGTTCCTGTTCAAACCGAAGTTACCTACACTGGTAGCCTTTTCTGTTTATTTTGTAACTAGCTACGTGCATAAACCTGTTCATTTTCTGCTGAGTACTGAAGAGCGGTGAATTTTCTGCAGCAAGCCGATCGCATTATTTTGCGCCACGCTTGATTACTTGGTCATTATCTTAAAACTACAATCACATTTCTCCATAAGTCCGTTGGGCACCATGGACCCACACTCAGTCTGCACATCTTCATACCACACAGGGCTTTTTGTCCCTTTGTTTTCTAGGAATATAAAGCTGAAATCAAGCTGATGCCAAGAACAACTCTGTAACTAAGAGTTTGCATACAGGTTTTGTAAACCAGGCTTTTTCTTTTTCACATTCACCAAGCAGCTGCTTGTCCTGAAAACAAGTTAGTTGTCCTAGTTTCACTTTTTTCCCAGGGACAGTGGAATGCAGCCAGTAACAGGTATTTTATATAACGTTTTACAACAAAAGGTAGGTAGGATCTGCCTTAGGAAATTTAATTTACACCGCTTTTAGCTCAAAAAAAGGCTTCCCAGTTACGTTATTTGACCTCAATTAGTGCCTATGATTGAAAGTAGAGCTACTCATTTGTAGGTGTCACATTGCGCGTCTGCTTTGCAGTACTCCTCTGACACTAACCAATTAAACCAACTAATTGAGAGCAAACATCCCTGCACTGCTCTTGTATTACCAAACAGTTCAGCAGTTCCCAGAGGTTCACTATGGATATGTGCCTGCCAGATTCTCTTAACCTATGGGCTTTAATTGAATTGTCTTCTTCTTCAGTTGGTCAGCTCCATGCTGATCAGCTAACTATATGTCAAACTAGTATGTTCAGCTGATATCTATTATTTTGTTTTCATATTTCTTATCAAGGACAAAAAATAACTGTAAGCACAGTATCACAGTATCACAGTCTCACAGTATCATCAGGGTTGGAAGAGACCTCACAGATCATCAAGTCCAACCTTTTACCACAGAGCTCAAGGCTAGACCATGGCACCAAGTGCCACATCCAATCCTGCCTTGAACAGCTCCAGGGACGGCGACTCCACCACCTCCCTGGGCAGCCCATTCCAGTAGCCAATGACTCTCTCAGTGAAGAACTTTCTCCTCACCTCAAGCCTAAATTTCCCCTGGCGCAGCCTGAGGCTGTGTCCTCTCGTTCTGGCGCTGGCCACCTGAGAGAAGAGAGCAACCTCCCCCTGGCCACAACCACCCCTCAGGTAGTTGTAGACAGCAATAAGGTCACCCCTGAGCCTCCTCTTCTCCAGGCTAAACAATCCCAGCTCCCTCAGCCTCTCCTCGTAGGGCTGTGCTCGAGGCCTCTCACCAGCCTCGTTGCCCTTCTCTGGACCCGCTCAAGCATCTCAATGTCCCTTCTAAACTGGGGGGCCCAGAACTGGACACAGTACTCAAGGTGTGGTCTAACCAGTGCAGAGTACAGGGGCAGAATGACCTCCCTGCTCCTGCTGGTCACACCATTTCTGATGCAGGCCAAGATGCCACTGGCTCTCTTGGCCACCTGGGCACACTGCTGGCTCATGTTCAGGCGGGTATCAATCAGCACCCCTAGATCCCTCTCTGTCTGGCCTGTATCTCTGCATGGGGTTGTTGTGGCCAAAGTGCAGCACCTGGCACTTGGAGCCATTGAACACCATCCCCTTGGACTCTGCCCATCTGTGCAGGTGGTCAAGGTCCCACTGCAGAGCCCTTCTGCCCTCCAACCCAGCCACATCAGCCCCCAGCTTGGTGTCGTAAGCAATGCAGTAGCCTAAAATGAGTTGTAAACTTTCAAACAATCAAGCTCATATATGCAAGCAACTGTGACACTTTGCTCTAAGTACTCTTAATGTAATGTATAGGACAGTCATAGTGGGAAGAGTTCAGGGAAAGAAAAAAAAAAATGGCAGGCAGTGCTTTCAATTTTTAATTACTTTTGCTGTATAACAAGAGCAGCACTGGAAACAGTGACACAGCCGCCTGCTCGAGATTTGGTGCGCAGATTGCTCAGAAGTTACTCAGCTATCACTAGTGAGACTTGATGCGTTGACTTTTTTCACAGCTGCTGCAAAGCCTCTTTCCGAATGCACTATTTCAGTGTAAGAAAGAAATGCACACTCAGATGGTCAAATTTCAAAGAGGTCAGGATCAAGATCAAGCCTTTCAGAAGCACTTGATATGAAGCCCTTCTGCCCTGACCCCTATTGAGCATTTCCAGTCTGTGTGTTTGACTAGACCCCCAACCAGAATTCTCTCTTTCAGTTCAGTCCAATACATGATCATGACTTGAAAGTCCTTTAGGTGTAGAGGAAGTGAAAATGCTGATTATGGACTTGATTTGATCCCTAAAGAAAGCAATGCAGAGGCCCTGCTGAATCTGGTGATGCCTAATAATCTTTGGCTTGCAAGTTTTGGAAGTTGAACTATCAACATTTACCTAAAGCACTGGACAGAAACATTTCAGTTTCTAGAAATATGTGGAATAATGGAGGATGAATATAAAAATAACATAACTTTTTAGAACATTCAACATTGAAAAAGAGAAACTACAAAACAGAAATGTGTGACTTCTTTTTATTGAGGAACAAACATAATGGAAACACAAAACTAGATATGATTTAGACATGATTTCAAAATGACTTAAGAACAGCGATCAGCATCTGGTACTACATGTAATACACCCATCACTTTTCTCCTTCCACCCAACAAAAGTGAGCAGAGGTTCAGCAGTGTTTTCACAAGCAGAGAGAGAAATGAGTACTGTTGGATCATTTAGTAAGCACTAAAACAATCCCACCAGAACCCCTAAAGGCTGCAAAAGTTCAGATGCCCAGGATGGTTTCACAGAGCATTAAGTACTCCCACGCTAGTTTTACTTCCAATACTTCTGCCACACCTGAAAAGTGGATTGCTGGTGCTGTTGGTGGTGGTGGTGTTGTTTAGACAGTTGACATAGAAAATAAAACTTTCATGGCTACAGTGATTCATTGGGAGCTCAATGAGCTCCCAAGGCATCACTGTAGTATGTGAACACTGCACAATTAAGCTCAGTCCAGCCCACGGTCAAGTCTCAGTAAGACTGTCGAGCAGACATGATCATCTGCTATCCACTACAGCTAATTAGCAAAGGATCTGCTCCTTACAATCAGAGTAAAAGATCTCACTTGTTCTCTGGGAGGAGCTGAGGAAGGAAAGTTTGTAAGACACAGAAAACAAGCAGCAGCCCCAGTGCTCTCTGAGACCATTGCCCTCCCGTGCTGACAAGGGATGAATTCCAGAGTGACCAAAGCATTTTGTTGCTTCCTCTCTCCACTGCTTTCTTAGTAAATATTATTGCCCTAAGTACCTCTTTAGCAAACATTGCTGTAAATAGCCACTTCTTCGTTGGAATGACACTGAAGAAGCTAAGTACCAGCTCATCTTCTTCAGTTGTGTTTATACTCCCTTAAACCGGTAAAATAGTCTTGACCTGATTGCTCCAGCAAAGCTTTCTTTGCTCCAAGGTGAATTCACTAACTGCAAAGACCCAAAAAAAAGCTGATACTCAGATCAGATTGCAGTTATGTTTTGACAAATGTCTTTGTACATCTTGCTTCTATATTTAAGAATGTTGAGGGACTTTTCTTTGCCCGCGGGGGCATAGATTTCACTAATGTTGAGCCTCACAAGGGCAACCAAAAGTTAGTGCAGGCCTGTATTCTGTAAGGAAGCATGACAGGTCTTTAAATTCTACATGCACACTACGAGCATCAGTGCAAGGTGCCTTCTGTCCCATCGTCATCCTGAGTAGGGACTCACACCGTACAAACCCAGTGCATTTAGCAAGCTGTGACAAATGTGCCTTGAAGTTGTCACAGACTAACAAGACCTCATAGCCAGTAACTATGTACCCTATATGAGCATCCCCTCCCAAAAAAGAGATGTTGCTTCAGACAAGGGTTCTCAGACAAAAACCAGCAAAGCGCTCTTTCTGGGCAGCAGAGCTCCATTACCACGAGCATTTCACAGGCCAATAGAAACAGTGCAATGCATTCACCAAACACATGAAGATATTGCTTGATAAAGAGGACTACTGCTTTTCACAGCAGCCTCCACTGAATCCCCAGAGCAGCCATTACTGAGGGAACATCCAGGTGTTACTGAGCTTGAACAGCAGAAGAGGCTGGGAATGAGAGGAATTCTACTCCCCTACCCACCCCAGCTGCCACAGCCTTTTGTTTCTCTAGTTTTCTCTCAACTAGAGTCACATCCCATTTCTGAACAAGTGACAGACAGCTCCCAAAATGTGACCACCTGGTCTTTATCAATAGGCAGAACCAGAAAGCCCCCAGGACTCGGGCCAGATGGAAAGTAAAATTCAGCAGCATTCATGAATGAAAGCACTCGCACACTGAAACCTTGTTGTTTCTTGGTGAAGTATAGCATTGTTTACTGACAGGTCAGCACTAAGAGTAAATCATCTCCTCTAGGAATTGGTGTCAACACTTCTCTGGCCACTGCTAATTGTTACTTTATATTCGTGTCACTTACAGACATCACCACAGTAAAGCACAGTTTATAAATTACTTCACCTTTGTACAGCACCTAAAGTAAAATGTTGTTTGCTCACTTGGCATGTAGCAACGCATGAAAGATGGTGCTCACAAGCACCTCTGAAAACATCCAAATGAAAATGGCATTTATTTGATGAGCCAGAATATACAGAGATTGGGAGGTTTTATTTGTTTGCAACAGATTTATGCTGCATGGGGAACTGTTTGGGAAATTAAGATATACGGCTGCTAGAGATGGAGGATAGAAGACTGTGTCAATAATAGGACAGTCGAAGGGATTCATTGCAATACTTTTTTTCCTTAAGAATGGGTAAAAAGCAGATGTATAAAAGCAGATGTATAAAAACTGAGGTCCTGCAAACTGAGTTAATGCATTTTATGCTGNGTATTTATTTCATTAAGCTACTGCTACTGAGATCCTGCAAACTGAGTTAATGCATTTTATGCTGAGCTGAATTAAAAGTCATTCACTTCAACAGTTCACTTTCCACTCTCATGATATGATAGAAGAGGAGTTGGAAGCAATAGTAACAATTTCAGGTTGCACTGCTAGAATTAAAAGCTGTTTTACTCTCATCGTTGTTTTGAAGCGTTACAGTGACCTTCCCTTTCATCTTTGTGTAACTGCATGAGGAGAGTCACTGGCATGGATCTGAAGCATAGACTTCTTTGCTAAACACAGGATGGTGACCATTTTAAGTGTGTAAACTAAATTTGCACATTTGTGTAGCACTCGACATATCTAAAACCTGGGCATTTTGACATTCTCTTAGGTAGTGATTACCTGCTTTAGGCAGATACGATGTTATGACAACCTGCTTCAAGTTGTTCCAAACTCTAGGACTTCAGCTTAGATTATAACGGTAGTGAAACAAGCGAGTCTCCCATATTGTCTCAAAGATTATTGGGTGAAATGAAAATAGAAGCTGTAATAACTTCCTATCTTTGCAAAATCACTTTCATGACCATACAGAATTTTGCCTGTGTACTGTAGACATAAACATAGATGCAATAATAAAATAACTTTGCATACTGGAAAGAAATCTCGAACACCTTTTTCTGCTTTATGGAGCCGGCTGGGGGTAGGGAAGAGGCTATTGCTGCATACTGACAGAGCATAAATACTCAGACACATCAATATTACTAACTGCAAAAATTAAAACTTCACCCTAGCAGATTTTTTGCAACCTAAACAATGACTGTTATCTGAAATCCTCTGTGCTTCTGGCTACCCAGACTAAGAATTCAAAACCATTCCTCAGGTAAAGCGCCTTGGACTGGAGCAGGGCTGATGCTAATTGGCCTTAATTGCCCTTATCAGCCTCATCTGCTGCCCACTGCCACTCCCCAAGAAACTCCCTTTAAACTCAGGCAGAGGTTTCACAGTATCACAGTATCACCAAGGTTGGAAGAGACCTCACAGATCATCAAGTCCAACCCTTTACCACAGAGCTCAAGGCTAGACCATCACAGTAAGTGCCACGTCCAACCTTGTCTTGAACAGCTCCAGGGACGGCGACTCCACCACCTCCCTGGGCAGCCCATTCCAGTAGCCAATGACTCTCTCAGTGAAGAACTTTCTCTTCACCTCGAGCCTAAACTTCCCCCGGCGCAGCCTGAGGCTGTGTCCTCTTGTTCTGGTGCTGGCTGCCTGAGAGAAGAGAGCAACCTCCCCCTGGCCACAACCACCCCTCAGGTTTAATTGTATTCTGACCTGTGCTGCAGTTGTACCTAGATCAGATTTGTTTCTGTGCTAAGCTCCTGTGTAGTCCTTGGATCTGTGTTGTAGTCTTGGCTCTTTGGAAGGTCCTTACACCTAAACTGTAGCTGGTTCCATGTGTTTCCTCTGGCTCTGTTCCCTGCTGCTCCTGACAGGACGCTGGACTTGGTTCTCCACCTCGTCCTGCCTTAGGCTGTCAGAGGGTTCTGTTGTTAGCACCCTGCACAGATGCCGTAGGGCTGTCACAGAGTCAGTGAGGACACTGTCTTGTGGTCACTTGCAGCTCCTGGGTTGTCCTCCTTCGTTGAATGGCCCTGTTCAGGGCCGTGTCCTGATGCTCTAAAAACTGCAGGAATCTTCATTTTGGAGCCAAATGAGCTGGTTTTGCTATCGGTGTGCAAACATAAGAAGGCATGATTTCTTCAGTGAGTAAGTTTGAACATCAGAAGTATTAAATGTTCACCATATTTGGGGGATCACTGTGGTACCACTTTACAACTGCTATTGAGGAATTAGAGTATGCTATGGGTGTCAGAGGAAAATGGGAGCTTAGCTTTCAAGTGAGACACTTGCTTTCTCCTGACCATCAGCCATTGATGCTGGTAAAGATTGTTACTGGGTTCTGCTCCCTTCAGCTGTGTAAAGGATCTGGACATGAATGCGGGCTCCTCAGAAAATCCAGGGCTCCTCAGAAAATCCAGGGCTCCTCAGAAAATCCAGGCTCTGCTCCAGCATATTTTAATAAAAGTATTTTGATCTCCTTCATGTGGGATGCTGAAGGTGCCACTGCCTCTCTTCCGCTTCTCTGTTCCCGAGAGATATGATACAGTTCGATGTATTTTTACTTCAGTTCACAAGTCCTATTTCTACTTTTCTTTTTACTCCCGTGTCAAGTTAAATATGTTCCACATTTAAAGACACTGATAACACTGACAGAGTGTGTTCTGCTATTCTGCCCAACAAAAGCTTTGTTTTGAAACTAACCTTTCCCTCAGCAGACAAAAGCGGAGGGCACTAATAGCAAATGAAAATGTAGTTCTGTTTATTAGGGCTGGTGGTTTGAATGCCAAGTTCTCAGTACAGGATTAAGTGCATTTTGTATGCAGCTGGAATATGTCATAGATACATTCAGGTCTTTAAATTTTAACATTTTCAGGTGATTTTATCTCCTTTTATTATTTTTTTTTTAAATTAGCTTTTAGTGTAGAAAGAAATCTGGGTACCTTTAAAGAGCTACAATTATGACAAAAGCATTGGTATTAAAATTAATGCAATAGTATTTCAAATAACATTTCTTTCTAAATTGAGGCAATGGCAGCAAAGTAAATTATAACACTTCCAGAGATTATACACCTTCTTTGAATGGAATAGATCAGATATTTATCCTCAATACCATATTGGATCTCTTGTCTATTGAAATCAGGGGTGACATTTTCCACTGGTTTTACTCACAAGTTCCTCACAAGTAAAATCAGTAGAAAACTTCACCACTGATTTAAAGCTTTACAAGTCCATTCAAGAAAGAGACCGCCATCTTCCATCTGCTTTTGAAACAATACATCACTTCAAATGGAGCAAGGACTTCTGCCTGCTGATGTGTGTAATAAAAGATGCTGCTCATCTCTGGCCTGATATAAATCCTAGTGAATCATTAAAACAGTCCCATTAATTTCTGAGCAAAATTATTTCTTTCTTAAAGTAGCCATTTGGAAATCGTTCTGTCCCACACGTTAACATCAAGGCTTCTCTTGCAGTTACTCTGATGAGGTTGGTTTCAGCTCTGTTTATTCAATAATGTGAGTAATGGTTATATAGGACTTTATTTTGAGCGGCGCCACTTCTACAGGGAAACAAACAAAAAGAGCTGTAGAAACGATTGGTTGTTTCATACATGTAAACCGTTTCCGTGACCATCCTCCAGCACGCCGCCGTTCAAAACCTGCATGCTTTTATCAGCTACATTTTCGTGAGAGATTAGTGAGTTTGGGAAGCAGATGAAGCTACTTATTAGCATTTGATCATTGCTTTCTGGCACTCTGTCCAAAAGCTCATGTATTCAAAGAAACACCCTGCATGCTCTATTTCTTTATGTGCATCATTGCTTAGGATTTTTAGTCAGGAATGGTGGCTTGCTATGCTCCTCCTCAGTCTGTAGCTGGTCGAAAAATGGAGGCCTGTCTGCTGATAAGGACCTTACCAGAGTTACTTATGTCTTTGACACTTCCATGCTGTTTTACTGCACTGGCCTGTATCTGAAGTTAGCCTTGAAGACCACCCAGAAGTACCAGCTGGTGCAGAACTCTGCTACTCACATTCTTAGTAGAAAGGAGCTGCTATCACCATAAAACAAACTGTGCTCAGTGTTTTGCTCTGCCTATCTTTTGCTTGGTGCTGCAACAGTGTGCAAGTTGTACTCAAGAAGGCCAGAGAGCTTGGCAACTGATTATCTGAAGCTCCCTTTCCCTGCTGCTCCATCATGGCTTGCTTCTCTCAACTTCTTTGATAAAACCTTTAGGACCAGAGGGAAGCCACATTGAGTAAAAGATCAAACTCTTCCCCTCTGGCTGTTTGTCAGCACAAGAAGTCGGTAGGGCATAGTGCACATTTGTTATGGCAGGTTTTTAATTACATCTTTGATACAGCAGTGATAGGATTCCATATGTGAGAGCAATGCAGCACATGCACTGGTAAATCAAAGTTGAAACAAATTTAGGTCAGATCCTCACCTGATGTAAATTAACTGTTCCACTGAGTGGAAAGGAAGGCTGTGTATTTCTCACAGCTAAAGATTTGATCCTTCCTGAGATTCACTGCAATATCTGGGCTATAAAGATGCCAATGACAATAGATACTTCACGTAAATGCACTTTTTTTTTGCTCTCCAAACCCTGGAGCTCACAATGAGAGTAAACTGTTAGTGAACTTTTAGGAGAAGCAGACCATGTGTTGACCTGTGTAAAACACACCAAAGCTTGAAAATATTAGAAGGTTGTGGACTTTGGTACTGTGAACCTCAGCTGGAACTTCCTGCTGACTGGCTTCCCAGTTAGAAGGCATCAGGTCGAGTTTTGTGCTTTGTAGCATGCAGCATGTCTGATCACAGCTGACAGACTGCTTTGAAAGCAGGCAGCAAGGATGAACGCTTCATCTGGTGCACAATATGACTGTAAAAAGGCTTCTAACTAAGGGAAGCTAATAAAATAAAGCCCATAGGGGTAAGATGATTTGTTTACTATATAAAGTGCATCATTTAATACCCATGAATGACAACAAATTTGTGTGTGTCTGTACATTTTAAGGTCCCGGTCAGCTCAATTTCACTACAGTAACAGCATCAATGAAAATAAGGTAAGTTTAGAAGCAGTGTTTTGTACCAGACTTTAATTACACAAATTACGTGCTGTTCATATTACATGCTTGTTCCCATTCAGTGAGTACCAGCTTCGGTTCATCTAGATAAAATGTGTGTAATAAAGCCATCTACTCCGCTCTGCTTATTGCAAAGCTTGGAACCACACCACAGCTACACACCCAGACCATGCAAATTGGCTGCGCAGTGCAGAGCTGCAGTTGCCAGTTTCGAAGGACTCCTGCCGATGCTCAGCAGTTAGGATCTCGCTGCTATTTTTATGCCACAGAATGACTTCAGAGGAAGAGATTTTTACTTTGAATCCATTAATAGATGTCCTTTGTAGTTCTCTTCTTCCCTTTCTCCACCTCACTTCCTTCCAATTATCTAGAGGTCAAGTATTCAGGCTCTTCTCTAGTCATGCTGAACAAGATGTTGTTTTACTAATTGTCCCCAGAAGAAAACAGGACCATTGTCAGTCTTAGCTATTGATCACTGCAGATGGAAGTGGTAGAAGCCAAAGAAAGAGATCAAAGTATTGTTCCACTGTTTTTGATAGGTCCCACATTGAACTGTCTAGGCAGCCTGTTGCCCATGATATATGCGTCGCAACATCCCCACAACAGTGGGTGCTACCAAAAAATGATTGTGAATTAGGATCTCATGAGAAGAACAGAACAATAGGTATGAGCTTCAGCTAGTACATTAAATCCTGCTTTGAAACAAGATTGGTGCTACAGGTCTAGGCCCCTCTTCACCTCATGCTCCTGTAGAAGTAGGAGTTTAAACTCATCACAGGAGAGAGCGGGAGCCCACAGAACCATGCAAAGTGAAGTGTAGATGATTGAGGACACGAACCTGCTGTGCTCTGACCTATCCTTTGTATTTGAAGTGCTGTCTCCTTCTCACAGTGAGTTTTGAAGCCAAAGATCCAGAAGGGACATGCCTTCAGTAACTGACAGTTTTCCATCTTTCTTCTCTGGATATCCAAATCTGGATAGGGCCATTGCCAAACATTTTGAACAAGTATGAGGAGGAGGAGGGAGTGTTGTGGGGTGGAAAGAAGGATGAGGATAATCAGCATTTGACAGTTTTCACTTCCACAACATTATCAAATACGAGAATTACGTCTGGCAGCTAAACTTCAACAGTGTTTGAAGGCCTAACCTCAGTCTCCCATAGAAGGACGAAAAAGAAGCAAAAGACCTGATCTGTGTTGGTCTTGTACTGGAAAGGTAAAGTGGAAGCACACACCTGTGTGACGAGACAGGAAGACAGAGGGAACAGGATGACCACACTGTCAGATTCATCCTCATTCTTCATATGTGAGTTCCAGCATGATTTGAATGCCTGAGAATATGCTAGAATTTTAGCCCAAGGGAAGAATTATCCCCAAAAGGCTATGTTAAAGCCTTACGAATGCTTTCATCCTGTTTACTGGACAGAATCCTCAGCTTTTCCAAACAGAGTATTTTCATTTCATGCTTTCATTTTCTATATGACACATACAGCAGAAAACAACAGAAAACGTTCTAGAAGGATCAGCAGTACATGGTACAGAAGAAACAATTCACTCTTCTTGCTCCCATTTGCACTGGCAGCTAGTATGTGAGGCCTCACGATGATGTTATCATGAGGTGAGAAATCAGTGAGCCAGGTGAGGGTTTGGTGTGATTTATTAAAGAAATAATAATATCCTTGCCTCTCTTGTCCTGGAGTCCTGCGTACCCCAAAATTCCTCTCCCTCTGTGGTTTGAATGGGAGAGGAAAAGGCTCAAAAAGACCTGTTCCCCCCCAGCCTTTCAGGCACGAAGTGGGGGAGCAAGGGACCCTTCCGGCACGAGGGGTGCCCATGCAGGGCCCGCGCTGGGATCGGCTGGGGATTGGCTGTGTGCTTTGTGCCTAGGCAGTGGTAACTCAGCTCTGTGTCTAGGAAGGGTATAAATATTGGGGGACTTCCCACCTTGGAGTTCCCACCTTGGGGTGTTCCCGCATTGGAGTTGGTTCCTACCTTGGAGCTCTCCCCCGCCTGGATAGCTTCTGCAGAAGGAGCCCCTAGCACTCTGAAAGACAAGCTCCGAAGGACAGCATCCACCTTAAGCACCCTTTATGGTTCTTAACGACCCTCGGAGGCTTCCGAAAGACCCGAAGGGACAAGCATCATTCAGCCAGCCTGACTCATCTGTGAGGAACTTTGGCTCAGCCTTATCTTGATAGTGGGGACGCTACATATATACATATATATATAATGGCTTAAGCCTTTTCCAACTTCTGACTTCCAAAATAGTCACGTCTACCTGTGGTATCTGTGTAGATCTTCTCAACCAACTGAACCTGCTAATTAAACTCAATTAATTTCTGTATCTAGTTTTGGGGGCGGTTTTAGGGAAAACAAAATAACTCTATTTTTTATATAAATTCCTGACTCAGCCACATTAATTCCCTGCCTCCGTAACATCTCTGAGTATCAAATGAATGAACACACCTTTCTTTTAAAGACATCTTCATGTCTGTCACTTCTCTGAGCTCTATATCCTAATGCACTAAACCAGGGAGATAGATAGGGAGATCAGAAAGGAAAATGCAGAGTTCAGACACTGCTCTGGTGAAACAGATCACATGTGTTTGGGCAGAACAAGGATTTGGAAGAACAGCAATATTATTGCAAGGATTTGTGGTTAATCAAAGCTATCGTGATATGATATACAGGAAACCACCAGAGATTGACGGCTGCATTCACAGAACTAATTTTACTGACTTTGTAAGATTACCTGGCTCTATACTGATGTCTTAAAAATCTTAGGTGCTGATCTTGCAAAAACATTTGCACATACCTAACTTAGCACTTACTATAAACAGTTCTGCTGAACTCAGACTAGCCATCTGACTAGCGTTAAGCAGCTATCTAATGATCTCTAAGGCTCTAATTTCTGTCCGAAAAGACAATCTGCATTCTGTTTCAAACAACACAATATCGATGTGTAACAACAACCATTTCTCTGTGAGAACATGAAAACATCCATCTTAAGGCATTCTGTAGCGCTAAGAACTTATACCAACCCTGCAAGAGAATTCTGAGAGACGCTGAATAGAACACATGATGTGGAAGGATACCAGCTCCAGTGTACTTTATACACATTTGACATAAGTTCTCTAGGTATTTATTTTTATAATTGAATCTATTATAGATTCTAGATTTTCTCTTCCTGTGATTGACACTGAACTTTCTTCCCTTCTCTGTGGGATTTTGCAGGGCTGCTGATTTCCACTTCTGCTGGATTTTCATGCTATTCCTCATTGACAGGCCACAACTTTACATGTATTAGATGTTTTCAGTGATAAACCCCACACTGTAGGTTTCAATGAACTTTCAAATATGTATGTAAAGAAAAGGATATACATTTTTCCCCCCTCAAAATTTAATTACCAATTTTCTTAAAAATTAATGATCTCCCCAGCTGGACAAGTCCTTCAAAGACAGAACCCCCTCCACTTTCAAATTCAAGCTGTTGCTGTACAACATGTATTTCATGAGAACATTTTTTATAATATAAGTATGAATAATGAAATAAAATGTCAAAAAGTTTTCTCCTCTAGCTCCCTATGAACAAAGTTTCTTCTTAGTTATGCTACGCTATTTTCCCCACTGTCCTGCTTGATTAAAGTCCTGTGGCCCTCCCTCCCCAATATTTGCCATGGGTAAGCTCTACAAGGTAGAAGAAAATAGCTGACCTGCTTAAGACTCACCTGTTTAAGACAGATCATCCATTTCCTCCAGATGAAGAGCCTCATCCGACTGCTACTGAAATCAGTGGCAAAAATCCCACTGACAGAGTTGGGTTAAGTCATTAATGTATATGAGCGGCTCCATAAGAGGGCAGAAGAGACAGTAAAACACACAACCCAAACCATCTGTAACTTAGTAAGTTTACAGGTGAAGGAGTATGATTTCAAAGAACTACAAAGAATCTATCAAGTCATTTCAAAGTTGAATTTGATTCACACCACACTGATAATAACTCATCCAGCTTTCACAGTTTCAAGACAAAGACATCACTGGAAAAGAAATATTACAGGCCACATGGGAGGGGAGAAGAATATTTTCTAATCAGTGACCCAATGAACAACATGTTAGTCAGTGGGCAAGAGGGGAAGGGATACCCATCTACATTACATTAGTGGTTTTTTCCCTCTGTCCTTATTTAATTACAGGCAGTCAACCTAATATTTGGCCAATTAGGCTGCAAAGCCTCTCACATGGATGCCATGCTGTTAGAGAATGTGTCTAATTTCACAGCAAGCTAATACAAAGAAGCTGACCAATAAATGCTTAGCCCAGCATTCTCTTAATTTTCCGCTGTTTGAAATACTTTAGTGACTCACACCTTAAAATTCACATTGAATATGTGAATCAGTTGTGAAATCAAGATGATTAGTATTAGAAATATAAAAATAATAAGTAAATGAAGGCATATATGTGCAAAAGTTATCCTATAGATCTAAAGCCTGGTAATGAACCATCCTTTCATTTAACACTGAAGGTGCTGTGAGATTGCTGCCATGCTGAATCAAAACAGGCATTTCTGAAGTAATGCTGATTTGTTGACTTCAATGTGTATTTCTGTATCCATGATGGGATGATAATACACGAGCAGAAGCGCAGCATAAAATGGCCTTAATGAACTCATCTACAGTGTAATACAAATGAAGGAAGAGGGTATAAAGGTTTAAATGAGATAAAAACCTGTTACCTGCAAATAGCGACAGTAGTCATAGAAGACATGAGGGCTACAAACTGGACATGCATTTGCCTCCAGATTAAAGTCCTTTGAAAGAGTCTCCCTCTGTTCTGTAGGAAGGAAACAGGGGAAGGGGACAGTCTTCATCTTAAATATTATCTCAGACAGGAAACTTAGCCTTTACAGAAGAGCTAAGCAACCTCTCATCAAAGCCTAGCTGAAGACAGAAAATAAATAAATAAAACCTCATTCCTTTGCTAGGAACTCTGTGAAAGGGCACTGAGCTCTTGCGGCAAAGCCTCTGCTTGCTTTGTTCTTAAAAGGGCTAAAACTGTCCTGGTCAGTCCCTAGGGACAGGGATGTGTTGGATGCAGTCTCATGTACTTTTAAACTGTTAGAATGGCATTTTGTTCCTACAAGCAGACTCCACACTGCCAAACGCGTTCCTGCTGTGCTTCCGTGTCCTCAGCACAAGAGCTGTGCTGCCTGCGAGGAGTCATACTCATCCTCTTCTCGTTTAGACACACAGCGTTTTGCCCTTAAGGTCGGAAGTAAAAGAGGAGGGTTCAGCCAGCTCCTTGCTTGGCCTTCCATGATGCTGGCCTGCATAAAACAACTGGAGCTCAAACCAAAAGGATGTTTGCACCCCTAAGAGAGATGCAGCTTACAGTATTATAAAGCCTCTTTGCTGATACAACTTTTCCACTGCTGTGACTAGACTAAGTTACACCGACAAACTGCTGTTCCTTTTTTCATCAGTGCTGCTTTGTGGAGCCATGATGCAATGTCTTGCTGGGATTAGGGACTTAAATGAAAGTTCACCTCATAACAGAGTCCTAGCATTCTCCCATCAAGTGTGGTTTCTTCTGATGGATTACCCATCAAATATACACCGTGGTATAAGGAAATGTCATCTTAAATCACATGCCCTACAGCAAGACTCAGGCGTTGTACTGTCCTAACAGAGCAGCTGTCTCAGAAAGCATCAGCTCCTGGAAGTAGAGGGAACACCCAACAATTACCTCTGAATTACCTCATCTCTCAGCACATAACTAGTGCTTGTATTCTGAAGATCTGCAATCACCACCGTAGGAAAAGCTTTGTTGCTTACTTTTTGTGCATAATGAATATATAACCCATATCAAAAAAAAAGAAAGGTGGTATTCCTCCAACACAGATTTCTCAGGTAGTTACTTAACCAGACATGAACTTGAAGTTTTCATGAATGGCATTTACTAAGATAACTCTTCAGTTCTCAGTAGCAGCTTTATATTAAACATTCCTACTATGTAAAACACATCTAAAGAGGTCAAATAATTTTTACTTCAACATATTTTACCTGCAACCTGATGCTTTCACTGATAATGTGAAAGCGTTTTAGAGAATTCTTTGAATGAAGTATTTACTAGATGGTATTTACTGAAAGAAAAAAATAAGGCAAAGTCCAAAACCTTAAGACATTTTCATTTCCTCACTAATACACTTAATTTAAATGTTTAGTAGCTGGAAACATTTTTCTTTAAGCAAGGCTTAGCGAATGAGATGACAGGCCTTTACATAAATTGTGTGTCTGCACACCTTAATTTTTATTTATCTATGAAAGGATAAATCAAAAGGAGCCAGGAGGGTCAGAGAGCAGCCCTCCTTTGAAGAAGATGAAGGAGCAACAACTTTTAAGGAAAAAGCAGAAAGAATGATTTCCCAGATACAAAAATTGCGATGTTATCTCTTCCACCATTTAAAGAACAGAGTAAAAAAGAAGCTTTGGATATTCTTGGGAGGTCTGGCAGATTTACATTTCTGGCTTAAATGAGATTTTTACTTCCCAGTAACACACTGATATTGGATAGACTACAACCGCGCAGAACTATTTAGCTTCCTGCAATATTAAACGGCATGTGAGAATGGAAAATAACCATAATGGCAGAAGACAGTTGCCTAAAACATTCACACCAGACGACCACATTTAAATGTACTCCAGCTTCTTTCTTGTCATGTTTGGAGGGAATGTGTATTGGACAAGCTAGAGACACAGGGAATACGTATTGTATAAGATAGAAACACTGTGTAATTAAACACAAATATATTTTAGCTTTTAAAAATAGATATTCCTAATATTTCTCATCATCCTCTACATGTCATTTCCTTGATTCTAAACATACTTCCCAGGGACTGTAAAACCTTGTGATGGTGTGGATACACTTCTATAATAATAAGAACTCCATCCTTCAGAGGTAGGATACGCTGAATCTGATCTGTACGGCGAGGACACAGCTCTTAGAGAAGGAGCGTAGTGCAGCTAAGTATTGCTCATGGATTAATTAACTGGATGTGTGAAGCAGCAGTTTACAGTCACATTGGAAGATCAGATTCATCTCTGTTTTGCCTCATAAAGTGATGCCACAGAGTTTTATTTCCTGATTTGCACAGTCAGATGCAATCTTGAAAGTTCTAGTAAGATGCTCGAAACCAACCACAGCTAAGGGATCCTGCATGTTTCCAGCATTTCACGTATGTTTCTTCAGTAATTTTGTTCAGTCAGACTCTTATATACTGCTGCAACAAAACCAACCTGTTTAAACATAGTAGATTGCAAAGATAAAGGTAATTTAATTTTGTCTACGTTTGAACTATTTTTAAACCTGCTTATGGAGAGTAAACAAAGTCTTGTAGAATATACATATTCTGATTTCTTTCCAGTTCTATCGTAATTCCTCATTACTTCTACATGTGCCCGAGCTAGTTTTGTTTGAAACCAACAGAAAAACTTCCACTGTGTAAGTGGGCTTTGTGTGTTGGCTTTTCTCAGGTCCCTCTGTGATCTCATTAATACACATTTTCTTCATATCTCTCACCAAACCCTTAACTGGAAGGAAAAAAATAGATACACATATTAAAACAGAATGTTTATTCTCTCTTTAAGAGCTCATGTCCATACTTAGTCACCTAAGAAATGGTAAACTTCAACAAGTTCTCAAAGACTGTTTTTAAGCTCCAAGTATTCTGAAATTTGATTTGGCAGTGTCTCAAAAACCAAGAGAATCAGCACAACCACAAAAGTTGTTTCCATTTATTTTCTCCTTTTTTTTTTTCCAAAACAGCTCCCACGTTGATATCCCTTTCCCTGCTCAGTGCTTGCATCTGTAGTAAGAATTACGAGACCAGATAAGACTATTGTCTTCATCGGAGTGTATCATAAGGCTTCTGTACTTAATTTATTTTGATAATTTTGACAAGACACGAGATACCACATGAGTAGATTTGTGGAATCATAACGTAACTCCTGGAGATTATCACTATAAATAACATAGATGAATTTTAAATGCTAAAAAATACAATTGCCAATGCAACAAGTTTGAGGAACTGGATCAGACTGCTTTATTAGCAGTACCAACTCCCACTATCTTATGCACAAGTGATTAATTCCATCAGCAAACCAGGGTAAAGAGGTTGAACTGGTGACATTCCCCTGCATGTCCCATGCCTTTGCCTCAAAAGCAGCAGATACAAAAGACACAAAACATAAATACGTGCCTGCTGTGTTCTCATCCTTTCTTCAGGATTTCTGGAAGACCGAGAAGCAGGAAACTGGACTTTTGCTCCCATCCAATATGGGATCCTTATATTTCACATGGTAAGTGGCACAAGCAACCAGAACAAGTTAAAGCAGATTTTCTATAGCAGGAGTCCTAGAAAAATGGCTTTTGTGGCATTGCCACCTTCCTGGTTCTTTCAGTTAGATCATTCTGTTTACCTACACCTCCAGCAGTTGAGGCTTGAATGACAGCAGAAAAATTCCTCTTTGTGAACCTTGTTCCTCTGATGTTCTGAGTGAACAGCTCATGTGCATTCTCAGGACTAGACCTGTTCTTTTGTTTCTCAGCATATTAGGAAAAAGACCACTTAATATATTACTGTGACAGCAATCCACCCATCTTAGAAGAGTGAAGAAACAACAGGACAGAAAACATGATCTGGACAAAGCAAATTCTCATCAACATGTTATTAGAGAATCAGTGTGACTGCTCAAGAGTTTCTGATTCCAGGCTTTTTCTGAGCCCTTAGACAACATCAGAATTCTACTTGTCCACATTCTTTGCAGCAGCAGCAGCAGCACATACAGAAGGCTTTTTTGCTTTAGCAGGGCTCCTCTTGCTCTACACTCTGTGGAAAGACATGTAGTTCCAGAAACCCAATTTATCAGGTTGTCTGAATGTTGCCACCTTCACTATATCAATACCAATAAAGGCAGTAGGTTATTGAGATACTCTAATCACTCTTGACTAATTGTTGATATTACTAAATAATGCAGAATATAGCCTGTGTAAGGAGACCACATGTCTTAGGATGTGTAATGGCATTCTTTGTAGGTCTTTGGAATTTTGTAGCTGCCTTAGTAATAAACAAAGGGGCATCGGCCAGTGAATTGGAAGACTTGGGTTCTACATCCAGTGAATTGGAAGACTTGGGTTCTACATCCTGGTCTGACACTGACTTTCAGAGTGAACTTGGATGAGCCATTTAGCTTCCTGATGTTTCTTGTTAAATGAGGGTGGTGTTCATTTCTCTGGGATTGCAAAGATATGTACCATGAAGCGTCAGCTATGATCATGATATAGGTCACACCCACAGCTAAGAGGAGAGTTTTTAGCCTAAGCCTATTAATGTCCAGCACACAATCTTCCAAGAAACACCTCCAAGTCTAATTTATTTTACAGCCTGCTGATGACCCTTATGAGTGTTAACATCATGAAATACAGTAACAGTTCTAAATTTTCTATTGATTTCTTTTACCTCTGCACCATTCACTATGTATTCTTAAGCTGATGCCACAAAGAGCATAGAGACATCACTGGCTCCAATTCACCAGCCTCAGTCATCCCAGACAGCTCCAGGCTTTTGCCTGAACAATGTAAAGGTCATATGGGAAAACCAATATGAAATCAGGTAATTTAAAGTAACATAAGAATGTATAGACAGAGAGTGATGATTGAAAGTTGCTAGTTCTTGAATGCTAGAATGATCAACCTCCCCATTCTTTAAACTGCTCTTTTGGATTTACTAAGGATGTCCGATTCCTTGATAGCACTGGAGAATGCAACCGAAGATAGCTTATGAGCAGCTGCAAAAGCTGAAATTCAGCTCCTCGTCATCTTTGTCCCTCAGTTCTGGCTTGATTTGAGCCAGACAACTTGAAGTTATTTGGTTAACTCTCCTATGAAATGTCTATCATCATATTTACCTGCTGTGGAGAGAGCCTATATTCTCTGTGGAATCAGTTTCATGGCAAGTTAGCTATTGACTGGAAAACATTTGAAACTCTCCATGTATAGCCCTGTTTGAAGACAATTTGCTGTTGGATCCATGTAAGGGCATGTTGTGTAGGATGTTTGTTTGTCTTTTATGCTTTGTCAGTGACTTCCATTCTTTCTCTGTCATTCCTCAGCAGTGAGGCTTTTTCTGATGAAGGCAAAGCCATAATACACTAGACTACCCAGAGACACACAATAACCATGCAGTATGCAAGAAGAAAGAGAGAACTATTTTCATAACAGAATTAAATGAAATAGCCACATTTCCTGGCAGGGTAAAGAAAACAGGAAAAGCAGAGAAATGACATCTCTGATACGTGTAGGCTAAAGAGGGGAATTCCAGATATACTTGAGTTCTAGATTGCTTCTCATCATGCTAATGAGGAGACATACAGAAGGCTGTGTGGTTATTAACTGGTGGCATTTAATGGAACTAATTGACTCAAAGCCTGTGCCTTAGTTTATGTATTTTGCTCTTTGTTGGGCTAATTAAAAAATGTTTATCAAGTAAGGAATTTTGTCTGGGGAAGATGCTTATCTTCCCCAGATAAAACCTTGCTTTACAAGATGCAATTCCACGTCTGCAACCTTGGTAAAATGCATGTAGGTGTGATACACACCTTAACTTCAGCGGGGGTGACTCCATACTGCTGGGACAGCACCGGTCACTTTGGTCACCTATTGTGCTCAGACTGTGCAGTTTCCAAGGGCAGTGCCTCCAGGTGACAGTTCAACCAGACTATTTCTCACAGCAAGACCTCTAACTAATACAATGGGGATTATGGCAATGTCACACGAATGCTACTACAGTCAAGCTGTATGCTGCTTTAACAGATATATTTCTATATCCATTACTCAGCCCTTCCTTACTTCACATCGTGAGACTTCCATTGCCCAGCTGGAATATTTGGAGATTCAGCACACCAAGAGAAAAAAATACCCTGCCTCTCTGAACCTTGGAGGGAGATGTCTGTACCTGACATCTTGCCAGCCTAAGGAGCTGAATGAGTCCTGAAATCCTTGGGAGCAGGTATGAGGTCAGATGTCTTTGTGCTAAGCAAGGAAGCTATTTAATTACTGGTCAGAATGATAGCAGTATCCTAAAGCTAACTGTTTAAGAGTAAACTCTGAGTCATGTGTGGTATATGCATTGAGTGAAGTGAAAAGAGAATGGCATAAATATTTATGTTAGTTAATTGTGTTTATGCTGAAAGTTACAGTGTTTGTTTAATGTCTTTACAAAATCAGTAAACTTGGCTTCTGGATAAAAGCTTGACAATAACCTTTAGGGTTACAGCCACGTGCTCCTATCACTCACTGGTAGCACTCCTGCAGACAATCCAGACCTGTGTTAATCTCAGGTATCTAGCAAAGCTGCACCAGCTATGCCTCAAATAGCCACTGAAATGTTTCACTGAAAACACAGCAGTGGGCAGCTTTCCTTCTCTGTGGCTGAGAGCAAAGGTTTTGCCATTGAACCTGAGGGTCTTTTATTCTGCATTTGTTTCTGCATCTCTTCAAATAGGTTGGTTGTTGGTTTGGTTTGGTTTAGGTTTTCCTTTTAAAAGAAACAGATTCCTTAAATGTTATTTTTCTCTGATTTATGAGCTCTTTCCCTTGGCTCATCTCTGACAAAATCAGGCCAGCTGTAACATTCTTTCTGAATCAAACTTCAAATCAGAGCTAGAGACATATGTAAAGTTTTGCCACTTTGTAGTATCAGAAAGTTTGGCCTTTAGTGTGTGGCTCAGAAGCCATTAAGACACCACAGTCACTGGTAAATTCTGCTGAAATCCTGGATTTAAAGAGAGCTGCCTCAGACATATTCCCTGCAACTGGTACCACAAGCAAGAGATACAGCTTCTCCTTGGGTGTCTAGAAATGTCTAGCCATGAAAAGATTTCACACCTATCTTAAGGATAACCACTTCTTTATCAGCTTAGGACTTAACTATGTGTAGTTCTTACAAAACTCAGAATTGTATTAGTAAAATATTTCCTAAGATCAGCTGTTGTCAACAGACAGCCTCAGCTTCTGTTTCTTGATAATATCCACCATTAAAAGGTGACAAATCTCTGTGTCAGAGCATTCTCAGCAACGCTATGTTTTGCTTTCAGGAATGTCGTGGTAGAAGTATCTATCTGCAAAACTAAGTGTGAAAGCTGGGCCAGCACTGGGCAGACTTTGGCTTTAAGAGAGGTCTCTATTAAATGGGAGCAGGAGTTCATAATTTACTGAGTTTTATAGCAGAGCACGTTTCTGCTCAGTACTTGACCACAGCAGAGCAGTTAGTTCAGTGCTAAAATAAACGTGCTCTTAAGAGTTCTGATGGACTGTAGCCCTGTTGCATAAGCAGGACTCTTACTGACAAGCAAACTGTTCATGAAAAAGTGCCACCAAGCAGCACGCCCAGTCTCACAGTTGGTATCACAGAGAGCTAAAATCCTTTTTCTGTTAGCATTTTGTATGATTTTTCTTTTTTTTTTTTCACCAGAGTTTAAATGTGAGAACATGCTGACATTGTTGAGGCTCGTCCTTAACACATAAGATAAATTTCAGATGCATTCTATCACTTGTTTCTAATGAGAACTGTAAACAAGTCAGACCTTTCTGCGATGTCCTCGAACAAGATCTTCCATTAACAGTGATAGGGTGCCAGGGACGTACACTGTAGGTAAAGCACAAGTATTTTCTCACACATACAGCAGAAAACAACAGGCTTTGGACATTGTCACTGAAATGTACCATTGATTAGAAAAACTGATTTAAACTGGACCCTGCTGCTACTGACATTTCATCTTAGTTTTTATGCATATCAGAACAGAATCATAGAATCATAGAATCAACCAGGTTGGAAGAGACCTCCAAGATCATCCAGTCCAACCTAGCACCCAGCCCTATCCAGTCAACCAGACCATGGCACTAAGTGCCTCATCCAGTCTTTTCTTAAACACCTCCAGGGACAGTGACTCCACCACCTCCCTGGGCAGCCCATTCCAATGCCAATCACTCTCTCTGTGAAGAACTTCCTCCTAACATCCAGCCTAGACCTGCCCTGGCACAACTTGAGACTGTGTCCCCTTGTTATATTGCTGGTTGCCTGGGAGAAGAGACCAACCTCATCTGGCTACAACCTCCCTTCAGGTAGCTGTAGACAGCAATAAGGTCTGCCCTGAGCCTCCTCTTCTCCAGGCTAAACAACCCCAGCTCCCTCAGCCTCTCCTCATAGGGTTTGTGTTCCAGGCCTTATTCAGAAGCTCCAAGCTATTGGCATTGGGATTGACTAGACTGTGCTAAGTTTAGAACTACACAGCTACTAGTACCAAAACTGGTGTAAAGAATCAGGAAGGGAAGACTGCCTTTCAGTTCAGTGCTGTAGCTCCAGGAACTGAAGTTCACTCATTCTGGAGTGGTTTAGAGAGTCAGTTAAGACAATAAGTGTAACAGTGCTTTAATAGTTAAATGTGCTTTTGAGTTTCGAGGTTCTAGATATGGATGTGTACAAAGACATTTTTAGAAGCATTTTGTTTTCCCCCACTAGCTTCCAAAAGCTTCTTTTGCATCTGCTAAAGATAAATCATGGGGGATTTGGTTAAACAAAGACTGCTTTCTTTCTTGGGAGTGGAGAGTCATGGTATGACACTGAGAGATGCTGTACAAGGTGGAATATGTTTCCATCTTTTGCAAGCAGATGCAAGGCTGTTCCTGACTGTGCTCTGCACTGACTAGACACCAGGCTGTCAGAGATGGTGTTTGCTGAACCTGAATATCCTCAGTCCTGCTGAGAAGCAGAAATTATTGTTGCCAACCAAATGCAGGGACAGTGCTCACATTCAGCCCATCCTACAAAGCTATCACCTGCACTGGCATTTGAAGACTGAGTAAGCACATCAAAACCCCTAACCTGAGTCGCAGCGTACACATGACAAACATGAAGCCAGCTCTACACAGTATGTGCATGTGTTTGAGAACAGGTGGCAATCTCTGACTTCAGACTAGTTCTTGGAATGTAACCAACCATGCTAGCTTTCTCCTCATTCACATCTCATCGAGAGGCACTTCATTACAGAAAGCTTCTCATCAAGTCTTAAATGCTTTTGAACCCACAGTTTGCACACAGTCAGAGGCACATTTTGTATCTTGCTGGTGGCAGGCCCGATGCACACCATTGCATGTGGTCATGATGCCTTCTCAGAGATCTAGTTAGATCCAAAGCCCATGGCTCCAGCAGGTGTGTAAGAACATAGCTGCCCACAATATTCTAATGTTTATATGGTAGCTCATGAGTTTAGAGAACTGACTTTATGCATGTGTTACAAACAAATTATGTAATACCCAGTCTTTAAGGTTCACAATCCTTATCAGCATCACACCTAGAAATGATTGAGGTTACCTTGGGTGATAGGAAAAACTCGAGAATGCTGATTTCAAAAGGCATATCTTGAATGTTTGTCCCTAAAAGGATGCTTAATAAGGCAGATGTTTTTCATCTGCTGCCGAGTTCACGGTACTGGATACTCACTGTCTGCATGTTCTCTGTAACTGTAATCATTCACATGCAATCCTAAAAAGGGGTGCTACAGCCTAAGTGAGTCGAATTCCATCTTGTTGACACAACCCACTTTAGCTGTTACTAAGGCAAAAACCTTACTATGTTATAATTAATCTGGCCTGAGACTTAAGAATGTCATTAAAGTAGTTTGCTGTCTCTTTTAAATACTACATTAATCTATAATAGAGTGTAAAAGGCAGAGCAAAATTAAAATCAAATGCAGTGATAGCTTCCAAACATGAAAAACAGTCTTACAAACATCAATAATGGAATATTAGTATACTAGAAAGCCTAAACAAATGTGTTAGGAGAAGAACTTGGCTTTCTGCACTCTGTACAAAATGTATGGTGACGCTAGGAGAAAACCCCTGTTGGCAAAGTTAGCTAGGAACTATCATAACGAAAGGACAGAGAACTTCAAAATTGAAAGATAAAGGCTACAGGCCTGCATAAACCCAGCTGGATTGTTAGAGCCAAATGCATCTGCAGCACTTTTGCCAAACCTCTTCATGTGAAGCACTAAGAGAGTTTTCAAGTGGCTTTTTGTCTACTTGATGTGAAAATAGGCTGCAGTAACAATACTTGCAATATTCAGAGGTTTTGAAGTGTCTTTCATGCAAGGACTGAACTCCCCATTTATCTGGGAGAAAAGCATCACAATTGTTGTAGAAGACAGCTCATGTTTTCTTGCAAAGGGTGATGAAACACTAGGAATTAAAATTTCAATTTATGATTAATCAGTCCTTACTACAGAGGGGAAAAAACCCCAAGAGAAAGCAGCTCACTCTACTTCTCTAGTTATCACCTTATATTTGTTACTTTAAAGAAATATTCATGTAAGATATATTTACCTTCTCCTTCTTCAGAGGCCTGAAGAAGCAGAAGCATTAGTAGATTGCAAGAGGCAATGCCTTGGTTTAAAATCCTCTCCCTGCAGCATGTGCATATTCACTGGAGAAATTGCTCTTGCATAAAGGCAGGGGAAATCCTCAGCAAAATGACTTGAGGAAAATTTGGTGTTGGGGAAACCTCCGTTTGCCTTTAGCAAGTGGAATTAAAGAAACTCGGTTTTCAGTAATGCTTAGAATTGGCAGCTAAGGCTTGGACCGTTGAGAGAATGCAGCTCCATTTTTCTCATCAGACGGGAGAAGCCAGCTGTTCAGAGCTGTTCAGAGCCTGTGCAGTGCTGAGCTTTCTCCATCTGGCCAGATGCACCACTATTGGAGCACGGAGAAACAGAAGATTTGGACTCCCCTTTTATGGGGAGTATTTGCTACGGTAGCTACATCTCCCAGGACCACTCATTATCAGTGCTATTACTGAACCGAGTAGCTTCCTCATGGTCTCAAAAATCCACTTTATGTGTCAAAATACTTCACAGAAAACAAAACCATGGGGCACAACTCTTTGCAAAGTCACTCTCATGAAACAACAAAAAAATGGTTCTGCAAAGCCTAGAAGCATGGACAACAAAATGCCTTGCTGCTTCAGGTCAGGCTTCATGCTACCATGGTGACACAGCTCCTGAACAGCATGGACAGGCACAGCAGGCAGACTGTAAATGTTCTCACAGATTACTCAGAACCTGCAAACCCTGGGCTACAGCCATAGGAAGGTCAGAACTGATCTGTGTTTCTGATAGCAAGTGCTTTAAGGTGCTTAATCAAGAGGTTCAAACTAGCTATTAACTAATTGCATTAAAGAAGCATCAGAGGACCTGAGCTGGAGGATGTAAATAAAAACAAAGAAAAATATGTTAAGAAAAAGAGAAACAGTTGGTGATAAAAGACTTTGCTAATCATAAACTAAGACACTAATTATGGAGAAGGGATGAGTCTTTGACAAAAGATCAGATAATTATTGAAATTCAGGGCAAAACTCTAGGAAAGAGAGTTAAGAAACTCCAGAAATGAACATTTGCCAAATGAAGAAATTCACATTGTTTGTGGAAACAGCCAACTCTGATACAGTATCTCCTAACAGAATCCAAAATACTGTAAGAAAAATGGCAGAATACAGACAGAGTTCACCAAAACTAACTCAAACCTATCTATGGCAATGCCTGACAGTAAGAGAAAAGCAGAAGAAATTTGGTGGGTGGCATCACTGTCACGGAGGGGAATTCTGTCCTTATCACCCGTTTGTGGGGAAGGGGAGAAATCAACAGGTGCGAGATAGATTTTCTGAAAATATATTTATTAAACTCAATATTACTCTCAACACCCCCCAACCACTATACTTACTATTAAATAGGATTCATTCACGGTTATGGTCGACCTTATGGGTATAATCACAAACTCACAAATTGGTGTAATAACTCTATACCAATGGCTAGCATTCATTCCAAATATTAAACAGAGAGAGTTTTCCCCGCGGCTACTGCCGCCTGGGGTCTGTATACTGTCTGCCCAGCAGGCTGGGCTGAAAGCTTTCTGCTCTGTGGCAGGCACAATAGGAATTAGAGAAGCATTTACTCACAATTTGATCAATTATAAATCACCCCCCAGGCTGTGTCACAGCCTATATAAAACGTCCAACTCCTCAGGGTCTCCGCCCGTGGACTCCGAGGCTGCAATGCTCCTGGCTGCAGGGGCAATGGTCTCCGCCCGTAGCTGCTGGGTCCCTCCGGCTGCTGTCCCCAGGGAACTCGCAGGCAGGGTTTGCTGGCAGGTCAGAGGGAGGACGACCCCGTGCAGACAAGTGGGTCTGCTCCTGGTGACTCGTGGCTGTGGCACACAGCAGGCAGTAAGGCAGTGGCGTGCAGTGGGGTGCACGGCTGCACGGGGAGCCTGAGCCCCGCAGTGACAGGCTCGAGTGAGTGACTGCACCGGCGAGCGAAAGGGGAACGCTGGCACCTGAGTGCACCTCTAGTTATGAACTGTGGGCCCAGATCAGTGGTCTCATTGGCCACCAGTAACCAATCAGGCTGGCAGTCAGCCAACCCTGCCGTAATAGGCAAGGAGCCACAGGCCTGGACTGTCCAAACATGGGGCTCACATGGGCCTAGCACCCGGCAAGCGTGAGCTGAGCGTGTGGGGCTTACACAACCTAGAGCCTGGGCAGGCCAGACTGCACATGGCACCAGGCCTGTTGTGCCCCTCTGTGCTGGCCATGTGCTCACCCCTGATTAAGAAGCAGGAAAAACATGTCCAGGCAAGGCAAGGCATACACAAGTCTGTTTTCGGGCCTGTGGGCCCTCCACAACAATCACTTTGAAAATGGTTCTCAGCAGCAGGGGATGGTGAGCTGCTCGGATAGAAAGAAGAGCAAAAGTACTTTTGGGGAGTAATGGACAACATTGTTAATGACTGAGACATCAATTTGGAAGCACACAAAGCACTATTTCCCTCTCACTGGATATTAGACATTACAGCCATGTATCATCAGAAAAGAATCAATGCATGTATAAATAAATATTAATAGAGGAGAGAAAAATAAGTAGGTGATCTTTACAAACAAGGTGACATTTTTAGAAATAATAAAAATAAGCCTAATGAAGTCACACCCAATGTGTGCAACACGTGTACAATCAGTCTTCTCTTTGGGAGACATCACATCCTTTCTGTGTTATGCTCAGTACCAGAAATGAGGCACTTGAAAATGTGTTACAAATTTAAAAGGCCTAAGATATAGTTATACTTCAACCCACGGGGCAGGAAGGCAATGGAAGTGTAAGATCAGCCATATGTTTTTGTGCAACTGCTAGAAAATGTTGCCAAAATATCTCACTACCTAAATGGAGCACCACAAGGTTCAGATGATGACCTGAAAATGGTCCTACCAAACTATAAGTAACTACAGTGTGATATTGCCTGTCATGCATGGCTCATGCTTTGCTCAGGAAGAAAACCAACAACCAAAAGGTCACCATGTATGAAGAAGACGCCTAAATCACTAAGGACTGCCAACTCACAGGTAACAGGGTGTTGTGGTAGGCCTCATAGGCCTAAATAGGCTTATACCTGTCCTGCCTTGCCTAGGCATGTTTTCTTGCTCCACCAGAGAGGCAAGCATGGGAAATGGACACAAAACCTGGAGCCATAGAGTGTGGCCTGCCCAGGGTCCTGTGGTGTAAGGTGCACACACTCAGCTTGTGCCTGCCTAGTGCAAGGCCTGTGCTCTTCCCAGATTAGGGAAAAGTGAGCCTGTGGCATTGCCTAATGTGGTATGGTTTGGCTAACTGCCATCCTGATTGGCTATTCTGTGCCCAAAGGGCAATTATCCTCAGCTCACATTGATAAAAGGAGATACACAGGTGAACAACCTGCTTTGCTTCACTGCTTTGCTTGCCTGCTCTGTGCCTGCTCTCTCTGCTGTGCCCAGCCCTGCTGCCATTGCACACTGCCTGATCGCTTGCCTGCTAAACTCCACTGCTGCAAGTTACCAGGAGCAGACCCTGGATGCCTGCAGGCAATTGGCCTGTGTGGCCAGCGTGACATGGTGCTGAGACTGCACAACATCTGCCTGCTGCACCTGAAGGTCCTGCCTAGAATTCCTGGGCATACACACAGATGGTCCAGAAGAAGCCAGGAGAACAAGGTCAGAGATTGTCTGCATCCTTTCCCCAGAAGCCAGGAAGCTTCAAGCCTCAACATCCAACAAGACAGAGTCCCCTGAAAGCATTTGGGCACTGTCTGGACTGTGGTTAGTCCCTGCAAGGGTAATAATAATAATCTGTGAGTAAATGCTTTAATGCCTCTTTGTAATTCTCTACTGCCTTCTGCCATAGAGCAGAAAGAGCTCCTTGGGCCCAGCTACTGGGCAAGCAGCATTTGACTACGGGAACCTTCTCTTCCAGTTCAATTAATGTTCATATATTTTGCTGGTTATATTAGATGCAGATATTATCCATAGAATGTTTCCATAACCGTGTAAGAACCAAAATACTAAAATGAGTGGTCGGGGGTGGGGAGAGTTCTGAATAGCAAAACTAACAAACAATGTTAATACTGGAAAATATCATCTTGCATCAATTAATTTCCCCTTTGCAACACAGGGAAAGCACAGAAACTGTTCATGAGATACAGAGTTCTGAGGTAATTATCTTTTGTAAACGCTGTTCTACTTCCCTGTTGCTAGAAACTGGCTCCAAATGGAGATGGTAACCTACAGTTTGCTAACATTAGCCCTGAAGACCAGCAACAGTAGAAGAAAAGCTTACAGAGATGCCAGAAAAGAAAAGATTAGAAAGGGCACCAAGCATGGTTCCTCTGGCCTTTTGCCTAGTGGCTTCAGGCAAGGTGCGGCCTCAAAAGGTTGCAATAACAGGATGTAAGGATGTGAAACAATATCCATGAGACTTACAGCCCAGTAGTGCTGATGTTCAAATGAGCTCTTATCTGAAGAATGGCCAGGGCATCTCAATCTCTAAATTAAGACTTATAGCAAATTGTAAGTACTCTTAATTCTATCTTGTGTTATTATTAGCGCTTGCATTTGGCATTGAATGTGGTACTGGAGCCAGGGCCATTAAAGACTGGATTTTCTCTGCACCAAGTCCAGCCAGGGTGTGCAGTAAGTAGGAACAAGACAGAATAAAGTAGTCCAGTTTATTTGAGACTAAACACAACGTACCCACAAAGTAACATTGGGATAATGGCAGTGGCCACTCCAATAGTAGCAGTAGCTACAAGCACTTCACAAGACTGCCTACCATATGGATGTGCATAACATGATCTAGAAGACTGCCAGAAGTTGAGAACTATCTCTTCTCTGGTCTAACTTCCCATTATTGACAGATCATGATGAAGGGCTTCCAGAGATGAAGTTGTTTAGATGTCACTGAGAACTGCCCTCCTCAGACTTGTGTAATTTCTTTTGGAGTCTGTTTTGCCACCAAACATCTGATGGCTACAAATGGCATTGTATAGCTATTAACTACATGAAAACAGTCACAGTCTGTTGCTTGGCTAACTCACTGGATGACATATGACTTCACAGCACTTACATAATACTATAATACATTTTATATGGACATATATATATACATATATATGAATAAATACATATTTATACATGAAATATGCTGCCATATTTAATCTCTGTTCACCAATTATAGTGCCATGGTCTAGTTGATTGGACAGGGCTGAGTGATAGGTTGGACCGGATGAGCTTGGAGGTATCTTCCAACCTGGTTGATTCTACGATTCTTTCTTTTCCAAGACAGAATCCCACTCTGTTTAGCTCCCTTTAGGGAACATGGTTTATGCCTTTAATTATCACTGTTGCACTATTCCACACATTTTCTGGATCTACTATGTATTTTTGAGTTGGAATGACCAAACTTGGATGAATAGTTCAAGAAGGGACCATATGACAAAGGTAAAACATCTTTTTCTGTCATCAGCTCCTTGCTTGGTGTTGCAGTTGTCTTTTCTATCCCAGTTGAGCACTAAGTATTCTGTTAGATTTAAGGATTTAAAGAACTGGCAGGAAAAGCCCCCCTGCAAAGGGATTGCAGAATGAGTTCTTCTCCTCTTTTCTTAATTTTTCTGTAACATGCACAGCAAGAACTTCTTGTTCTTAGTTCCTTTGTTGTGGGACAGGAGATCACCTGCCACTGCCAGAGGAGCTCACAGGAGGCACTGCCTTGCGGAATGCAGGTGTTGTATTCGCATTGTCTTGTTCTCGGCTCTGGTGAGGCCACACCTCGACATGTGTGTTCAGTTTTGGGCACTTCATTACAAGAAGGATGTGGAGGCGCTGGAGGGAGTGCAGAGTAGGGCAGCAAAGCTGGTGAAGGGTGACTGAGGGATCTGGGGCTGTTTAGCTTGAAGAAGAGGAGGCTGAGGGGAGACCTCATCACTGTCTACCAGAAATGATGTCGTGGAGAAGCTGTTGCTGGTCTCTTCTCACGGGTAAATAGTGGTAGAACAAGAGGGAATGGCCTCAAGCTGCAACGGGTGGGTTTAGACTGGATATTAGGAAACATTTTTTCCCAGCAAGAGTGGTCAGACATTGGGATGGGCTGCCCAGGGAGATGGTTGAAACACCCTGGATGTGTTTAAAAGTAATTTGGATACGGTGCTTGAAAATATGGTTTAAGGGCAAATTTTGTAGAGTAGGGATAATGGTTGGACTTGATGATCCTGGGGGTCTTTTCCAACTGGAATGTTTCTGTGATTCTGTGATTGTTGCAGCTTGGAACAGAAAGTGAATAATGGGAGATAGGGCAGAAAACATCACATAAAGCTGACTTACATTGAGAATGTAACGTAAGATTCAGTAAGTCCATAGAAGACAAGAGGAGTTTTGCCACTAATTCCAGCATTTCAATGAGGCAAGAACCTTTCATAGCTGTTCTTGTATGTCCGTGAATGTCAGTCCATTGATCAATAACAGCCATCTGCATTTCTTCATAGTAAATCAGCATATCCTCCTTCCTCCTCTCTGCTCTCGTGGCAAGACAAAGCTTTTAATGATGTTTATAAGTTATAATGGTATTTGTCTGTTACTTCAGAGCCCCAGCTCTCAAGATGATTCCTATACAATTTATAACATCAATCCGTGTGCATAGTTCTTGTTTGCTTGGAAAAGAAAAAAGTCTGGAAAATGCAGAGGGACTTTGTTACAGATTACTGGCTCTACGTTTGCTACTCTAAATTTTCCAGACAGGAATTAGGAAAAGCAGTGAAGTGAAAAAGGAAAAAAAAAACCAACCCATAAAAATCTTAGGCACTGTTCCTGCTGTTGGACTCAGTGGCACAAAACAGGGGTAAACAAGTACCTTGAAATGAAAAAAACCCTTGAAGTCAAGATTGAAAAGATGAATCTTTTGCATTGTACAAAAAAAATCAGCAGTTCAGTTGAGTTTCATCCTTTAATCTTTAATAGAAGCAGCTCTGAAGTTTCAAAATGTTCCACGGTTACTGTCTATGGTTTTGAGCAGTTGTAGGACTGAGGGTGTTTGATACCAGCCTATTGCCTCTCCCTCTGAAAAAGTAAGGGTTGTATAGGTAATGCAACACAGAGCGGATGAAAAAGTAGTCACCTCTCACCCATATGAATTATTCCTAATCCCAGGACTAGATTATTCCTAATCCAAGCCATAGATTGCTTATATCATCTAGGTAAGTCACGCTTGTTCACGGCCTTGCAAAACCTCTGGTAACGGAAGAGCTGCCGGAACCTTTTCTCCTCAGACTGAACGCTTTTCTTCATTTCTAGTGGTTTCTTTAACTTTCCAAAGAGCTGTAATTTCCTTCTGTTGTTCACAGGCCCTTTAATCCAATCAGAGAGGAACAGCCCTTGAAGGACTAATACCTTTACCTGCTCTTCAAGCCCAACTTTTCCCAATCTGATAGAGATATAAAATTTGTCACTGAATAGACATGGTTCAGTAGACTCATGTATACATATTTAGCAGACTAATTCTTTCTTGACCAAAAATCATTTCAGACTTCTACTTCAAACAAGCAAAAAAAAAAAAAAACCAAACAAAAGAAGTAGTGCTGTTATATTAATTCAGTTCCCTGATCCATCCCTCCGGGAAAGGGCTAGCATTGCTTTTATTTTAAAAGCTCATAAGATGTGTTTAATTTGGTTCTGTAGTTATTTGTTCAGTATGCAGTGCAAATTTTTCTGGCTATAGACATGGGATATGGTAAACCTTTGCCTGGATCAATGTCCAACCTCTTTTAAGTTGTGGAGAAAGTTACTCTCTCATAAAGTTCAGAGCTGCCAGACTCAATAACTCCACAAAAATGTTCAGATGAAAATTGCTTCAAGCAATCCTAGTAGAAAGCCAGCACCTCACCCCTAGTTTAAAGTTATGATCCTTATCATAATTAATTCAATAAAGAAGTAATGTACTTCAACCTAGGCATAGAGAATAATTTTCTGTCCTGACTGGTATAAACTTTCAGCTAGGGATGTTTAAACTCTGGACCTGATCTTTTGGAGCAAATAATAAATTACAGACCTAGAGCCAGCAGATTATAGCTGCAGTTGAACCACCATAAATGTGTCCCCACATCTAAGATGAAGACGTACTCTGGACAGATGTGATAAAAAGTATACAACAAAACATATTTTACCAACAGATTAATGATATTTTTGAGCTGTGAATGCATGGAAGTAACTTCTATGTGATTCTTGTAAGCTGACAAATTGAAAATCAATATTTTTCTCCGCTAGTGAAATACAGAACTAATTAACTGTCAAACAAATCATTGCTTTTGCAGATGTTTATTTGAAAGATCCAATCTCAAATGATTTAAATATTGCTTTTATAATTCACTTTCTTTTTGGCTAACAATATTGCTCTGCAGTCACACCTTTTGCTTGAAGCACTGCAGAGATACGCTTACCTTTTCTGAAGTACCCTTAGCACATGGAGGAGCCTGTCTGCCTCTCTGAAGGTTTCCAGTCCTTATTCTGTCGAGAAATATGCACTGAAAACAGTGGGCATGGGAAGAAAGAGCAGAGGTGTAGAGCTAAGGAAGCAGACAACAAACATTCTTCACTGTATGCACTGTTATTTCTCCAGTGTGTGTTTAGCCACACGAAAGACAGATGACTGAAAGGGGAAGAATGGTCCCACTGAGTGACTGCAGTAAGACAGTAGAGGTTGGCTTTGGACGTTTACCTCAGTGCTCTTTTCCTCATCTGCTGGGGTATGTTAAAGCAAATTGCCATTTTTTTAACAACAGTTGAGTTTGTACTTCCTTAAATTTTAGCTTTTATTTTATCGTCTCATCTCACATTCCATCTCACTGCATTCAGTAGTTCCTGTGCTGCAGTGTGACATAACTTGCTGCAGTTAACTGTTCCAAAACATGTAAATTGCTTTTCTAAGGCATCTTATCCAAAACAAATACCTGCTTCTCACTGATTCAATTTGAATATTCATAGATAATCCTTATAAGAGTCACCTAAAATACACATTCTACATCTATCACATGTAAGAAATGTGCTTTTAATCCTAACGGGCATAGATTTGTATGCTGTTCCTGCTCATTGTTCTCACTGTTACCTATATCTATTTCTATTTTATTCTCTTGTCTCTTACTGTGCAGAGGTTAATCATGACTCTATCTTCAAAACAACACAAGACACAAATAGCAGAACTATGGAGAAGTATCTGTGACCTAAAATTTTAGTAACATCCAAGTACCAATGCAATATAAATTACAACCTTGTATGTAGCTGTGAGAGAATGTGGCTTGCAAGTGCTCTTCCAGGTGAAAGATCCCAATGATGAAGAGGATTCCTTGTTGTTGTGGGGGCTTTTGTTTTGTTTTCTTTGTTTTGTTTGTCTGTTTGTTTTGACCCAGAAGCTATTGAGTGAGGGATTTTGACTCATACAAATATCTCCACCATATTATCCTAGGGCTTAAAAGCAGGCCAAAACTCTTCAGAGGAGGCTTTGAGCAGAATTTAAATGAAATGAGTTTCTTTGTGTATTTTCTGACTGAAAATTCTTGCTATGGATTTCCAGATTAAAACAAAATGACATTATTAAGCTTTATGAACTACACTTAAGTGTAGCTGAATTTAAATGATTTAGAACTAGAATTTGATTCTCTTTTGGTAGTGACTGTGTTGTAGGTTAGCTTTGCTCAGCCAAGTAGCCCTTACACTGTTTGAGGGGTTGAGATGACAGGAGTTACAACTCTCAGGCTTACTTGTGTACAAGATTAGGCTCAGATAACGTCAGTAGATGTTATTCTTAAGAAATAGATTTGCATAATTTTACCAATTTGAAAGTAACACTGTATGGGATTTCAGGTTCTTTTACACTAAATTACCTCCACTTTAGAAGTGTCTTAAACAAATTTCAACTCACATATGTGTACATACACTCACATCATCTTAAAACTTCTCCAGCAATTAAAATCCTCAAAGCGGCTCAGAGGATTGATCTGTTATTTACCGTATGCTCAAACCAAGATGTATAGGAAGCAAATCAACACACTGGAGATTGGTTGCTGCTACAACTGCATTTTTGCCAGAATGTTTGACCAACACTTGCAACCCTGCACCCCCACCCCCTTTGAGTCCCCCTTGGATTGATTAAATTGGCTCAAGATGACACCAATAATTGGCTCAAGATGCCGCTTCAACAGACCCAATGATCCATATCTTTGCATTCCCTAAAATCAGTCCTTTCAGCTCTGTGTTAGATTTAGGATGGTTTACATTGGCTCTGTCACAAACATTTTAATAAAGTCCCAGAGAAACCTCAAACTGGTGACATCATTGGATGGTGTTAAAAAAAAGTTCCACTTTACTGGTTACTTGTTAGCCTTTATAATCCGATCAGAATCCTTTTTTCCACTCTGTTTTGTCGTTCTTTTACAACTCTCTGCAATTAGGACCATAGTATTAAAAGGAGAAAAAAAATTAATATTAGCTATGTGGAGAAAACAGTTCTAAGTATTTTGACATCAAGTAGTAAAATGAAAAAGAAAAAAAATCAACCTTTACTGTATCAACATTTACTGTATCCTAAGGGCAGGAGGCCTGCAACTGCTGCCTGTGTTATTTTTGAACTATTAGATGGATTAATTACAATGAAAGTATTGGCTGTTCTCATGAGACTGCTGTAGAAAGGAAATGCAGAGCAATGTCATCAAACTCACTGGAAAGACTAAAACTCATTTAACTGCTTTTAGAAAAGAAATTGTGCATTCTTCCATGCGTCCCAAGACTGCCTATACATCTGTGTTCAGACAATACACATGGGGCCTGATTCTCCTCTAGTTTATGTACAGAGAAAGAAAAAGACCTTCCACTGCCATCAGAGGAGCAGGCTAGTTAAAGATCTGAGCCTGCTGAGAAGCATTCCCATGCCATTTCTTTTGTTTTCTTCCCTGAATTCATGGCTTTTTAAAAATTAGCATTTTGAGTCGTTAAGTCTCATCCACCCCAAAAGAGGATTTGCTGAGGAGCTCCACAATGCAGGCACTCTGTTATCTGATATCTGTGCTCCTTGAGCTTTCCAGTTTTTTGAGTTTAAACAGATGACAGTCCTTGTGTCATCAGATGTTATTACTTAATTACTTCTAGCAGTGGACTTTATATAAAAAGGTTACTCTCAGTGTGTTTTTCCACAAGACACTGGAAAATTTGACGTGCTTTTCCTTTTCAAACTCAAAGGCTGATTTCACGTCCTGAATTTCCATACTACTGTCCCTAAAAATACAAACTTCCCAAATAAGTGAGAGCTGAAGCCTACACCCAGTGCAAAGTACACGAACAGTCTGCTCTGTCAGGTGACAGGATTTCTGTGATAACTAAATCTTATTTAGAATACAGTACCTCCTGACACTCAACCACAGCTTGAGAGTCACTGATGCTGAACACTGTACTGATGTGGTAGACCCTCCAAACCCTCATCCCAGGCTCAAGAGCTGGAAATCAAAACAGAGCAGGTGAGCAGAAGGGGGAACAGAGAGATAGGAAATAACTCAAGGTCTGGAGCAGAGTCACCCTTTGAACCTGGGTCTTCTGCTCTGTATGGTGATCAGCAAAATTTCCTGGCTCATGTGCTGCCTTGTGTACTGTCTCAGACCTGTCTACTTCTTGATACGAAGTAGAGCACAGTCGGCTCCTTCACAGTGACAGAGTCTACACAAACTGCTTCGTTCTCCACATGTACAAACAACACTGCAAGCAAAATATGACTGGGATTCTCCTTCTGCCCTACAAGTTGCTGTGCAGCTACATGCAGTATTGGTCTCTTTCATGCACAAGGTACATGAAATCAGGAGGGAGTTCATTTTTCCTTCATTCTTTACAAAACAGAGTTGGGTCCAGATGCTTGGCTAGTACAAGGCAGCATCACCACATCATCATCATCCTCAATTTACACTTCTCACCAAAGAAAAGTGAGGCCTTTTGATTTCTACAGCCAGTTTGAGCTCCCTCCAAAAATCAAACAGAACTCATAGAGCTCTGCTATCAAAACACAGAAATATTTATTTTTAGCACATTAGTTAAAAACATGATAGTGTGCTTTAATGAGCTAAAAAAATAAACTGGCTTGCAAAATGAAATCGGTTTTCTCAGCAGATGTAATGCTTACAAGCAATATAAAATCAGAATGATACTGGTGCACAAATATGAGGTAAACATAGATAAAAGTATAATTCTTCTGATTCTGATCTTTCTCCAGTATTCCTTATAATAGTGAGGTAAAGTACTGTTACTTTCAGAAAAACACTATTTTTTAGTCAATACTTCTTGCAAATGTTAAAAGTCTTACTCTTGTCTCTCTCTTTTTCTATTTTTTTTAAGAAAACCCACACCAGGATAACTGCAAGCATATTTCCAAAATAAAATGAAAAAGGTGATTTTCCAGGTTTCAATATGTAACAGCTTTTTAAATTATCCAATACGCTGCCTTGATTCTGTACAAATGTTCCCTTCCTTCAAAGAGACAAAAAAGCATGTACTGCCAGATCTGATTGTATGTAGAGAGTGGATCTGATCCCCTTGTCACTAAGGTTACTAATCAAATTTCCATCCAATATGCTCATGCAGGATTTCCTGATCAAACACTTAAATCTGCCCCCTCTGCACCCCCATTAGCTAACATGTTTTATATGTAGCGGGGTCATCAAAAGTGTAATTCCCTTAAAGAAACCTAATCCTGCCCTCTTGTCAACCAGCAGATAGCTAATAACGCTTTCTATCCTACGTTTTTTGAACATCAATAGCATACCAGAAATTAAGATCTTATTTTAATCTCACAACAGATGTTCAAAACAAAGGTATCACCTATGTACGTTACATGGATTTAAACACAGTCAGGTGAAGAAATAAGGAAGTTTTGTATGAGATTAGATGTTTTTTTCCCAGGAAAATGTGAAGTAGATTGTTGTTTCTGTTTGGGCTGGGTAACCAGCCTGCAGAACCTGACAAAGAAAGGTACCTGGAGCACGGTGTCATTGTACCATTGAAACCACGGGATGTTTGGAGAGAACCCGAGGCTGGTACCCGGCCACTCGGGAACGATGAGCTGTTTCAGTCGGTCGCTCTCAACACGTGGCTTCATCCTCACATACACTTCCCTTTCTTACATGGAAACTCCTCTGCTCAAAATACTCCCCAGATATTTTATCACTGGTTTTCTCTATGTGGAAAAAAAAAAGAGCTCAGGCAAACCAAGAAAACTATAAAATCTATTTCCATGCAAAGAAGATTGGCTGCTGTTCCAAGGGTGATCTGCCTCCTCAAAACCAGCCTTTTAAGTTTTTTCCCTTGGTTCAAGGTTTTTTCAACTTTTATTTTATTTTTAATTTCTATTAATGAATTTCTTTATTGACAGGTTGAGTATGAAACCGTCTGTGATGATCCTTTTGGAGGCCTGTGTATGGGTGTGTATTTTCTTTTTCCCCTTTTTTTTCTTTTCCTCTCCTCCCGAGCAGTGGTCACAATCAGAGTAGCAGAAGTGGGTCAGGAAATTTAACCTGACTGGTCGAACTCTGGGCTGAATCTGTAAGGTCTACAAGGCCCAGGTTTGTCAGAGCTCAGTGGATTATATGCATCTGAATGGCAAAACAGATTTAAAATGCTGTCTATTTCAGCTTAACATTTGCCCTAGACGCTGCCGAATTCCAATTAACACAAACTCTACTGACTCAGCGCGAGCAGCCAGCAACTTTGGTATAGAAACGCAGTCCTCAGTTGCATGTGCTGTAGTTCCAGTTCTTCGCTCTCTGATACATGTTCGTTTAATAACTGTTTCGTACCTCAAGAGAACGAGTGCAATGTAATCCTCCCGTTTGCAGTTTGGTTACAAGTGTTTTACAAAGTCAATAGATAATGCCGGCAAATCTGGATAATCATTCCTATGAAATTCTGTGGGACCGGTAAGAAATATTTGAAGTGTAACTGAATCATTTCAACTGCTGTAAATGGTAAGAAAATGCATTGTAAGCATATAAATAGCATTTTGAAATAGCATATTTGTTTAATTTTAAGGTTTTGTTGATTTGAACACTACTTAGCGAATAGAGTCAGGGAGAAAGAACACAGAGGGACGATTTAATTGGCTTCACATTTTTTGGTACGATCACTTTAATGGAAAATGAGTGGATGGTTTACGCTTTAATGAGAATAAAATTTAATGTAATAATGTATGGGAGCAAATTAAACTACAGAACTCGTTGCAGATACCAGGTGCATCAGCTTTTTAGGCTACGGCATGCACTGTCCCAGAAAGTCATTTTCTTTTTGCCAATGAGATTTTTTTCCTGAGGCTTTTTCTCTGATAGTGTAGAACAGGCACGTTTTTAAACACAGGACTGATCACCGCTTTCTATGAGGCGTTTGAAGACATTTCAATGAACTGCTCAGATTCTAATTTCAAACAATAAAGAAAGGATTCAGGAAAACTGAATTCTAGGAAGAAATCACATAATAGGAGAATAATGTGGGTGCTGTAAGACCTCATTCGTTTATGCACAAAAATTGTACACAAACATACAACTGGTGAATTCAGACTTTTCAACTGGTATGCTAGCCTGAAATGTTCCTTTTGAATACAAATAACACTAACATCTAGTACCATCTTAAGATACTTGTTTATGCTTAGCAGATTTAATATACTGAGCCATTTACCAAATCAGCTTAGTCATTGAAAAAGGAAGAACTGAGTAAGTTTCCAAATAGTAATATGAGTCTTAACGAGAGGTTTCAAATGAAAACAGCGATGAGTTATGCAAACGCAGCTGATATTGCATCATACTCCCAAATCTTCTCTAAATTAGCTCTATGTCAGGGGGCTATGCTGAGAGAATAGGTTCTTGTGAAAGACTGTCATAAAAAAGTTAGAATAATATCAGTTTACTGCAGGATCTAAGTGACCATTGCATTTTATTGCAATGAGCAAAGCTTTAAAGTTCCTTCTTTGGTTGTTTGGGGGAAGCTTTTTTTACCTTAAAGCTATAGCTAAATGTAATCTGTTACTTTAAAGTATTACTGTCCTATGCTATTTGCAACGCAAAATGTTTTCTGATTTTAGTGCCACCATGAGCTAAACAGGTAGATCTTGTCTAAGTGACAGACACTTTGATTGTTCACCGAAAGAATCCTTTAATATGAGCTGTATTTGAAGAATGTCTAAACCTGTGCTACTGTCTGCACAGGGAGCTAGAAGGATCCCAAGTCAACACTGTATGTCACAAAACATGTCTTCAACTGAAAGAAAATACATCAGAGAGAAACATCACAGAGCCTTGCCACATTTGATAGAATAAATATGACTGTTAGTGGTGTTCTTTGTCATACATGGTTGTACAACATCAAAAGGTGTGAATTTTGGGGTAGGATTATACAGAAAAGGAACCATCTGCTCAAAGATGATCCTTGGCAGTCAGGTGCCAACCATAAAAAACAGCCAAAATCATGAACAATAGCAAGAACTCAGGTATAATTCCAATACAAAATGCAGCCCCAAATCATGGAGAATATTCACTAGAGGTTTATGGTTGCCAGCATACAAACAACACATAGCTGCAGTACTGCAGTGACTGTACTGAGTGGACTCCTGGTGCAACCCTGTGTTCCCTCATTTAGGGCAGAGTGTGAGCTCTGGGAAGATACGTACTCTTCCTGGGGTAGATGTTGAGGCAAGAGAGAAGGAAGGAGCATTCATCACCAGCAATTGGAGCTGCAGAAAGATTACAAGGAGAGGTGTGCCATTTTCTAAGCCTTTCCTCAGCTGTCCACCTTGAGTCTTTAAAAAAAAAATAAATCTCTGAAAGCCTGAGTAAATGCCTGCTATTTATAGAGGATGAAACTCAATTCATCCTTTTAAAGACAGAGGAACAAGCATTTATTCAGAAGGGCCATCTGGTAAAATGAAACCCAATCCAACTGTCAGGCTGCCTGAACATGTAATTCGGCATCTTTTATTGCAGCCTAAAAGTAAAATAAAAATTGTTGCCTCTGCCTTTTCTTGAGGTGGTGTTGTGGATATTCATTCCTTATTGGAGATTTCCAGATCCAGGCATACACACATATATCAGAAAAGAACAAACCCTTACTGGCAGAGAACATAGGACAGAAAGAACAGGAGGGCCAGAGTATGGCCTTGTATGGCATGGGGAATGTTACCAGCTGTCTTTGAAACAGAAGGAAGGGAAGGCAGGTACTTACCCAGCACCTGCACCGTTCAAATTCTGTTGCTCTTTTCCCTCACAGTTCTAACACTGCAATTCAAATACATTTTTGCCTGTGATTATTCAGATTCTGGTTACCTGTTGCACAGCTACACCCTGGTGGGTGTCAGAGAGACACTTAAATTGTAGGTATTCAGATAATTTCAGATAGGTCTTTTTGCTTGTTAAATCTAGGAGGAGTGCATGAATATTAGGGTGAGGAGGAGTAGAAAAGTAACTTCTAGAATATGCTCAAAGAATAATCCAACCTCGTGCAAGTGTCTATAATGAAAGGCACTCAGCCCCAGTATTCACAGCGAAGCCAAGCGGAAGCCTGTCTGTGACTTGCCCAGGGTCACTCAGCAGTCAGTGACAGGAATGGGCCAAGGTCTCTTGATTCCTGTAAACATGCCTTTAGTTTAATAGAAGCTGTGACATGGACATGCAGTGACATCTCCCAGTGAATATTTAGTATGCATATGCTTCGAACTAGCCTTCCTGACATCCACAGGTACGTCAGCCCACAAAATGTGCTGAAAATACAAATGCTGAAAAGCAAAAGGAGAAATGTGAAGACTTCTTGAGAAAGTTGCAAAGAGCTCTGTGACAAAGTTCTGTGTCAGCTATTCCAGGCCCAAAGCTAAATACCTCTTGTTTGTTGATTACGTTTTCAGAACTGAACCTTCCTACCAATGATCAAACATGTTTGGTTTAGACAGGAGTATCTTGACTTTGAAGAGAGAGACTCTATCCCCTCTTCCTTAACAGAGGTCTCCTCTGTTAGTTGTAAAAAAACAGATTTGTGGAGTCCACAGAGAGTATTAGCAAAAGACATTTTCTTGTTTAAAGAAAAGAAAATACTTCAAGAAACCTTTTATTTTACTCCTAAGGAAACAATTTTTGCTTGTGTTTGTGAAGTAAGAATTGGAATATATTTACTTGGAGGTTTTCCTCAAAATGTATCAAGAATAAAAATTGCCAAAAATCAAATAGAGAAGAAAAAAAGATGAAGAAAAAGAAAGAAACACAATCCTGGAATCTCTAATCAAAGAATAACATAATTTTTGCATAGTGACACTTTGGCTTCAGGGAAATAATTGTTTGTGTTTTGCCAATTACTGCATTTTCCCCACATTTGTTTTTTAAGTGGGTGAAATCAAATTAGTTCAATTAGACATCATGTTACTCCACAAGCAAGAAGGTAAAATTTGGTCCAGCTTCAGTTACAAAACACACAACCAAATCTACTTGTTCTGCTTCATGCCATAAATATGGCCACAGGGAACTTCTAATGGGCTATGTGCTAAAAAGAAATAAAATAATAGAAATACTGTAAAATGCTCATCTGAGACAACAATAATATCAATGTTCCTTCTGAATGGGACTTCTGCTGAGACAAAATCTGCAGATCTGGGCCTTTGGTGCAGTCCTGCAGCATATCAACATTCAGAGGAGACTGAAAATTCTTATCCCAGGTATTACTTTGGAGAAAATCAAAACTGCAATGAAAAGGAGGACAAAACCTAGACAGTGGCATATATATAGCTTTGCGTGTGTGTGTGTGCTTGTTTGTTCATTTGCTTTTGTAGAGCAACTGTGTTCCCATTTCACTGACACTAATAGCTTGGGTGCAACAGTTACAGTGAAACTTTCTTACGCTAACACCTTCCTTACACCAACACTGATTAAAAACTCAAACACTTCTCCTCAAAAGGGATCTACTACATGCATGCCAAAATGGTGGCAAATGACAAGAATGGACCTTAGGTAAGGTTAATGTTAGTTCAGGCCACGGTGACAAAAGTCATTTGCAGTCTAAACCAGTTGTTTCGAAAGCATTTTAGAGCTGGGGGATGAAGTGTGTGCTTCTCATGAAAGGCCTAAGTAGCGCTGTCTCCATCAAGATGATCTTGTCAGTGCCATGCTTTGGCATGGACAATATAGCAGATATATCTTAGAATAGAATAGAATCAACCAGGTTGGAAGAGACCTCCAAGATCATCCAGTCCAACCTAGCGCCCAGCCCTAGCCAGTCAACCAGACCATGGCACTAAATGCCTCAGCCAGGCTTTCCTTGAACACCTCCAGGCACAGAGACTCCACCACCTCCCTGGGCAGCCCATTCCAATGCCAATCACTCTCTCTGCCAACAACTTCCTCCTAACATCCAGCCTATACTTCCCCCAGCGCAACTTGAGAGGTGGGCATGAGCAGGTCTTTAGCTCTGATCCCAGCACTCCTCCTGACGAAAGGCACAGCCTCATTCAGCTTGACTGTCTACTTCCCCTTCCTCCTCTGCAAATACTCCTTGCAGTGGCCAGAGTACAGAAATTTCGTTTCATGTTAGATGATGAAGTATCACAAACCATGAGAAATATTACAACATTCCAGCCTCTGAAGACAGGCATTATGACTAAGGAGCAGTTGAACTTCCCTTTTAGAAAATGACCTCACCACAGTACAGAAGTGCTCTGTTCCCACTGGCAAATTTGCCATAAAGCAAGATGTAAGCAGCACTTAAAAAACTTAATGCTATTTGGCACTGATTGGCAGGAATCATCTTTTGGAGAAAGACAAAGCCAAGAGACAATGAACTACCTGCCTCTGACAACTCCACCTAGACGTTGTTCATGGCCCAGAACTGAGGCTGGGGCTAGCTCCAGTCCTTTTCCACACACCCTATGAGGACTAAGTCTCAAATGTAGGCTTGCCCGTGGCTGTAATCATTTCACTGAGGCTGAACTCTGCTGAAGATTTGACTCACTGTGTCAACTTTTCTTACTAGGGGCACTCAATCACTTCTGATTGATCCAATTAAAAGCATCTATGCAGCACTCTGCATAAATGTTATGTGCAACATGAATACACTGCACAGTAGAATGTGGGATTTTTGCCAAATAGAGTACCTTCTGCCAAAAACTCTCAGCCAGCAGTGGCAGAATGGAAACGAATAAGCAAGATATCGGAGAAAATTAGTAATGTATGTGCTGCAGCTTCAATGCCAATCCAAATTGACTGAGTTCTGGCAGACAGAGAGCTGAAGTTTAGCTCTTTATCCCAAAAGCCAGTGTGCAACAACAGTAATCCCATAAATACCTAGAGATATTCCATATACACAGGCAAATTTGTTCTGCAATGATTACCTCCATGCCAACAGTGAATTGAAGAGCTTGGTCTTAATTTTAGCAGTATTTTACCTTGAGTCACACAATGTTTGATGTTTCCAGCTTGTGAATGTATGCAATTTGACAAGTTCTATGTACTTCTAGTTCAAGAAAACTGTTTATGCTCACAGCTATGAGAAAAATCTTAATGGGGCAATCCCCCAAGTACCCAAACCACTAAAGCCAGAAATCAAATAAACACAAAATCACATTTTTAAAGCTCCCCCAATTGTTAAGCCTCCTCTGATTTTCTGGGAGCTGAATTCAGGACTTCTACATGCTGGGACTGCAATATTGCTAACAAATCTTTCTATGCTGGTTTAAGTTAAGGGCCTTGTCTCTCTCAAAGGCTCTCTCATCACCTGACTTTCCAAATCGCATGAACGTCGTAAGAAGAAACAATAGATCTCCAAAGATGGAACAAAGGAGTGCAAAGGCACAAATAAACCAGCACTATCAGCACAGGAAAGCTATGCATTGCCCTGACCAAAGGAAATAAAATGGTGTTAAAATTTGACCAGACTGTGGTAAGAGTGTAATACTACTCTTAAGAGCATGCTCCGTCAGTTTTACTTTCTTCATAGACTCACAAGAGTAAGAGCGAAACATATTTTGGGACTTGTCCTTCACAAGCTGTTTGAACCCTCCAACATGACAGAATTTTACAGGGGAGCCCCAGCGCAGTTTGAAGTTCCTTGAAGAAGGGCAGCAGTTTCTACATGTCCACAAGGCTTTGCATCTTACCAGGCAATAGAAAATTGTGTGACCTTCTGCTAATGTGGCAGCTGTGGTTTGGTTAAGCAAAGAACTGGTTCTGTAAAAAGTTGGTATCTTGCAAATGCGATATAGAGACACATCCAAGCTGCAAGAGTCATTGAGGGGCTGTGGAACAAGGGATGCTAGACTTGGAGGTTTTTGAAGTGTGCACACCTACCCTAAGAGATCTTTAAATGATTATTCTTTCTGCAGTAGCTGCTTAGAAGGTATCTAGCTAAAAAGCATTCAGGAGAGAGAATATTGCTGCCTGTGCATTGCAGTAACTGTACAGGCTAAGAAAAGCTCCATGTGATCAACACAGTAGCCAGCCTCCAAGAATCATCATTTCATTTGCTTCAATTCAGCCCACAGTCAAGCTCTTACACAAGGAAATCAAAGGGTCTTTCTATTCTCTCCCATTTCACAGCCAGGGAGGTCCTTTCGATCACTTGCATGCGCTCATGAGCTGAGTGCCAAGGAAGGGGTCAGCCAGTTGCTAAAATGTTTGGCTCCATCATCTCCCACTGCCTTTTGCTGTCCGAAAAGAAAATGGGAGAAGGGAGGGCAGGGAATAAGAACAGATATTAAAAGGAAGCAAGAGGAGAGCAGTAAAATATTTCAGGGGAGAGGACATATGATGTACAGAACTGTCCAAAACAAGTCATACATGGGTTTTTTAAAACTGTACGTATGGTCAAGGAGAGAAAAAAGAAGATGATGAAAAGCTTTCAGTTAATGGACTCATGCAGTTTCCTATGGCATAGAGTCTGCATTCCTGCTCCAGTGGATAGACAGGGCCAAACCTCTGAAACACTTGATAGGAAAGTCCCATATAGGACAGCTTGATCATTCTACCCTGTCAGAGACTGAAGCCTTCTCTGAACATCCTATATGAAAGTAGTAAGTGCAGAGAGGAGCATTTTCAACTGACAAATTATCCTGCCCAGTCCTGGTAAATGACTGTCATCAGTTCCAGTACAGATGTCACCAATGTATTTTAACAACTGTGACGATCTATTTGTTATTAGGTACAGTCACACAGAAACATTGCAAACATTTTCCATCTGTCTATAGTAAATTTTACATGTGCTGAATTATATTTTACATCTAAGGTTTTGCTATTATTTTGCCGTAGCTGGCAGCATATTTTTATTTCATTACAAAATGAGCACTGCACTAAGTCATACTGAGCCTCAAAGACAATCTGCACATGATACCAAAAAGCAAAAATGGTTATTATTGATTCATCATAAACTTAATACCAAATGCTTCTGCCTAAAAACCTTCATGCAGCTCAACATACTCAGAGATCAGAGAGAAAAAAAGTATGAAAAAAAGAGAATATGGAAAATATATACATGTACATACACATACTTACCTACAAATATACATATACACACCTCTCCATAATCAGTTAGGAAATACAGGTAGTATCCTGAGAGAGAATAAAGGAATAACTCCACGCACAGCACAGGTTAGGGATTTACATGCTGCAAAGCGGTTCTGTAGATAAGGACCTGCTGGGCAGGTTCACCAAGAGCCAGCAGTGTGCTCTTGTGGCCAAAAAGGCACATGGTATCACGGGGTGCATTCAGCAGAGTGTGACCAGCAGGTTGAGACACAAGTTAATTCACATCTGGAGTATTTTGTCCAGTTCTGAGCTTCCCAGTTCAAGAGGCACAGGTAACTACTGGAAAGAGTTCAGTGAAGGACTACAAAGACGCTGAGAGGACTGGAACATCTCTCTGGTGAGGAAAGGCTAAGAGACCTGGGGCTGTGTAGTCTGAAGAGCAGCCTGAGAGGAGGTCTTCTGAATGCTTCTCCATATCAAAAGGACAGGGCCAAGAGGACTGGGCCAGACTCTTTTCAGGGATAGGACAAAGGCAGGAAAGCTGATGGGCACGAACTGGAATACAGGAAGTTACACCTAAACATAAGGAGAAGCTTTGAGAGCGCTGGAGCACTGGAACCGGCTGCCTAGAGAGGTCGTGAAGCCGCGTTCTCTGGAGAGAGTCCAAACCTGCCTGGACACGTTCCTGTGCAGCTTGCTCTGCATAACCCTGGATGATTCCCAGCCCCCACCATTCTGCAGTTGTGTGATTCAAACCCAGTTGTCCATTAGAAAGGCATGGATTCATAATTTAGTATAAAAGCCCAAAGTGGTTACTTTTTATGGGTCCATACAAGAGGATTTGATCACCTGCACTATTTCTAGTAACACCATCTCAAAACTTCTTAAAGAACATTTGTCTGTTTGTTAATGTTATAGGTAAAGTTCTGTAAAAGCACAAGGTTACTAAAGGGGTCATTTTGTTCTGATGTCACAAGATGCTTGTAACTTGAGATACACTCCTGATGAATCCCTTTTCTGTGAGATGCCCAGACTGGCTCTGCTGAGCACACCATTCTACCTCATCTGCTCATCACATCTCAGCAAATTTTGACCCATAATGGCTCTCTCATGTTCTCACTTATCTCTTGCTATTCTGTTTATGTTTCTTAGACACTTCAACAGTAAGCCCACAGGGAGCAGGATCACCTTCTGCTCTTTTTGTACAACACTTTACTCACAGTGGTCCTGATCAATGGATCATGAATGCTTTGGTCATAAAAATAATTGGCATTTATTGTCATAAATGAGAGGTTTTCTGTTGACTTCAACAAAGTCTGTCTTTCTTCAGCCTCTGTGCTTCCGTCTGAACACACCATCGATTAAACCTCCGCACGTCCCTGCTCTCTGATATTTTATATCAGAAGAAAGAAACACAGATTTTCACAGTCAGAACATGCAATGAGAACAGCTTTACCTCTATCTTTTCAGATTTCTTGTGCCTCCTTATGGCAGCCTTTTTTTTTTTTTTTGACTGGGGAGTGTAAAGCTGTAAAGCCTCATTGCAGAGCTATGGCAATACAAACAAATAATGTGGCAATCATGATAGCAATTTTGGCAACAATATCCCCTGTCCTGTTAAGCACAGAATTAAGCCATTTGTGCCTCAAGTGGGACAAGCTTTCAAATAGACAGATGGCACAGAACCAAAATTCTTCTTTCCTGCTTGACAAATTGTTTGCTTATGTAGGCAGAAGAAGTTACGCTGGAAACTCTTTAGCGGTGATGTTGAACGACCTTCTGCTGTTCATCTAAGGCTGTTCTAGGCTGCATTCTGTGTTGCTAGGAAAGCATTTTAATGTATTCTTTAGTAGAACGAATAAGAACACTTCAAGTTCTTTAAGGTTTGATCTTGAACACGGATGTATCTACAAAGAAGGCCATTGTGCTTCAGAGGATCTCCAGGTAGTAAACAGGTGTGCGCAAGCATACTGAACTGCACTTACACTGCCAGCTGCTGAAGTTTTCACTCGTTGTGCTTGACAGTCCACGGATCCTCTGATAACCTCTTTCCATACTATTTTCAGTTAAGCTTTGTGTATAATCTAAGCATGTCCCAGAGGAAACCACTATAACGAACAGAATTACAGATCTCCCATCTAGGAGATATTTATATTCATGTCAGCTCTTACAGAAGTGAAGAAAGTCATAATTATTTATTATATTTACCCTAAGGGGTTTTTTTTTAGTGAAGCAGTCAATATTTATAACGTTTCTGCACTAGTATTCAGATCAGTCACACGTAAGAATAAGCAGCCTATCAAACCATCTGCATTTCCAGTGCCAGAAGATACAAGATTTCGTTCAGAAAATTTAATATAAGCACAAAAATTCTCTTTCTCTGAATTCAGGGTCACACAGCTACATGAATCTCCTGCAGAACTGCTCCTATGATTAAATAAAGCACACACTATTAGAAGCTGTTTGCATATTTGTACTCCTAGAAGCACACATAATTCACATAATTTAGTGCTTATGCCCTCTGTTTGCTCAGTTTAATTAGCAAAGAAGAAGGTTACTCGTATAGAATTTAGCTGATGATGGAGCCTTAAAATGTTTATAATTGTTAAAATTCTGCTCTAAAACCTTTGATTTGTACCAGTATGGAAAGTAACCCCAGAGAGTGTAGTGCTTTATTAAAAATACATGGCTACCATATCAATAGTCACTTAAATAATCAGTGAGATCTGGAGCAAGAAAATTCGTTATGTGTAGCATAAATCACATTTCTGTAGACACTCATAAGTCTTCAGCCCACTTGTGGTTATCTCTGTGGATGGAAAGTGACCACTGACTCCCAGTGGTGCTGAGAAATGTAATTCAGTAAGATCTAACTGTTGTGTTTGGCTGAACCTAAGTTTATGATTGAAACCTAAGCAGTTTATTTGAAAAATCATCTTTACAAAAGAGTGAACTTTCAAGAGGGCTGGTAAGCAGCAAAATTAAGTCTATCTGATCAGAGATAGCCACAAGCCTGAGAATTTAAACTTTTGATTGTTTAAAACACAGAATACATGGTAGGCCTAAGTAGAAGAAAAGAGTTTAAACTCTTCTCTGAAAAATCCCATATTAAGCTCATAGTGTCTGTGTGAGGAAAGAAGACCCCTAATCTTCACTACACCACATGAAGACTGAGAAGCTGAGGTGTATGTGAGCTTAAGTCAGCCAGAAAGGACTGCAAAAGAATTGTGATTTGGTTTTTTTTTTTCACTTTTTAAAAGGGCATTAGAAAAATCTCACAGGCTCACAGGAGAAAAGCAGAGCTAGAAATTCATGGACTTTCCTATTATTCTCTAGCCAAGAAGTAACAACCTACTCCCTGACACGGCCCCTACACAGCACAAGTGTTTGTATGGGATCCTTTTCAAAAAGGTTGTTTGAGTCCAATAAACATGAAAGTGACAATTTCCTTCATGTGAACAGAACAGGGCGCTATATATCATCTTAAATGTAGACATCACATAAATTCTGGAGAACATCAAAAAGGAATTCTCTCCACACTGTTATGAAATGTGAGAACAGCAACAGTGAAGTGTTAAATTTTTGTTGTGCGGTGCTTGAGTGAATGCTTATAAAACAACCCCTGTAGTTATTAGCATCATGTCTGTGTATGAGCTTGTAGATTTCATAAGGTCTCTTGCCTGAAGTTTGTGATAAACCATGCCTCTAATGCCATTTTAGGCATAAAAATGAGTATTCTTGTTAAATTGTTTTCGTTGCTTGCTCCCACATTTGTTGGCATACAGTTACGGACTCATGACTGTGTAGTTATGGAAAGACTTAAAGTTGTGTTACTTTAACACTTTTGCTGTCAGCATAAGGTTATCATCACACTTGTGTACCTATGCACATCCATTGCTCTATACCCACAAACTCAGACTAGTTTCATTATCAGAAGTGCAGGGGTTTCCCAGTTGCCTCCTCATTTTCATATTTTCTTGAAACACACAAAAATATCCTTTCCCACTAAATAGCCCAATATTCACACCCTCTGCAGTCCTTCCTACTTGTTTACACTAAGTATAGCCCAGGTTTAGAAATAAGACCTCTAACAGAATTCAAAAGAAGAAAAACAAAACCCAAACAAACAAAGAAATAGGGAGAGGATAGCTCTGTACTCTAAATTCTCTCCTGAGAGAGCACTGGAGCCCTGGAACAGGGTGCCCAGAGAAGTTGTGGAGTTTCCTTCTCTTGAGAGATTTCAGACCCACCTGGATATGATCATGGGCAACCTGCTGCAGGTTATCTTGCTTTAGCAGGGGAGGGGGTGGACTGGATGATCCCCAGAGGTGCCTTCCAGCTCCCACCATGCCAGATGCTGGGGTTCTGTAATATCCCAAAGCAGTCTGCGTGGCCTTTGCTCATCATGGAAGGTACTGCAGCTAGAAACATGCAGCCTTAAAGCATTTTTGAGTAGCATGTTCCCGGGAATGCATTTTAAAATATCCATTAAAAAAAGCCACTCAGAATGATTCTCCTTCACAATAAAAGTAATTTTATACACAAGGGGAAAAGAGTATTCATGACCCCTTTTATTGCTAATTGTTAAGAGCCCAGCTGTTTATCTTGATTGCCTTTTGTTTAAGGTCTATTTAACAGCATGTTTTACAAAGGAGTGGGTGGATTGGATTCAAGCAAGTGTTTTTTAATGTCTTGTCACAAGCCACTACTGATCTCTCTCTCTTTTTTTTTTTTAAACCTGCAACTATTACTTTCCACTAGAAAATCTTCATAGAAAAATGAACTTCCTTGTAATTAAAAAGGATTCTTTTATTTACTACTTATTATTTTCTTCTACATGGCAAAAACAGTAGATTTTTGTTCCCTAAGTAAGCCAATTTGAGTTGCACATTCCAGTTCGTGAGGCAATTATGGCTAAGTTAAGAGGAAGTTAATAGCAATGTTATATTTGGTGTGTCTCCAAGCATGCTTTCACAGTTTTGATAGCTGACACAGAGATGGTCATTTTATGCAAGAGAAAATCCACTTACCACTGAAGTTACTTTGCCAGATTCTTCACACTGTCTCCAGTAATAATCAAATGTATAAATCAATCCTGTTATTAAACAATAAGCCTCGATTAAATATCTGTCTTGAGTATCTCCATTCTCCAACAGAAAGCACATGATTGTACTGTACTGGTGAAGACAACACATGTGATGGCAAGTTTCATAGAGGCTCTCTAGAGCACAGCAGAGACAGGGCAGTACTTCTCATTCACACACTTGTCCTGCACTTGCCTGCTCTCTAGCGCTGCATTCCGCATGCCACTCAGCCGTGTAAATGGAACCATTCTGGAGCTGACGCTTCTAGGAGAATCCTTCCTTTGAGCCACTCCATCAGATACACCAATTTCAGTAAAATAGGGTGGAATCCAAACCCTCTGTTCGCTCTAATACCTGAAGGAGTTGCAAGGCTACACACCGGTTGTTGGTTCCAGAGTATTTTTTTTAAGATGAAACCTCTTGTTGGAATGAATCGCTACATATGGTTGCCTTGACTGCTTCTACTGATCCTCTTTCCCATGCACTCACTGACCTCTCTGACTTTCTGAAAAAATCTAATAGTGGAGCTATCCAAAGATATCCTTGGAAACTTGCAATCCAGTGACACAAGAGGGATATGTTTCCAAATACTGAGACAGTTATCCCCAAGGATATTTTCTATGGCAGGCCTGGCAAGTATGGAAGCTGTGATAGTCTTATTTTATGCTCAAAAAATGTCCAAGAAGTGAAGGAACTGGTGCCAAAAATATACCCTAAAATATTAGAGAATGACAGAGCTAATCATGAGTTTAAGCTGGTGAAACAAGAGCTGAGATTCTGTAGCTCAGTGCAGTAGCTGGGAGAAGGCTGTATTGATCAGAAGAAAATTGGAAAACACATCTGAAAGACTTCTTCCACATCCACCTAAATACAGACTCTTTGGCTGACACAAAGGAGCTGAGAATATTGCTTATTTTCTACATATGTTCACTGCTATGTACACACTCAGTGCAAACCAGTTGTGCTCCTCTAGGTTTCGAAAGCTGCTTTAAACACAAGACCTGGCATAATCACTACATGTAGAGGTGAAGAGAAACTGAGGCACATAGCAGCAATGTGATTTCTCATGGTGTCAGAGAGAGACAGTGACCAAGTGTTTGGAGCCACCAGTTATCCAACTTACCACTTACAGCATAGAAAAAATAACAAGGATCATAATTCAAACTGATTTATTATGGAAATCTACTTTTCAAAGTTAACATTAGTGGACTTGCAGGACTTCTAACACCAGCAGGGCAAAGAGATGTCAAACATAGCAGCAATAAAATGTTGCAAGTTTAATAACATGCACTGGAAAGTGACACCATCTCTGATGTCTAATCTGATTTTTCAGGCAACTTGAAAAAAAACCTTCCACAACACACAACACTTGTATATGAGTTCCTGTCCTGGGGAACAGCACACTGGAGCCAGGAATATCAAATAGTTCCTAAGAACGTGTCAAAAATGATCATGGTTTTGAACAAGCACATTCTGCAAGAACAGGAAGAGGGTGAATCATTTTCTGAACAAAAATGAAGCTGCAGCTTTTCTAGACTTCCATTTCTAAGAATACTGACTTGTATGTGGGTGCAGTCTAAGATCTCTTGAACTGTCCAAGTGGTACTTATAGAATCATAGAATTGCTACAGTCAGATAAGATCTCTCAGATCATTCATTAAGTCCAGATGTTGACCTAACACCACCATGACCATTAAACCATGTCCCAAAGCACCCTGTCTACACAGTTTTGTGTGCCTCCAGTGCCAGTGACTCCACCACCTCCCCACACAGCCTGTTCCAATGCCTGACCACCCTCTCAGTAAAAAAAAATAAATCCCTAATATCCCATCTAAAACTCCCCTGGCACAATTTCAGACCATTTGAGTTCTATCAGCTGGCATTAGGGAGAAGAGACTGACTCACCTCACCACAGCCCTTTTCAAGAAGTTGTAGAGAGCAATGAGGTATTCCATCAGTCTCCTCTTATCCAGACTAAGCCATCTCAGCTTCCTCAACTGCTGCACATAAGACTTGTTCTCCACAACCCTCACCTTCTCTGGACCAGGTCCAGCAACTCAACATCTTTCTTATATTGAAGGGCTCGGAACTGAACCTAATATTTGAGGTGATGCCTTACCAGTGCCAAGTACAGAGACACAACCACCTCCCTAGTCCTGTTGTCCATACTTCTCCTGTGAATGGCCAGCACGTTCTTGGCCTTCTTAACCACCTGAGCACACCTCTGGCTCTTGTTCTGGATTTCTGCATTTGCCAATATAATTGTTTTGTTCACAGACAGGTGCTACAAAACTCTTGGAGCGTTGCAAAGGCAATACTCATAGCAGCTTCTTCCACTGCTTCCCTAGAAGCCTCATAGTGCTTAACTGCTTTCATCTACCACCACACTGGCTTTGTGTTTCTCTATCAGAAAAATCCTAGTCTGCCTTGAGAACCAAGAGGACAAGGGAGCACCTTAAATCTCACAAGATATTCTCCAAGGCTCATCTCAATATGTCAAAGACACGTGCTCTTCCCTTTCTAATAAACCCCCTAGGACCTTCCCTTTTTTGCTGTGTAAGTATAACCCTTAGTAAACACAGACCAACTTTAGCCAGAGCCTGGCTTTGGTTTCTCAGTTCACAACACCGCTTTTGTCTTTTTCATGTGACTGAGCATGCCTGGAACTTGGTCCATGCTTAAGAACATAGTCAGAACCAGAGGTCTAGGCTTTACCTAATTAGAGCACTACATTTAAAAAAAAAAAAAAAAAAGAAAGGAGAAATTTCATCAGAAAGAAGGAAGAAAAAAACGGATAACTGTGATGTCCATAGCAAAGAAAACATAATATTGAAGGAGTATCTACTATGATCTGTATTTTTAGTAATTTGGCATATATAGCTTGGTCTAATGAGCCAACACTTCAATGGGAAAGCTATGTTTCCTCTAAAAATCAGAAAACTGAAACTACCTTGCTGAAGTTTATGAAAAATGGAAACTATTTTGACTCTGTTTCACAAGAAAAGAATTCATTTCATGAAGCTGTCAGTCACTAACATCGAGATACTCAATTTCCCTACCAAAAAATGCACAAATGGCTTTCATTATATTTAGCTGCAGCTTTAAGAAAATTTAATCAACTTAAACTGTTTAGTCTTTTTCCCTGATGAAAATCATAAAGTCAAATTCACATTTAAACCTGTTTAAACCGAAGCCCCTGTCAGCACCTCTGTTTATATTAAATCTATAAGCATGAAATGCACTAAAATAAGAATAATGATATAATGTCTTAAGTGTATAACGTTAACATAGGTCCCAGACAGAAAAATGGGACAGACAGGCCTAACATTGTAAATTAATTTTCAGTGTGTTACATTTATAGCTGTCATCTTTTCTAAATAGTTGCTCTTGTAGTTTTTACACACTCTACTGTCCATCTGTCTCTGTTAGTCAAAGTCTACACACTAACATCAGTATTTCAGTAGAAAATGGTCACCTCCAGTTTTTCAGACTGGTTTGGCACTCCGGGTATCACTTTCTCCTAGTGCTAGCTTTCAGGAGCAACGAGAAGAGTTACCAGGGATGCTACACCTGAGATATCCCAGACCCTGTTCTGGTGGTGTGCTGTCTTTAAAAGGCCAGTGATGATGCTCCTCTACCTCTTCAAACACTATGGAATCTATTACAAAAATTAGGTAATAATAAAGGAACAAAACCGACAGAAAAATTCTGGATTTTGTGGATAACCAATCTCAGAAAACCAGATATGTGTTCATGTGAAGTTCCACCTGATCAAGAAGAAATTAACCAAGGAGTCTCAAAAATTCACCTAAGACTTGAGTTTATTTCCATGTTGCATATCGCCGTCCCTGGAGCCGTTCAAGGCAAGTTTGGATGTGGCACTTGGTGCCATGGTCTAGCCTTGAGCTCTGTGGTGAAGGGTTGGACTTGATGATCTGTGAGGTCTCTCCCAACCCTGATGATACTATGATACTATGATCTTACTAAAACACCATAAGATTCGAAAACAAATTCCAGAAAACCCCAACAACTCTTCATTCCCAAACACACACTAGTAATATTAGGACCCTTTTTTCTGGGCATTACAGCCACAGCTTTCAGCTTGTGAGTCAGGGGCTCACATCATACAGAAGCAGTTAATCTCTCAATTGTGATGGCTCTGCCATCCATCACAGGATTGATACAACTTCTCCTGGTGTATTGGTAGCACAACACTGCTTCTTGGAACTTGCTGAGAACTGCTTTTAACATATCTTAAATTATGCAACCAAAAGGACTATTTGTGCTTGAAAAACGAGGACAGCACCATGGAAATAAATTGGCAAATTATTGCATTCCAGACACATCCAATTTTCAGAGTGACTTTACAAAAAGTTTTTTGAAAGACCAGGAACAGTTTTATATTTACAGGATTACAGCAATGCTTTCTGCAATCTGTAGCTCTGAATGCTACCAAAGATAAATATTTCACAAAGCTTATGATAAATGAGACTGTAGATTTAAATCAGTACAGATTCCTTAAAATACTTTAAAGAAACCAGAGGCAAAACCCCAGCAGCACTGGGACTGGGACTCTGGGGCAAGGAACCACACTGTACAGATTACAAATAGCTCAGACCCTACACAAGCTAAAGGTTTCTAGAGTGGTCAAATTATATAAAAGAAAAAAAAATTAACACATATGAAACTATTTTTTTGGTTATTACTTATGGAGTTCTTCATTTTAAAGCACTGAATCACAGAATCAACCACGTTGCAAGAGACCTCCAAGATCATCCAGTCCAACCTAGCACCCAGCCCTATCCAGTCAACCAGACCATGGCACTAAGTGCCTCATCCAGTCTTTTCCTGAACACCTCCAGGCACGGTGACTCCACCACCTCCCTGGGCAGTCCATTCCAATGCCAATCACTCTCTCTAGCAAGAACTTCCTCCTAACATCCAGCCTATACTTCCCCTGGCACAACCTGAGACTGTGTCCTCTTGTTCCATTACTGGTTGTCTGGGAGAAGAGACCAACCCCACCTGGCTACAGCCTCCCTTCAGGTAGTTTTAGACAGCAATGAGGTCCCCCCTGAGCCTCCTCTTCTCCTCTTCTGAAAAAAATATGGGAAATTATCTTTAATCAATGCATCCTCTTAGTCTTGTTGAGAACTGTCACCTCCCTTAACACTGAATTTTTGTGAAAGTCTTCCTGGCGTAGCAAATCAGGGAAACATTCACACTACATTTAATAATTTCAAACTGGACATCAAATGCAGGAGGGAAACTCTCTTTGGTCATATGCCCATGCTTGAGAATTTGGAACTTCTCCCTGTGTGAAATTGGGATAGAAATTCACCCAGATTTCAAACACATGAATTCAATGACTTAAAATAAAAATTGACTGTTGGGTTTGGGTTTTTTTTTCTTTTTTTGTTTTTCTTTTGGACACACAAATGTTCCTTATTTATGTCTGGGAATCTCCATATTTTGCAATGAAGATGATAACACCCTTCATATGAGTACACTGTGCTTCAAGCAAAACTCTCCCAGCATTGCCTTTTTGTTAAAATGCCACCCATAAACTTCTAACTGAAGAACAAAAGTTACATCTCCACATATCAAAGGCTACATATACAGAGAGTGGTCAAGAGAGAAGTCCCAAAGAACTTAACACTTAGATGTTACATCTATTTATTTATTTCTCTTATTTTTCTACTTGTTTATGTCATTATGATCAAAATGAACACAAATTTCACTTTGCCTTCTCTGGATACCTTCTGCTAGGGCTTGTTAACACCTTAATTTAAGTAGAAGCAAAGCAGAATACACATCTGACTAATATACTAAAATACAGCAAACTTAAACGCACCAATAACTGCTAAAGGCTTTGTTATTATTCTATCACTAACTCCATGGCTATTAAACTGGTCATCACACACTCATGTGACCGATAGTATTATTGCCTCGATGGTTTTTCTCTGTTACATGTGCTGTATTCTTGTAACAGTCTTTGTCTTTTTCTCCAAGTTTTTCTATTTTGGCATTGCTATCAGGAACTGGATTTGTCTCCTAGCCCACATTACCTTCTCCTCCCTTTTGACAGGATATTCACTGGAAAATTCCCATTTTCTTACACAGCCTGCCAATCTGACCACTAATGTGGTTAAACGACTTCCAGCAATAAATTTTGTGCATCTTAAGTTTCCCTCTCAATGGTACCAGATGTGATTCTTCAGTCAACTGCTCTAGAAATGCAGTACACCACATCTTGTATATTCTTGCCCATTTTTCTCTTTCTTAGCGCTCGTGGATCTTGGATTACCCTCCTGCATCCTTCAGTGTCTATCACCTTAGTGGACCAGGGTCTCCATCAACATAAAACTCAGCTCCATGGAAGTGATTGGAACATGAATTATTTATACCTATGTCCCCATCTTTACAGTTCAATCTATGTGAAACTTTATCTCAGAAGAACTACAGTGAGGAGAGAGAAAAAGATGAAACAGAATCTCCTAATGCTTGTTATTGTGATACAGTCACAAGAATCAGTAATCAGCTACAGTTTGTGAAGTTCAGCGAAGGCTGTAAAAGATAACAGAAAGGCAGAACACTGAGGAGGCTCTTTCTTTTTTTTTCCGTTTGAAGCTTTTTTCCCTACTTTTGAACCCACTGCACTTTATTTGATTCCCTTACAAGGAATTAAATACTGCACACGCTCTACTGACTCAAACTGTACGTCCTCCACATGCTACCCCATCACTTGCAATACATTTCTCACATCTATTTTGTTCTCCCTACCTCTCCTTCAATAAATAAACCAGGGAAAACCCAGCAAAGCAGTTGGGCTTTCTGGACTAGACAAGGAGGTGAGCCCATGCCACATCAGTGGGATCAGAAATTCAAAAACGAAGGTTGTGTCCCTTTCCTCCTACATTATCAGTCACCAGCGCATCCCTTTTAGATTCACACGGGACTTTGGCCCACGTTTTATGCTGGGAATCTGACCTGCCTCAGCTGCAATTTAGTTATCAGCATTCAGGTTTTGTCTTTTGTGTTCTTTTGTCTTTTTTATTTAAAAACCCCCAAACCCAACAGGCTAATCTTCATCGCTTGCATTTTAATTGCTTGGAAATGCCAAGTTGTTTTGGTTCCGGCAAACCACAGAGGCAGTGTTTATCACACTTGTTATGCTGTGAACCAGTTCAGTTCTCACCAAAAAGAACTGTTATTCCCATCAGTGACATTTTGTTCTGAAAACAAGGCTACTGATTTGGCTAAAGGAAACAAAACAGCCTTTCCCACTCTGAGATAGCTACAAGACGCCCATCTCAACCATGGAACAGTCGGGAGGTGCCACAGAACCAAGGATGTTATAGTTTCTGAAGGACCCTTTGCTGATAGAGGATAAATCAAAGCGAAGGATGCTTCCTTTTTCCTGCATTCCTCATGGAGCAAGATTTCCAAATAATCCTTTTTTTAAAAGAAAATCTCTTACAAAATGCTAGCTAGGGTTAATACGGCTACCCTTCCAAACACACCTGTTGTTAATGTTGTAAGAAAATACCATTTCATGTGCTGGCTAGGCTCAGCAGGAGTGAGAGAGATACTGACATTTTGAGCAGGCAAAATACACCAGTTCTCTGATCACACTATTACCTGTCCTGTATCAGTGACATTGTGAGCCACCAGCAGTTTGGCTTGTATCTTGGACAGCACAATCAGGGAAAGGTCAGACTCACAGGTCTTCAGCTTAAAGTCACCATGGCTAATGAATAAAATACCTGCATTGCTTCAATGAATGTTGAAGAATTCACTCCAGTTTCTTCTCATGTCAGAAAACCAAAAAGGCAAGTTCACCTGTGGACAGAATGTAGACCAAAACTGAACAATTTTGAAAGTCCAGGGCTTCTTGGTTAACATACTGATATATAAAAACTGTGCCAGTCAGCAAAGAATCATATCCATCTCTGAAAGGAAGAACGGCATCTGTTGAGCAGCAGAGAACAACAGTTTAAAGGCAACAGCTAAGGAGCATAATAAGTAGCAACGTCGGTGGGGATTAAAGGGAGGTAGCAAGTAATTATCCCAGTTGGAACTCAGCCTAGAGTAGCACTTCAAACTGTTTGCCTTTTTCATGAGTAATTACTATGAAAACAATCAAGCTAGACTGTCAAAACAGATGTCAATATTTCCTTATTAAAGGGGAACCTGTAACTCAGCACATCAGATGTTAAGTTACAGAATTTTTACACGTCTGTTAGCAGTGTGTCAAAATCAAGAAATAAAGGTAGTACACCAGGTGCAGATGTCCAGAGAGAAGAGGCTGAATGCAGATGGGGATTCAATAGCAATTTAAAAATTCCAAATAATACAAATTTATTCCTAACAGAGTTCTTTCACACCACTTGTGGGCCACCTGTGACTTTTGTGACAACTGAGGGACCAGTGACTGTAGTGTAGAGAAATTTGATGGAATTGAAAGGGTAGGATTTACATTTCACCAGTCTCACTGATGAAGACAGTGCTTGGTTGAACCACTGCCATAGCTTGTTAAATCTGTGCTCATGCTAAAACCCAAGAAGCTAAGATGGTTGGTTGAACATGAGGTGCCAGGTGTCTTTCGGTTTGCGAGACAACAGTGATTACAAACAGGAGGACTTTTCCAAGCAGCTAGTGTCTCTAAGAGTTTAATATGAACACCACAAAAGGTTTTTCATGTTACTTTCAAGTAAAAGAGAAGTTCTGATAGTATCTTCTACCAAACTTTTCATTTGTTCCAAACTTTCTTTCGTTCCACAAGAGTTTTTTTCTTGTTATGTTGTTTTCTTGGCAAACACAGTGAGTTTATTTGGGTACAGCAATATATCTTGACAAAATATTTGCTAAAATATTTCTCTTTTTGTTAGATGGAATTAAAGAAGTGGCATTTTGGTTACTCTGAAAATGTTTCTACCCTCTTGAAAGTTCTTCTGTGTCAGGATACTAAATAAAACATAGTGGAATTAGGACAGAGTTGGGTGGTTGCTGGGCATTTTTGTTTGTGGGTTTGGTTTTTGTTGTTGTTGTTTGATTTTTTTTTGTTTTGTTGTTTTTCTTTTTTGTTTTAAACTATAAGTAGGAAGCAAAGTTCACCATAAGGATTACCAGTGTCTATGTGTCTAAAAATATGAGGGTTTTTTATTAGTTCATTTTATAGTTACAAATAATGATAGGAAAAAAAAAAACACTTTTGGGGTGTCTGTCATCAGTGAACCTGCTAGTGGACTGGAACATACAAAGATAGTTATAAAGAGGCAGTTGAAAAGCTAGGTCAAATCTGCACCAGTGGAAATTTCTTGCCATCAGTGGAACTTGCCTGGTATAAATTCAGCTTTAGAATTCTGAGTCTTTCTAGAATCAGTTTTCTAAACAGAACTAGAAATAGAGCCACGAAGATGCTCAGAGGGCTGGAGCAGCTCTGCTATGAGGACAGGCTGAGAGAGTTGGGGCTCTGCAGCCTGGAGAAGAGAAGGCTTCGAGGAGACCTTATAGTGGCTTTCCAGTATCTGAAGGGAGCCTACAGGAAGGCTGGGGAGGGACTATTGACAAGATCTGGTAATGTCAGGACGAGGGGGAATGGGTAAGGCTGGGGAGGGACTATTGACAAGATCTGGTAATGTCAGGACGAGGGGGAATGGGTTTGAACTGGAGGAGAGGAGATTTAGACTGAATGTCAGGAGGAAGTTCTTTACAGTGAGGGTGGTAAGACACTGGAACGGGTTGCCCAGGGAGATTGTGGCTGCTTCCTCCCTGGAGGTGTTTAAGGCCAGGCTGGATGAGGCCTTGAGCAACCTGCTCTAGTGGGAGGTGTCCCTGCCTATGGCAGGGGGTTGGAGCTGGATGATCCTTGAGGTCCCTTCCAACCTAAACCATTCTATGATTCTAGGATTCTATTATTCTAACTAAATGAAAGAGCAGGATGCATAGATTAGTCAACCTCTGGAAAGCTGTCTTGACTTTTAAAAGCTAAAAAAAAAACAGAAACAGCCTCTACAGCTAATGCAGTACTGATCCAAGAGCAGTTAATTTTAGCTTTGAATGAATGAGGACTAATTTTGCCAGACTGTAAAAGCTTGCCTTTCCCCATACTGCCTTTTCTTCCCTCTATGTAACTGACACCATGCAATTCGTCTCCTGCTAAAGCTTGGATGGATATTATTGCACCTTAGAGGAAGTTATACAGTTTGCTGTCTATGAGAGAAAGGAGAATAGATCTTTTCTGGATTACTCTGAATGAAATATGGTTGTCTTCAGCTGCTGGATTCTTAATTCTGTGGCTTGGGAAGTTTCTAGCTCATTTTAGAGCTTACAACTCTTACCCAGGATGAGTGGATTTTTAAAACTATGCTTTCCCCAGCATCTCATTAAAAGTACATTAAAAACTACTGAGTGGCCCAGGTATGAATTCTGCATGCAAATTAAATAACCACCTTGTCAAAGGGAACTGACAAAAACCAGCAGGACCAGCTGGGTTAAGAGTGGGAAGCCAAGCGCAATAATGCAGCTGTCAAGGTATGGGCCTTACCAGCTCCACAGTACCTGAGCAGGGCAATTGGGCAGTGCCAGCAGTGGCAGCCAGCTTCAGCAAGAACTCCAGATCACCCATAAAGATAATGGTGGTAGGCAGGTCTGAGCTTTATCCAGAAACACAAGTCAAGAGATGGGAGGTCAGTGCTGCTTACAAGGTTCAGACAGAGCCCAGAGATTGCTAGGCAGACCAAACCAGTGAGGCAGAACCAAGGTCAAGCCAAGAAATCAGACTGCGGATCAGAGTTTGGATCAGCAGAGTCTGTGGCTGGACACAGGCACTCCTACGTTACCCAATGTGGAGGAAAGGTGTAAACTGAGCTGGAATGAGTCTCCTGGGCCCATGGATGAGAGAGGTGTGTATGTAGTTGGAGTCCCCAGAGGAGACTGATCAGGGTCATTCAGACTAGTAGTGCACTGGTTATCTGCATACCACCGAGAAAGATTCACCTTTAAGTTATTTTGAAAGAGAGTGGCTACATGGGAACCATAAAAAAACTAAGCTGAATACTTGACTCCAAGTATGTGCATTAAAGCAATCCTAAACTAGATGCCAGGTAGGAGGTACGTTCTAGGAACCTAAGTGTACAAAAGAAAATAGTGATTAGATCACAATCACTTCCCTCACCTTCGCTCCAGAAGTAAGACTAGGTGCATATATCAAGATATGTTCTTTTAGCACATAGAAATGTCTCTATTAACCTTAACTCTGCCTTGTTCTAAGGAAAAAAAAAAGTAATCTAATATGTATTTGAGAAGCAATTTTAGCAAATCACCAAACAGCTTTACCCATCAGTGAATGTATTTGTATGTATTCTGGAATTGCCCAAGTGCAGCTGAACACTTCCTATTATTCTGACTACTAAAAGAATAGTAATGAAGCAGCACTTCCTTTCCCTCTCCAGATTAAAATACTCAGCCACAAACTTAATGTCTTTTAGTTCAGTTTTAAGATGGTATCCAGATTAAAATACTCAGCCACAACTTTAAATTCTTTGAGTTCAAATTTAACCTGATATAATTCAGTTATTCTGGTAAATCTTTAGTTGGTAGAGTACAGCCTTGCTGTTATCAAGATCAGAAATGGCTGAAGGTCAGGTAGGTCCAGACCTTGGAACATAGGCACAATTCCCTTCTCCTACTAGTTTGCAAATGCAACATGCAAATGAGATAATGGAAATCAGTCTTTTTACAAGAGGGTGGCAGCTGTAAGAGGTAAGCACAATGCTTGTTGTCTTTGTGTATGATTTTAACAGAAAATTCCTCATACAGAAAATACAACGAAGGGATTTGGATTCAGCTCATACAAGATATACTTTTTACATCACTAGTCTCTGAAATAAGTGATTGCCATTCTTTTAATTTAAAACATTTTTCCACTCAGTGAGGATAGGATGCAACTGACATAAACTTGAAAAATCATACCTGGAAGGCCAGGTACCTGCCTATCACCAGATTGACTGCTTCTATTTTTATTTGCTTTTCTCATGTTCTTCTTACTTCCTATTAATGTGATTTGCTATATTAGCAACTACAACTTGTAAAGAAATATTAAGACTTCTGTATCTGAATACCAAATGATAAAGACCTAATCCTGAAAAGATATCACTCTAGTATGGCTTGACATATTAGGCTTCCCATGACTTGGTATAGTCTGGGGAACTGGTCTCAAACCATTCTCAAGAGGAAGAAGCAGCCCTTTTAGATTCCTGGCTACCAGAACTACATAAACTGTAAAGAATCCTAAAGTTGGTCACACTTTTACCTTATATGAAAAAAAGAAAAGCAATATGGCTGCAGTTTAGAAGTCTAGGGCAGGAGATAAAAATCCATCTTAACCAGCTGAAGCTACAAGGAAAGTTAATATTGGCAAGTTACATCTAACCAAGTCGGGTTCTGGTCAGGGCACCAGAGTTAGCACTACCTTTTTCTACTATCCAGCATGCCGTCAACGAAGCCTGTTGCAAACTATCTTTAAAAGTCTACTCAGGGTAGAAGGCAAAGTACTTATAAATTGCATCTAGATTAAAAAGATGCAAATCAGTTATTTAACTTAATCACAGCGTTCCTTATTTAATCTCATTCACCATTTGCTAAACTAAGTAGAATCAAATATAGTGAAAATAGAAAGCTTGATCAAGTAATACAGAGAAAAATCCAGATAGTAAATACTGGAAAATAGTGGAATGTTATAGGGAGTAAATGTTAGGCATGAATTCACTCTTCTCAGTTATCTGCAAAAGCCCACTCTCAGTACATTTGGTTCTCCAGTTGGCTCCTCTGCACCCACAGAGATAGCAGTTAATTGCTTCAGTTGATTAGAGTTCACAGCTGCATCTGCAGAAAGAAGGCTACTTTTGAAATTAACTGAGCTATCAATCAACAGAATAATTTGCTAGAGTAAAAAGCAAGTGGTCAGCTGTACACTTATCAACAAACCCAGTAAAGTTCCTCTGGGAAAACTCCTAATGTTCGATAAAACAATCCTAAGCTTCTGGGCAGCCCTTAGACATCAACATAAACCAGAGCCTGCAGTGTTTTAACTATTCTCAACACTTCTGCCAGCTTTCGTTCCCACATCCTGCCATGTTTACTCAAAACATCTTAACACATTTCTCTATTTTAACATGCAGCATCAAGCACATAGAAGGCATACAGGTGCACGGTTCACTCCCGGGCTGCTTTATGATCCCATTTTCAGAATGACTCCACACAATACAATGTTACTCAGGCTGTTCTCGGAATGAGGCAAACCTGGAGTTAATAAGGACCTGGTACTATTACAGGCCAAATTCCTAAGAAAGCAAGTGTGAAAACTTGCTGCTCTGAATATTTACATGAAACACCTCACCATGCAGATCTGTTAGCCATTGCAACCTGAAGTACACTTAGAGTACCTTGGAGTACAACCTGAAGTACATTTCTCCTGCAGACAGCATACTTTCAGTATAATTTTCAGCATAATTTCAGTTTTGAGAGGAAATTCTATGATTCTGTGACAAAGCAGCTGACATTTAATTGCACTGTTAAGGCACTTTTTTGGTAAGTCTGATGTGCAAGAAATTTGGCTTGAAAGGCACAATAAAGCCACAGGTTAGAAACTGGATAAGAAAGGTGAAAACAGAAAGGTATGGAACGAGAGGAGATCAGTACAGATGTGACTCTGTTCTGTGTTCAGTAACAGTGGCTACATTTGCTGCCTAGATAGGCCTGATAAGGCCACATCAGGATTATTGTGTCCAGTTCTGGGCTCCCCAGTTCCAGGGAGACAGAGAACTATTGAGAGAGCTGGGATTGTTTAGCCTGGAGAAGAGGAGGCTCAGGGGAGACCTTATTGCTGTCTACA
>WAAF01013543.1:118937-221294 GCA_013400475.1 Tricholaema leucomelas
GAGGAGACCTTATGGTGGCTTTCCAGTATCTGAAGGAAGCCTACAGGAAGGCTGGGGAGGGACTATTGACAAGGTCTGGGAATGTCAGGATGAGGGGGAATGGGTTTAAGCTGGAAGAGCGGAGATTTAGACTGGATATTAGGAGGAAGTTCTTTACAGTGAGGGTGGTAAGACACTGGCACAGGTTGCCCAGGGAGGTTGTGGATGCTTCCTCCCTGGAGGCGTTTAAGGCCAGGCTGGATGAGGCCTTGAGCAGCCTGCTCTAGTGGGAGGTGTCCCTGCCTATGGCAGGGGGTTGGAGCTGGATGATCCTTGAGGTCCCTTCCAACCTAAACCATTCTATGATTCATTCTATGATTCTATGATTTTGATCAACTTTGCTTAGTTTCCCACATGGATTTATATTTACTAATTCTGAAATAAGCTCAATAACGCAGACAACAGGCCTTATTTCTGTTTTTATCACTGACAGTCTCCTCTTCCCCTCCCTCTGTTTGGAAACAGCAAAAAATGGGTAGAATTCTTTCCTGTAACTATGCACCTGTTGCATGTTCTATAGCTTTCTGGTCAATAGCAATAATATTTGTTACACTTGTGTTCCTGTTCATCCCTCAAAGCTGAACTTTGTCACAGCTAGACAGCTAGCTCTAGACTATGCCCAGTAATTAAGTGTTTCAGGTTTTCTTGTATATATAGCCTCTCCTTCTGTGGGCACTTGGTATATTATTAATGTAGATACCCTGCAAAAAAAAATGGGAAGTAGAGAAACAGAATTGTATTCACTTTCAGAGTTTCCCTGTGTCTTAGCTTGTGTGAGGAAAGTTGTAGACAATTAACTGATTCAATCTACGTCTTCCCACAACCTAAGCACTGGGTCAGCTTTAACTGCTAACTGCCCTACAACGGCAATGACGTATGCAAAACTAGCAGACACAGTCTCAAGTTGTGCCAGGGGAGGTCTAGGCTGGATGTTAGGAGGAAGCTCTTCCCAGATAGAGTGATTGGCATTGGAATGGGCTGCCCAGGGAGGTGGTGGAGACCCCGTCCCTGGAGGTGTTTAAGAAAAGACTGGATGAGGCACTTAGTGCCATGGTCTGGTTGATTGGACAGGGCTGGGTGCTAGGTTGGAGTGGATGATCTTGGAGGTCTCTTCCAACCTGGTTGATTCTACGATTCCACTCAAATACACCCGCACTGCAGATAAGAGCCTAAAACCCACTATTCATCAAATAGCAAAGCTGCAGGAGCACGCGTTGCAGTGCAAGTTAGCAAGCCATATATAGGATCAGGCAGCTTGTGCACCAAGGTCTTTGGAAAGCTCTGACTGAGGTCAGTTTTTAGTGACAAATTATTCCAATGATTTATTTGTCGAACTCACAGAACCAGCAGAATACAGGGAGTGCAGCAGAATCCACACTCATCCCTCTCATCCTACTGTCTTAGTTTTGCCAAGCGTTTTCTCCTTGGTTTACACTGTGTCCCATTGTAATAAATAATGTTAATTTTATTTTTTTTTCTTTCCTATTTTTGAATGCCTCTAAAACTTTATAGAGGAAAAAATGCTGATATTCAAGCACCATGAAAGAACCAAGAGGTATAGTTCAGTAATACACAGAATTATACAACGGTTTGGTTGGAAGGGACCTTAAAGATCATCTAGTTGCAGGAACACCTTCACAGAATCACAGAAACATTCCAGTTGGAAAAGACTCCCAGGATCATCAAGTCCAACATTATCCCTACTCTACACCCTTAAACCATATTCTCAAACACCACATCCAAACAACTTTAAAACACATCCAGGGTTGGTGACTCAACCACCTCCCTGGGCAGCCCATTCTAATGCCTGACCTTCCACTTAACTGCGTTGCTCAAAGCCCCATTCAACACAGCCTTGAACACTTTCAGAGATGTGGCATCCGCAACTTCTCTTAGCAGCATCTTCCAGCATGTTACCACCATCACTGTAAAGAATCTTGTTTTAATATGAAGGTTTTTGCTCGAATTCAAGCTTTTGTAGAATTTATCCCCTGTGCAGAAGGCATCACACATCCTACACAAATGTTTATCAGCAAATCCAGAAGACTCATTAGAACACTGACTTGTCTTTGTGCGAAAGTCAGTGTCTAGATGGCTTGTTAATGACTGGCTAGCAAATATGAACCTCAGCCTCTCTCACAGTAAGACCATTATCAGTCTGCCTCTTGATGACTGGGTGCACTGCCTCATGGTCATTCATTTTTGCTGCAATTAAATGGGTTAGAGAATCCCAAAATTCTGTTGCACTACAGAAGGAGTTTGTCTAACCCAAGGCAGTGATGGTCTAGTGTTTAGAGGATAGATGTGTCAGACAAAATTCATATGACAGAGAATGAAACAGCTCTTTCACTGCAGGATAGTTGCATAATTCTCAGGAGCTAGAGGTTTAGCTACAACTCAGGAAGAACATCACTGCCCTTCAAACTCTGGGAAGGGCAGGGATTTTATTAAGTGCAATTAGAAGAGAGTTAAGGCAGAAATGAATACATTATAAACCTCCCAAGTGTCTTTCTATAAATACTTAGACATTTTTGTGTCCTAGTCTTATCTTATAGAGTATTTTTTAAAGTTATATAGCCCTTCCTGCCCACACAAACAAACACATACAATTATATGAGGAGTATTCTTGTTACAAGTTACCATTATCAATTAAGAATGAAAGATCAGTCTCTCTAATATTTTGATTCAGTAATTACAGCTTTTGGTGTGTTAGAAGCTGCTTTCTACAGCAATGACCTCTCTTCAAGTGCTAAGGGAATTTGGAGTTCACAAAAAATGCTGAAGTGCCTGTGCTTTGAGGAAATGAGGAAAATGGAAATGTCATTTACTTCTTACTAAGATATTAACAGCACACGTCCCACAGCTGGGTAGTGGGGCATCTTCTCCTCAACTGCCAGTGTTATCAGCTGATTCACTTACAGTATCAGCAGTGAAATTGAACTACACCAAACAGGTTTAAGGTGGAGAAGGTCAGGCCCATAATTAATATTATCAAGAAGCAGAACCAATCCAAGGGAAAACATCAGATCTGTCCACTTGATATTAATATTTGCATTTTTCAAAACAAATCCATTAATTCCTTTGAACAAAGTCACAGGATAAAGTTACAAAACACAGAGATATTTTATTTTTTCTCTTTCTAAACTGCCTTTTAATGTGTCTGCCACAGGAGAAAAGAGTTTGGTGCTACTATTCTCCTGAAATATTTATATTTTTTCAGTTTAGGTAGGTGAAAATAAAATAGCTATTATAGAAAGCTGCATCTACCTATGTTAAGATTGAAAACATATGTATTAATATTCTCAAAATGTCTTTTTTCCAGGAGAGAACCAAAAGAAATAAGTGTTCTTTACAGGGCACTGTTAACAACAGTAAGCTAACAGAGGGGAAACAGTCACAGTAGCTGCGGGTTGGCAGGACAGAAATGACATCGAGAGACATACGTTGTGAACTCCATATAATCAGACAGCCCACCAGGCTCATTATGTGCTGCAACATCAATACAAGTGTTATTACTCAGGTTATTTGTGAATAATCAGGGCTTTTAACTAAAATCAATTAAAAAAACAGCAGTAAATGAGAAGCCCATTATTGTCACCTATAGCTCTGTCCAGATGCTCATCAGGTTGTATGCAGTTGTTTGGGTTTTTGGCTCTCATGGATCTGATCTGCATTCATTTTATCCTCCTGTCCCTTCACTAATTAAAGTTTTAAAAGTGCTTTTTGTAAGCTGTGTGCAGCATCTGAGTGCAGCACAACTGTGCTTCCTGTATGGGTACTGACCCATAACTGTGAACAGATGTGCTGCTTCGACAGTGACGGAGGTTACAGATGTTCTGCTGCCAGAAAAAATGCTGTTATTTCAGTGAAGCAAGAGTAACTCAGAGCACCTTGACCCATCTAAGGAACACCTTACCCTTTGCTTTACTGTTCTGCCAGGTTTTTCTTCTTTTCATATAATGTTGTCAATGAAGCTTTAATGTGTGGGAGACAAGGCCATTGCTGTTTATCAAGCCCTTTGAAATGTCCAAAAGCTTTGCCAGGACTGAGAAGCACAAATTTTATTGAACTGACTCTGCAGTGAACTCTCTGCATCAGGATATTTTTACTTCTATTTTTTTTTTTTAAAACTGCCCTTCCAGTTGGTTTTATAATAAAGCAGCCCCTGACTCAGCAGGTATGCCCTGCTCTCTTCATTATCATTTTCAGAAGCTTAGAGGAAGGAGATGCTGCATAAAGCAACCTTTTCTATAGTAGAGTGGTGAGTTCAGTGGGAAGAATGTCTTAAAAAACCCTCTTGAGGAGCTTTGAGATTTCTCGCTTCTGATTTAGTTTCTCTTTCACACTGAGGAGACAGTAATGACAGTATAAAGAGGGGCAAAAGGAGTATTAAGGGTTGATCCCTCCAGTTAAGGGACAGTCTTCCAGATGTTATTTATGCTGCTATTATGGCTATTCTTAGTGAATATGATTTCTGAGTTTGCACAAATTCTGATCTCAGCTCTAGATCAGGAAAGTTTCAAGAAGATTTTTAAGAGGAGGTCAGTCTGCTAGAAGCAACAAGCCTTGTCAAAAGAAAACATCCACTGGAATGAAACTAAAAATGCTTTTTGTGATTCCAGAGCAACATGGCACTTCTTTCAGTGCCACAAACTGGGAGAAAAACCCACCCCAATGTATTTTTTTCTTACTTATTTCAAACATATGTAAGAGACACTGCTTATGTATCTCTAAGGATTAAAAAGAGCTTAGGCTAAAAAGTTCTGCAAACAAATGACTATTCTGTTGTTTAAATCATTTTGGGATACATCTGATAACCTAAGCAGTTCTTGATTATCTACCATTCCTTTTTGTATTTATCTTTCTGGGAAAATAGTTTAATTAAACTGTTTTCACAAAGTGGCATAGCAACAAATTATTCTAGAAGTACAGAGTTCTTTTCCTTTCCAAAGAATCACAGAAGCACAGAATGTCAGAGGCTGGAAGGGACCTCAAAAGATTATCTAGTCCAACCCCTGGATACTACACTAATGATTATTAGCCTATGTTAAAGAATTGAATACATGCAGTTTAGTGATAAATTCCTGTAAAACCATTTAAGTGCAATGATTAAAGATTCACCTTTAAAATAATTACTAGACAAAATAGAGAGAAACAATATGCAATTAAAGGGCTTTAGTGCATGCTAGTATTTAATTGAGTAAAACATATTCATGTAAGGAAAAGAAATCCTACCTGACAGCTCGGGATGGTTGCTTTACAGAGATTGCAGAACTGCATGTATCATTTGGGGAGCAAAGATCACTGCAACTCCATGCAGCTCATGCCATTAAGGACTTGAAGAATCTCAGACTGCAACTGCTGACATATGAACTAATTCACAGATAGTAAACTCAAGCAAAAGGTAGACTATCAAGCTTTTTGATAAATCACTGCAGCTGCACTGCCTCCCTTCCTGCCAATAAATACATATCCTGCAGCTCAGAGATGGTTTCCAACTGCAGCAGATAGAACCCTTGCCTAAGAAACTGGTGTTCTTCCTCAGTAACTCTGCACATAGGAAACGTATGCCCTGACAATACTGTGAAATGGTCTTACTAGAGGTGACTCTTCACACACCTGCTTTGTTTGTAAAGCACCTATGTTTGGTTATACAGCTCCTGTGTGAATGGGTTCATGTTTACTGCAGAAAGCTATCCAGCTCCATCTCGCTTAGTAGAACTGGCTTTGCAAATCAGTAACAAATTCAAACAAGAGATTTTTTCACCTCTACAACAGACATCCACACGATTGAATGCACAAGGACACCAGGACATCAGGAGCAAAAGAGCCACTTTAGCCTGTAACTTGAGAATGGATTGTATGTGCTGACTTGGTGGTGGTGTACTTCTGTGTGCGACTATTATACTGCTAATTTAAGGTGTACGTTCTTCACTGCAGATATAAAATTGAACTCCTGCATCTGTATTAAACACAGTTGATGACATTTTTGTTGTTTTAACTAATACTAATTTATGATACACATTATTACTTCTTTAAGCCTGTGTCCCTATGTCCCTATGCAAAACAAATCATCATATTTGATTTTTTCTTTATTCTGTGAAGTGCATATGGCGACATGATGGTTGTAGTCCTGGAAATCATCTCAGTTAAGTTATATTTGGGAAATTAGAAAAAAAAAATGCATCTCAGATAAAGAAAGAAAATATACAGATAGAAACCAACCAACTATAATGAGATGAAGAATGGAAGTTTGTCTGTGTTAATTGTCCAGATGCAGCCAGCTGTCATTAGGGGTATTTCTAATTCTGCACTCAGAGCAGCTTCACAAAACTGAATGGGTTTCTGACTGTAGATGTATGAGGTTTGCTGATTATGTCTTTGAACTCAGACAATCCAAGTAGATAACGGCTGTTCTTCACAAAGAAATCAGACCTTTAAACTCAGCAGCATAAAAAGACCTAGTGGTTTATTGTTGCACCACTTTTGCATGTAGTTTCATTAACCAGATAAACAGCTAGATTAAATGAGGAGTGCTTTATATGAGAGATGTAACAATCTAACTGAAGCTGCTTTATATTCCCTTTAACTTGTCTTAATTTCAATCAAAATAATGATATAAATTGATAATCATTTCACTTTGAATTAAAAAAAGGACAAAACTGCAGCTGCAGAGACATGAGTAAACTACAAAGATAGAGCAGGCTAAAGGCAACACACAGAGCAGCTCAGCTTTAAGCTGTCAATGAAAATCCTGTGTCTCTGAAACTGATTCCATTTAAGATGACCTGTGACCAGCCTGTTCTCCCCTACTATTCCTTAATAAATTACAGAGTTTAATGAGAGGATGGCACTGCACTGTGGGATAATGTACCATTGCATAGTGAGGAATGGCAGTGCTTTGTCCATCAAGAGTAAGAAGCAAAGTAATGAACCTTAAAATTGACAGTTAAGGGCCAGAAAGTAAAGTGGAAACTTTACTCTGATTTAAGCTGGAACTCAGTATCTGGACCATTGCTATTTCACTTTCATGTTCATTAAAGCTCTGTGTGTTGGAAAGAATGAACATCATTATCCCCCAGGTCTTCATTATCCTTCTGTAATGGGCTTAAGCAAGCACTGTCATTCTTTCATTTGATGTCCTCTATTTCATTTAGCAAGGCAGCAGGTTCAGAATCAGTTGCTACCCGTTGTTACCAGTGGTGGCACACATCTCAAAGAGTAACACTTGGCATCACAAAAAGAACCAGTCTTCCATTAAAACAACGGTAATACAGCTGACTCTCCTTTATTTGTTGAAATGGGAACTATGGCAGTAAGGGTCATGAGAAAACATACAGCTCCAGTGGTTACCAGACTGCGTGGTGCAGAGACACCTTTGTGCAACCAGTCTAGAGCTAACACAAATAGTGGTGAGTTGGAGGTAGTCAGTGCCTCTGGGTTTGAAATGACTCCCGCAGAGTAAAGAATCTATCTACACAGTAGTGCTTATTGCTCCTGGTTATAAGAGGAACCAAGAGGTGTGTCAGAGCATCAGCCCTCCTCTGGAACCATGTTGGCCCCATGGAGAAGCTTCTTGGGACCCAGCATAGTGGTGAGAGTGCACAGATGCCAAGCCAACTTGCTTTGGGCATCTCTCTGGCTTAGCACTTGTTAGGTTACACTTAAAGCAGTGCCTGCGAAACCCAGAGTTGGTTTCTGCACTGCTTATCACATGTTCTAGTTCAGCATTGCTGAGTTGGCAGTGTTGAATCCTTTTAGACCTTCCCTCCCCAGGAAACTGCTCAGGTTTCTGTGGCACCACAAACCAATTCAAGTTTCATATAATCTTTGTTCATTTTTACTTCTCAGTGAATTTAGTGAATGACAGAAGCACAGAATCACTATGATTGGAGAGGACATTCAAGATTACCAAGTCCAACCATTATCTAACTCTACCAGTGCTTCTACTACACCATACCCTCATCACCATATCTAGACAGCTTTTAAATACATCCAGTGATGGCAATCCAACCACTTCCCTGGGCAGCCTGTTCCAGTTTTTGATAATGCATTTGGTATAGAATTTTTTCCTGATGTCTAGCCTAAGGCTTCCCTGGTGTGACTTGATGCCATTTTCTCTTGTCCTGTCAGTTGTGACTTGTGTGAAAAGATCAACAGCCACCTCTCTGCAACTTCCTTTCAGGTAGTTGTAGAAAGTGATAAGATCTCCCCTCTGCCACCTTTTCTTCAGAGTAAACAACAGCTCCCTCAGCTGCTCCTAATAAGACACGTTCTCCAGACCCCTCACTGGCTTTGTTGCCCTTCTTTGGACCTGCTCCAGTACCTTAGAATCATAGAATCAATCAGGGTTGGAAGGGACCACAAGGATCATCTAGTTTCCACCCCCCTACCATGAGCAGGGAGACCTCCCACTAGATCAGGCTGGCCAGGGCCTCATCCAGCCTGGCCTTAAACACCTCCAGGGATGGGGCCTCAACCACATCTCTGGGCAACCAGTTCCAGGCTCTCACTACCCTCATGGTGAAGAACTTCTTCCTAACATTCAGTCTGAATCTACCCATTTCCAGCTTTGTTCCATTCCCCCCCAGTCCTATCACTACCTGACATCCTAGAAAGTCCCTCCCTAGCTTTCTTGTAGGCCCCCTTAAGATACTGAAAGGTCACAATAAAGTCACCTCGGACCCTTCTCCTCTCCAGACTGAACAGCCTCAAATCCCTCAGTCTCTCCTCATAGGAGAGGTGCTCCAGCCCTCTGCTCATCCTCATGGCCCTTCTCTGGACACCTTCCAGCACATCCATATCCCTCTTGTAATAGGGGCTCCAGAGCTGGACTCAGTACTCCAGGCGGGGTCTCACCAGAGAGGAGTAGAGGGTGAGCATCAATTCCCTCACCCTGCTGGCCACACTTCTCTTGCTGCAGCCCAGGCTCTGGTTGCTCTCTGGGCTGCCACAGCACACTGACAGCTCATATTGAGCTTCACCTCCACCAGCACCCCCAAGTCTCTCTCCTTAGGGCTGCTTTTCAGCCAGTCACTGCCCAGCTTATATTGGTGCTTGGGATTGCCTTGACCCAGCTGCAGGACCTTGCACTTGGTCTTGAACTTCATGAGGTTGCCCTGGGCTCACCTCTGCAGCCTGTCCAGGTCCTTCTGGATGGATTGCTTCCCTCCATCTGTCAGCAGCACCACACAGCTTGGTGTTGTCAGCAAATTTGATGAGGGTGCACTCAGTGGCACTGTCCATGGCGCTGGCAAAGATGTTAAACAAGCCTGGTCCCATCAAATCCATGTTTCATCAGTTTGGAGATCAGTTTGGAGATCAGGATGTGGGACAGGACAGTGTCAAAGGCTTTGCCCAGGTCCAAGTAAATTGATGTCTCCCTTATACTGCAGTGCTCAAAACTGAGCAGAGTACTCAAGGTGCAGCCTCAACAGTGCCAAGTACAGTGGGACAATCACCTCTCCAGTCCTGCTGGCCACATTATTCCTGATGCAGGCCTAGATGCTCTTGGCCTTCTTGGCCATCCAGGCACATTGCTGGTGCATGTTCAGCTGTCAATCAATAACCCCCAGTTCCCTTCTGCCAAGCAGCTTTCCGTCTACTCAGCAGACTTAGTAAGCTACACTTAAAGAGTAGGACATTTGAAGATGCCTGTAGGAATCAGACACTCTTTGGCCTCTCTGAAAATCATATTCTAACTGCCATTTTATGTCACTTTTAACCTATTGCAGCATGGCAGTGAAAGCTTTGTTTAGCAGTCACTTTTGCTGGCATTATCACACATTGACTGTAAAAGTGGGTTCTGCATCTCATGTTTTTGTCAAGTTCAAGCAGCTGAGTGATGCCATTCTCACCTGTGCATTCAATTTTACATCCTAGTGTCATATCATTATGCTTCCCAGTAGAAAGAGATTTAGCACCCTAGGAGCAAGAGGGGAAAGGTATTTTGTTTAAAATACCTGGGTTTAGAAACTACAGCTGTTTCATGCTTCTATTTATTCTAGCCTCAACAGTGCCCATATTTTTTCCCCAGATTGTTCTTACAACCTATTTTGTGTTGAGGACCTGTTGTTTGGCACGTTTAAGTTCTATCTTGTGTGCGGTATCATCATTTTAAGTGGACTACACATATGCTGAAAGTTTGCTGGCTACCCAGTCTGAGTCTCTAGGACCCAGTCTTCCTCTCATCAAACTCGGTAACAAAACTGCCATTGACATCACTGGGCAGAAAGGGAAATTTGAATGAAATAGTGCCTACACCTGAAACATTCTGGAAAGTTCCTTTTCCCCCCTTTAAATCTCTGTAAAGCAAGACTCTTCAACTTTCTGCTTGTGGAATTTCCTATTGAATTCTACAAAGCTTTTGCATTCAAAATGATCAGCTATTTAATAAGAGCTCTAAATGACATTCTTTAAGAAAAGAGTGTTTAGCGAAGTTCATTTGATCCTGCATTTCTGTTCATTTATTTAGACATAATTTAGAAAACAAGAAGACAGAATGAAATTCCATAGCTGCACTGCATTAGAAATGCTGTCAAGACTGGCTGAAGATTACTGATTCTGCTTCAGTTGGAATTTGTACAAGTAATGTTATCTAAAGAAGAACCATATGAGGGCAAATTGAGCAGCACAGAATGAAAACTATTAAAGTTTAACCTAGTGGCAAAGAATCTAAAAAAAATTAGACACTCAGCAACACACCTGAATATGTGAAAGTCTAAGATACCTAGTGAGCACACCAAATTCTAGGTTGCATTCAGCAAGCCATAGTAAAAGTCATAAAATCTTAAGAGGATCTCACTCAGCTACAGATCCACAACGAATTCCCTTCCCTTGTTAAAGATGCATCTGTTAATTCATAATTCATTAAAAAGACTGATGCTTAAGCGTGACAGAATGTGTTGATTTTCCAAATTACACAGTGGTAAATGTAAAAAGAACAATTTCTTTATTCAAATAACTTAGCTCTGTAAAAACGTATTATTTTAGCACAGGCAACCATCATTTGATAGATACCAAAACTGCTTCTCTGAATGCTGTTTAGGCTAGAAGAAATACAAGCAGTTTATTTTGAAGAGGGAATCAGGCAATAAATTATGTGTACCTGCAAATACTCCATGGTTAACTCATATTATCTTCTTTCATTGAGTTTTCTTTGCTTCAGTGCTGAAGAGTTCTGGTACTCAGCATGGACTCTGTTCACTGTACAATATATGAGCACATCCCACAGAATACAAGGAAGAAAGGTTCACAGGGATGAATTGCCACAGCCCAACTCATGTAGTAAACTGAAGCAACAGCATGCCAGAAAAAGAAAGATAATGTTGGACAACACTTTCCTTGGCTAGGAAATTATGGGCCCTGTAGTTACAGCACAAGTGGAGGAGACAGGAAATCTGGGATTTATTCTGGGATCTGTCATAGATTTCCTGTGTGGCTTTGAGAAAGTCCTGTGGGGTTAAAATGAGCCATGAGGCTTTCTTGTGTCTGAGCACAGCTTGTACCCATACCTCAACAGCTCCTCTGTAGTGTGAGCTAATTACCACAAAAAGTGTTAAGATGTCACATTTGTGCATAAGCAACAGCAAAGACAGGATCTAATACTGGTGAAACAACACAAACGAAACCAGGCTAGGTAACAAAAGTACAAACACAAAGGCAGGCAACATGTCCCTTCCCAGGAGATATCAGGAGGGAACAAAACCAGGCACTCCAGGCGTGGGCCGGCACCATTGCTACACAGGTGGAAATAGGAGCAGCCATTTCCACTGGAAGCGAACTCTGCATTTCCCTGCTTCCTTCCAAAAAGGAAACCTAAGGGGGAGATACAGATTAAACTGTTCATCTGCAGTTCTCCTCATGAAGTCAAACCTCCAGTAGTGGGAATCCAAGACACATTCTTCTGTATCTTCACGTACTTTATAAAATTAGCACAGAATTTTCAGTTCCACGAAGCATTATGATAATTTCAGCAGGTCAAATTGATTTATCAGTCCTGAGTGGCTTAATGTCTCACATTTGAGCAAAATAGAATACAGCCCACATGTTCCTGTTGTGAGCTCATACCCTTTTGGGTTCTTCTGGCTGGAAAGAGAGTTACACCTATTCTCTGAGGAGTAGCCCAACATTAAAATAACTAACCCACAACAATAAACCATCCTGTGTTTTAGGTCACTTGCCCAATGCTCTCAGATGATCCATTTTTATCCCCTACATTCTCAGCTATTTTCTTTCTACTTGAAGCTGCTACCTACAAGGGAAATAAAACCTCAGAAAGACAGCTCAATGATGTTCTCAGCTACAGTGGAATGTCTTGGACAAGGTGTTACTCAGTTGAATGTCTTACCCACTGGTCAGTATGGTTATTACATCACAGATATTTCCACATGTTTCCCTGATGTTAACAGATGCTTGGAATGCTAACAGTGCACTTCACAGATTTATAACTTTGGTTATTTATAAATGATAAACAAATACACCCCAGTGTTTGGGGCAATGGAGCATGCAGACTAGAAAAGAATTTGATCCGTGTGAAGAAGAATACAGCAAACTTCTGAAGTAAACTGATTTATGTTAGTATGTGCTAAATCTTAAAGTGAAGATTCAACTTCCATTTTCAAAGAAAGAGAAGACTGGAGTCCAACTGTAGGGTCACACTGTAATGCTACATCAGCATCTCCTGAACCATCCTAAAAACTGAAAGATGTGTCAACACATGACTGCATCCATACAACCCTGAATCACAACTGGTTACCAAACCGATGTTATAGACTGTAATTACATTTATAGAAGTCCTAAAATCATATTTAACCACTGGAAATGAGACACTTGGTTTTCTAGAGATCTCCAGTTGTGATTCTTCCAGTATTACTCTCAACTGTATCTACTGGCAACTGTGAGAAACCAGGCAAAGACTGAAAAGTCCTAACTGGAAACAAGTGAATGCTGATTCTATTCTGGCCCATAAGCAGCACAACTCCAGAAAAAAACAGGAAGCAAGATAAGAACTTGTGACCCGAGCTTCAGGTTCAGGAGTGAAATCATATTTGAACAGAGATGTAAGTGCAAACCTCAAAATCAAAGATTTATAATGTTACAGGAAGCTCAGGACGTAGAGCAACACATTCCTTTTGTCCACTGGAATTCTTCTAGTTTGCAGCAAAAGATCAAGTTCTTCCACTGCATTGCAGTGGTTGCCTCTGTCTGTTCACCCTCATCCTCTCTTTCTCCTCAGCCCTATGTGCAGCTTCCAGGTGTCAGAATCCCTGTGCAGGTTCCAAATCGTGCCAACCTGAAGAAACTTTTCCTGATTTGGGCCCAGCATTCAGTCCTCTTCCTCCTCAATATTTCCTATATACAGGGGCATTCCCAACAAGAAGTCAGGCCTCATTATCCATTAGAAGCTATTAAGCATTCCATTGGTCCCAAAGATGTACAGCATGAAAACACAATGGAATAACAACAGTGTGTTTTTCTCTTCCTAAGGGCTCTGAGAACCCCAGGAAAAAATATGTCCTGGACATAATTTTTCGGTTTAAATCCACAGTCACTCTAAAGAGGTCAACAAAAACCAGATTTCACATCTAGGGTATAAACCCAACATTTTCCTGATGCTCAGCTTAAGGTCTATTGCTCTAGGACACAGCATGGACCATTTAAGAATCCGTATCTGATTGTCATTTATTGCTCCAATTAATATTTTTTCCTCTGATATTGTATCAGAATCTTTATGAATATTCTTAGACAGATGGAAAATTAAGTTTATGTTAAACCCCCTTTTTTTTCTTTTCAGAGTGCAAGACATGAATAAGTCAAACCTCTGCAAGAATTAACTCATAAGTAAAAGATGATGAAGTATTTCTTCTGTGTGGTATGCATTTTGTTTATATGTATCCATGCTTTCTAGCACTACAATGCCACTTCTTTTCCCTATTAGTTGATATCACTGGGTGTTAAAAGCAATTGTAAACTGCCTGGAGCTGGTCTTGCTGCCCTACAGTAAGTGAAATTTCAGACAGTTTTATATCTTCATGGTTTAAGGATTCCAAGTGATGTGCCTGACCATAGCATTTCTTGTAAACAGCAAACACTTCCTGTCTACATTCTATTGTCTCTAAGGAATATCAAAGACAGATTCCAGTCTGCCAATGCAAAATGAGAAAGACTTTCCATGTCTTCATTTAGCAGAAGGAAAACAAAAAGTCTTTACTGTAGTTTCAACAATGCACTCAATTTCTAAACCAAACTTTTCTTTCAGGGCTGTTCTTGCCCAGTCTTGGTCATCCTGCATAAAGCATCATGGGAAGGCTTCTATATGCCATGATAATATAGACAATAGAAGAGTCTCCTAATTACAGTAGTATCAAAATTGAGGCAACTTTTTTTACTGCATGTTTGCATAACATGAGGAAAATGGGCCTCTAATTTTGACACAGATTGCTGGGAATACAGTACAGCAAAAACTAAAAAGGGAGAGTCTGACAGAGGCACTGCGGTTATCATGAAGAGTATTCTAGGCATGGGCATGAACCTAAACTCATTCAGAAGGGATTAGAAGACCAGATTGCTTGCCATATAAGATAAAAATGCAAAGAGCTTTCAATAAATGTTTTTTTCATGCTGTTACTGGATTTTGACAACAATTTAATGTAGTTAAAATATCATCAGAATAGTTTATTGTCTCACAGCATTCCTTGAAAAGCTAAACTCTCTTGAGTTCCAGAGCTCTACCAGAGACCTGACATCAGAATAGTGTCTATTTGTTGTCCTTCCTAGAAAACTGACACCTCAGAAATGAAGTTAACACTCTTGGAATCAGGCGATTGATCAACATGCAAATCATATTCCTGGAATCCTGAGCGCAGCTCTTTAGGGGTGTCTGTTTCTCAGGTGATATGTTCAGATCACAGTCTTGGTGTTTGTATTGATTCATGATGGGTAGGGGCACAGAATGATGCTAATGAATGCAAAGAAACAAGGTATAATTATAAGGGGGTAGGGTTCTGGCCAAAATCTAGTTGGGGTAATTATACTTTGACTTCCTGAATTCTGTTTTCTTAATTGCTCTGTAAACCAGGATTATTTAAAAAGGTCATATGGTCTTTATAAGCTCTGAAGAGAGTAAAGTAATTCCTGGATATCTACATGCTAAATGGAAGAGAGTTTGTATACAGTTGTAAGATACTCTGAAATGCTACCAGGTAAATTAAAACAATTATATACATATTCTTACCAGAAATCTGCCTACTATTTACTAACAAAACCACAAAACAAAGCAAACAAAAAAAGTCCCACCATATATAGATCTCTTCGATATAATTTGCTTATTGGAGCTTCATTACCTAGCCACTGAAAAGATACCAGGCCTGAATAGGGCACTGTCAGTTTAGTTTTGTTCCAGTAAGTACTGACATATGACAAACACATGTGGGTTGATGCTCCAACATTTAAACATCCTTTCTGTATGACCTGATCTGAAAAGGGTTTTCATTTCTTTAGTGTCCACCTTCAGCAATCCTATAAATCTTTATCCAGAAATTAAACAGCATGAAATTCCTTATAGCCAAAGCTGAGTTACAAGGAAAGAACATGTACAAGAACATGGCTGCCATCCACTTTGCCTGCTCCAGACAGCTGAAAAATCAACAGTCACATTTAGCCACAAGTGCTGGCCAGAAAGGTTGATGCTAAAGATACATGATTTGAACTGTGACTACCTCATGTGAAACATGACAAGATCAAATGGTCTGGAACTGGATGAAGGATGAAATAAAAAAAACTTTTTTTTTTTCATAATCTCTGAAAACTTTTAAGCTCCTGTAATGATCTCTAAAAGACCTCTTGTAAGCATTTACTGTGCATTGAAATGTGGCATCTATTGCCCTTGACATATTGCTATCTTTTTTTCTAGCTTTTATCATTTTATTCACTGACTTGTACTACTTGTTTGATGAAAAAAAGCAGTGGGAGCTGAAGAAATGTAAGCACCAAGTTGATCATTTAGTGACCCAAGCTCAGGTGCATTTTTGAGTTGGAGGCCTTATCTTTGCTGCAGTAGCTGACTAAATGGGCCAGGAGAGCACACTCCCAACTTTCTGGCCTTATGTGGCAAAGCAGTCCAGGTAGTTAATTATGCCTGAGCTGGAACCCAGGCATAGAACAGAAAGAAAACCTTCAGAAAACCTGCATTCATGTAGCATCTTTCTCCCTTGCATTTTGCAATACATTGGGTTTGTGTGAAAAGCTACAAGCTAAAGAATCTCTAATTGGCTAACAGGCTTTAGCACATCTCCTGTCTAAATCATGCTACAGTAACTTTATTAAATGTGACTTTTCCAGGTCTTTTTATATGTAATAACAAAGAAAACTTTAAAAGTCTTTTAAAGTTTTTTCTTTTGTTTATCTTTAACACTACAAAATGAGCTTGCAGCTGGAGTACATTCTCACATATCATACACTTCAACGGAAGCTTGCCACCTTTCGCAGACACCTTAGACTAGTTTGGGTATGTACTCAGGAAACTAGAAAAATTCTGTCTCTTCCAGGAGGGAGAGAAAGCATAATTAACCATTCTAAGTTATTGTACTTTGGCTTCCTCAGAACATTTGTCTAACAGCAAGACTGAAGTTCATTGATGCATGGGTTAGATTTATTCTTAATTTACTTTGATTTTATATTCCAAAGATATTTTTCTGACCAGTCACTGTAAGGTCTTCAGCCTTGGCCACCCACACCCTGAAATTTTCTCTCTACCTAATCCTGCCTTGTGCTATAACAGAAGAAATAGTTATTTTTTTGAGAAATTCCTTCCACCAAAACACACACATCCCATCATATTTTCTGGGCGATTTTAGAAAGCTTGTGGAGCCTTGCACAGTGTGTGTGTGGAGAAGTGTATACACAAGCACATGCACAGAGCTATTGTTGAGAACTTTCGTTAAGCCTCTGTAAAGGAAGTCCATCTGCCACAGCTCAGGATGTCCTGTTTCTGTGAGGGACTTTGGCTATTGCTTGGCCATCTTCTCATTGAAAACATAAGTAGGAGGGTCAGGAGCATTTAGTTTTGCTAGTAGTAAAAATATCTGATTTGGAAAGGGTATTTTGAAGGGGTTCTGCCCACCAGCTGGGGAGCCTGAGGCACAAACACCTCCTCAGACAGTTTAATGTCCTCTGCTCTGGTGCTGTTAATGGGAAGGATTGGGGCAAACAACTAGTTCTGTAAGGCTGGGATACATTCTGGTCATTGTGACAGTCTGGAAGTACATCTAGTCCCTAGCTGTCTTTCAAACCAAACCATGATGCAGATGAGTCAGACCTTGGGGGCTCCTGCCAGTGGTGTTTCAGCAGAGCAGGTGGGCTGGAGATGCTCTCCTGCCCTGGCTGGCTGCAGAAAGCTTTTGAGTGACTTGATTGGTCAGAGCAGGTGGGCCTCATCACACTGACACAGCAAGGAAAACGCATGCTCCTCCTCTGCCAGATAGAGGTGACAGTGATACTTGGCTTCTAAATGTTGAGTACATCATTTGGGACATCTGCTCATAAGATACACTTTCTTATTTTAGGAGACTGGTGGTTTGCAAGAGGATGAAGGCAGCTCTGTGGCTAGTTTGGATTCTGATTTTATTTTGGATTATTGGAAGACAGTGAGTTCAAACCTCAATGAAGCTTTTTCATGATTGGTGATATTTTACTCTAGCACTGCTCTCCAAAACATTCCGGTTTAATTTTACAGTTGATCAGTTTACAAATGGCAGAAAGCCCCAAATATCATTTCCACTGAGCATGAGATTTCTTTCTTTGTGCTCTTCAGTTGGCACTAAAGGATTTAGACACCAGAGGTAACAGTTTACACTTAGACACAGTGGTTACAAGTAGCCCCCCCAAAAGTATTCTCAGTGGAGACAGGTATTGGATCCAGGCAACAAAACTAAATGCCACAGGGATATGGCCTTCTACCAGGAAAAGGAGAGAAACAGGCAAAGAGTGGAAAAAAGAAAGTGCATGAGGGGTCAAAAATGTCAAAATAAAGCAGCAATAGGAAACACGTAACTGAGAGCCAAAAAAGAAAGTGTGGGTGGGTCATCAATAAAGGCCCTAAGTATCTTACTTTGCCATGCAGACTTGCACTTCCCCACATTCACCACCACCCCTAGTTTGCCATGTTTCCAAAATGGAATGACTGCTGGTGGTTGTCACAAGACAGCATTGGATGATGCAGTAGCACAGAAAAGACAATGGGGCAGAACTGGAAATTAGCAGCATTGCCTGTAGGGCTACATTCATCATACTTTGTCCTGCAATCCAATGGACAGTTGTTCGGTCAGTTCCACTGGAGCAGAACAATGATTTGCTCCTCTTGGGGCAAAGGGTTTTTCTTTTTAATCCCTGTCCAAAGAGGATGATACACAACCTTTCTGCCCTGCTGACCACACACCAGAGGGCAGAGGGAGTGTAACGTTGTGTGGTGTCTCAGACATAACGTCCACCAGTGACACTCTCAGAGAGTCCTGACCTTGCATTTGTACAGCAGTACATACAAAATTGCACACAGGCACATTAAAGTCATAGCATCTTCTCATTCTTCTACAAGTTATTTCTGCCTACATTTCTGTAAGGTTAACTTCGGCAGACACAGGACAGAGTGAGAGCTGCTGCATAAAGAGGCAGCATTTTAAAAAGTCAGGCTTTTTGGAAAATTTGAGAAACCATTTCACAGTTAACACAAAATGCTACTAGAAATTAAAATAATAACTGGTCAAAGGCCCTCAAACTTACATGGAAGATACTTATGAAACAAATAATCTTGAAAAATTATTGTATTTCATTAGACCTAATAAAAATTAAAGTAAGAATAATATAATACTTCATTTTTACTGTCTGTACAGTCTATCTGTATGTTAAAGCTAAGGTAATGATGAAACACAAAGTGGGAAAGTGACCAAGAGTAACCGAGAAGTCTGTGGCAGTTATTAACAAACTCAGCTCCTAGCTAGGAATTGGGTTTATGTTGCTGAAAAGCAGCCCACACAGAGTGGGGCAGAGAGACACCCAAAGCAGTGGAAGACAGGTAGGATATGACACAGAAAAGTAACAACCCATTACATGTGATTTAACTACATTAGCAAAACACATTCAGGCTTTTTCTTAAAGACCTCATGTAGGATTGGACCCCCCTCGAATATCATGGTAGCTGTGTAAGATCAGTGGGTTTGAAGTCACTTATTCTGAAGCCATTCAAACCCAACCAAATACTGACAAAGTAACAACTGCTACAGTGGTTGTCTTCAAGGTGGCTCTTGAGCTCAAAAAAAGGATGTACAGTTGCTGTTGCTGTCTAATGCCTTCTGGTTTTACTTCATTTTTAAAGGTCCAGCCTCATCAACACCACAGCACAGAGTGAAAGGTTATTTAGGAGACAAAAGAGGGCAGCACACTCGCTGTCATTCCTTTCTTCCTGCTGTATGGCAAAGAGCATGCTTACAGTATTGGGAAGTTCAAATTCTCCCTTTTTGGACATTAATTGATTGCAAAACTTCACAGCAGACCAAAAAAAAGAGCAAACTTACTCTGAAGTCTACATAATTTAAGAAATGTTGCCCATGTAATCATAATGCAGGAAAAAGAAGGCTTGCAATGCTTTTAGAGTGTAAAACTCGAGCATTTACATGTTTTAATTGTTTTCATAATAAAAAGGCAATATTACAGCTGTTTTTGAAAGATGAGGATTCTTCAAGGGCTGAGAGACTTTGGATGCTGTCGGTCTCGTGTAGGACAGAAAGCCACACAGTGCCATCTAGTGCTCTGGGACCAATCAAGGAACAACGGCGAGCGCTTCGCAAGGAGATCCCGTCATTTCACAACATTAATCACGGATTAGTATTGTTTCTCAGAAACACAGTACTATGTGATCAAACAACTGCATCTGATAGTTGTCAAAGCAAATGCTATCCTGAACTGCCATTCGGGTTTGAGTAGCATTGAGGAAATTCCGTGGAGAAAACAAATAAATGTCGATCTGTAATGTAAGCATCCTTTAACCATCATCAGTAGACAGTATAAGCATGCTAAGAGATACGAGACACTGTGAACAATCACATATTGTACCAGCATTTAGAAGCAATTTGATCAAGTATATTAAAAAAAAAAAAAATAAAAAAAGAAAGAAAGATAGATAAAAAGAGAGAGAGATGAGGGGAGGAGGAGAAAGAATGAACACTCATTAAACACTCATTAAAATGATGCTTTGCTCTAAGGGCAAATATTCAGCCCTTAGGGCTGAAATATGCAGAGGAAAAGCACAGTTAATTTTTGACACGGTTATCCAAGACAACACAATAGTGGCCTCATATTGTTCTGCCACTCGCAGATCAGATCTAATTTTCTGCTGTCTCAGCACTCAAAATTCCGCCTCCCCTCCCTTTTTTTAAAATCTAAACTAAAACCACGCAGGCAACAGCCAACAGCCTATTTACTTTGTAAGGCTCAATCAAAAATTCCACTGCCTACTTACAAAGTAAATGGTACTTGGGTTGGAATTAGTTCTGCTATACTGGAGCACACAGGAAAAATGAAGTAATGCCAGTGCTGCAGCATTCTGTAAAGCATAATATCCATTTGCTACATCTCCCTAATACTTTGTAAGGTTTTGGGAATCTTTGTGCTGTTGCAGATATACGAAAGGGACAGGATCCAAATTTACTTTTCCATGCAGCATAGAAGCTTTCTTTCAGAGACAGATCCTGAATTTGTACGTGGCCCAAACTATTGTGCTTTTAATAAGAATTCAGAAGAAAACCACTGACCATTTAGTACTAGATTGTCATGAAGACCAAAATGTTTCCAGCAAGAAAAACAGCCCAAGGCAGAGCTTGAAACAAGGGAGCAGGACATTGTTACATCAGTTTCAGCCAGTTACAAAACTGCACCTTGAGGCTATAGTTACCTGAAGTGCGGTGCTACAATCTGGAACTGCTGATGAAATGAGAAGATCCTACTTCCATTCTTTTCCTCACAGAGGCTCCGGCACTCATTAGATCCCTATGTGACTTGATTGATCTCAATAACCTGAAATAAAACTATTCATTGTTTCCATTTGGATAACAAACTCAGACAGTTTATGAGAAATTCTGGGGGAGAAGGGGCATGTGTATAAAGTGAGTGTAAGGGAAGGAATTAGAATCAGGCAGCCCAGAATGTGGTGAATAAAAGGGAGGACAAAGACATTCCCCTTTTGCTGTGCAGTCATATAGAAACAAATCTAACCAGATACAAGCACTTGGACTTACAACACTTAGAGCTTTGCATCTAAATTTTCAGTCTACTTGCTTGCTGTAAGGTTGTTTTTCCTCAGGAAGAGAAGTAGTCTATGCTTTGACTTTGTGCCTTGAAGGCTCATCCCTCTGACACACAGTGCATGGGGCAGAGCAAGGCTGGTGGGTTTTAGGTTCCTGTCACTAATATTTCTCCTGGCATGCTGGGCCATCTGCTGGTTTTTTCTTTGAAACATTTTGTGAAGCCACTACTAGCTCCTTCCAGCTGCCTGGCTACATTATTTATTTAGACACGTAAAAAGTGTCTTCATAAAGATCCAAGCACTTATTCTACTCCAAATGTACAAACATTGACATGTGTTAATGATCATATCATGTACTGCAAAATGGCACGGCTGAGCATACAGGGATTATGGGTACATAAGAGCTGTGGTAACACAGTGTGCAGGTTTCTACCCATTAATAGACTCTCTGAAAACCAAAAGAAGCATAAATGCAATTACTCATTCAGTACTCAGGTTTAAAATAATTTGTAAAAAATACACCTATTTCCCCCCCAAATTAAGTGAGTTTAGCACTAGCTAAATAATTTTTGTCCATGCTGTTCTGGAAATCATCTAATGACATCTTGTATTCTACTCAGGCAGTTTGTCCAAAAATGGATGGGAATCTTTCTACTAACTCTAGTGGGCAACCTAATAAATGTCATGAGGTTTATTTGGAAATAAATGGTGCAAACAAGCTGATAACTATTTGACCAAACTTATGCTATGTCCATTTTTGTTTCTAAGATTGTCTTGACCCACTTGGATAGAATTAAAGTAACAAAAATAAACACAACTGGGAACTGTTCTTGTGGTCTCCACAAAAGAGCTAAATAACCATTCAATCTTGAAGTTAAAGACAACCTTCATATCAAATGGGTAAATGGAGTTGTTTGGCTAGCAAATCAAAACACTTCTGCTTAAAGCAGATGAAAACATATTGGATCTTAACAGCCTACCAGAAATGGCTGAGATTTAAACTAAATTCTTATAGCTCTTCTTCTGTGAGATAAAAATATCTTTTACTTTCTGAGTATTTTCTTTCACTTATTTGATCATGAAGAGAAGATACTGTAGATTTATGTGTTGTTTGTACTGGAGAGCACAGCTGGTTTAGCTTTTCTGTCAGACCCCCAGGATCCTGGCTATATAATGACTTTTTAAAACACACAGAAGATTTGCCTAAGCAAATTTAATTTGCATGACATTCTGGATCCAAAGGAAAGTGGGGAATCCCTCTCCCCAACAAAGAACAGGAAAAAACCTCCAAAACAACATAACCCTCTGCAGCCCCACCTTTAGAAGAGAGAATATTTTACTTCAGATAGCACAAAAATCCTTTTGTCTGGTAGGGGTAAGAGATTAGTTAAAAAATGTTGACCCTGCCAAGTAGGCTCTTTAAATAATAGATAAATTTGAAGTAACAGAAGATGAGAACAGGCAGGTTTAGGTATAATACCAAGAACAAGTAGATTTAAAGAAAAATAATTACACAAACCAGAAAAAGGGAACTTGTGAAAGGATTCCAGAGACAGATGAAGTGTAGAGGCAAACATAATGTGTAAAAGGGAATGGCATGCCAGGAAGAAGGGTTTCTTGACATCACTAAGCATCAAGATTGTGGCTCTGGAGAAAAATCCAACAACATGAATAAAGAAAATTATGATAGACACAGTTTGTGGGAGAATTATTCTACTTAACAAGTCAGCAGAAAAATGTGTTCATCTACTTCTGAAACAACTGAAGAAGAACGAAGTCTGCATTCACTGGTAAAATAATGAAACAAAAAACCATGAAATGATACAATGCTCCAGATGAAACTTAGGTTAAAAAAGCATGAAAATCCTATCTCAAGGCTGCTTTGGGAGACTGACAAAATGTGACAAAGCATAACTAGTAGAAACATCCTATTTGGAGTTTTATGGAGCCTTTGACAGGGGCTAGCCAGGCAAGACAGAGAATACACATCTAGGCTTAATCCTGACAGTCCAGGCTTCAGAATATTCTGTCCAAGTTTCAGTGAAAAACAGACAAAAGGAGAATTTTGAGCAAAATATATCTGTGCTAGAAACAGGAGAGAAGGGGAAAAAAATATAATTGGAATAAGAGTGTGCCATCTCCTCCAAACACCCTGTCTGCAGAGAAGGAAACAAAGCAACAAATCTGCCAGGATCCTTGCTCAGTCTTTCTGCTGTGGAAATGAAGGTATGGGATCCATCCATGCTGCCTCACAGGTAACAATTAGGCTACAATGCCTTGGCCTGTGCTTGGACTCAGATGGCAGGACTTTAAATAGTGATTGAACAAGAGTGACGTGAAAAACTGATTAAGAAGGGGCAAAATTACAACTACTTCAGTATTAATTTAAGTAAGGTAGAATTGAAGATTTACCACTTCTTTCCTGACAATTTGCTTTTAACAGACAAATATTACAAGAGTGGTAGGGAGGAATAAAAATTATTTGAAAAATACAGACTTAATTCAGAGCTTCCTGAAGTCAGGGGAAGACTTCCAATGGCTTTAATGGGCTTTGGCTCAAACCCTAGCAAAGGAAACAATATAAACTGAAGTGGGATTTATACCCCCACTATAAATAATGTATGTAATCTCAATTACTGGAAACAGTATTTGTATATATCTAATTTATCATTATTAAAGTGAGATTATGGCAGCTTTATGTGAGACAGAGGCAAATCAGGGCCATTACTGAAAGCAGTTCATTTACATTATCCACTAGAACTGCTCAGGCAGTTTTCATCCCTCATGTTTAAAACCTCAGGAATAAGTGACACATGGATAGTGTAGATCCATCCCTTTTCTACTGCCCTTTTCTCTTCAAATTTGAAATACAAATGTCAAATAGCCAGGCAGAAATGAAGCCCAGGGACACTTGCTCTTCAACCTGTGCTTACTATTAGCACTTGCTAAACCAAACAGCGCCAGAGAACCAAACCTGGAAGACTTTTGCATCATGTTTCACTCATTCCCTCTCACTAAGGATATCTGCAGAGGTTACAGAAGGCAGCTGTTCACACAGGACAGTAATGGCTGCAGTTGAGCTCAATTTCTTGAGTTTCATTGGGCATCTCAGTTATTATTTGTAAAAATGTCCAGCAGAACTACCCATGACGACTCTGCCCTCGAAAGTAAGTTTGGCCTAGCAGCTTAGGACAGAGCCACACAGCCACACTGATCTGTTCCTGCTGTCGAGTACTGAAGTGAAATTTGCAAATAAACCAGTTTCAGACATCTATATGGTGTTTAAAATAGAAAATAGCTGCTTTGATGTATTAGCAAAGGCTTGTGCGTCATCGCCAACAGTATCAAAGTAGCTGCCTACGGCTCTGGATGGCAATGCACATCCAGGACTACAGATGTGCAAAGGCAATTCCAGAGAAAGCAGAAAAGCTGGCAGATAAGATGCTTGCAGGTAACAGGCCTGAAAATGGACAATTGTACTACAAATGATCATCCCAATGAACCCATTTCATCTATGTACACAAGGAAACAAAACCAACCATGAGTAAAACATTATTCCTTTAACGAATAATTTGATGGTTCAATAAGCCTTTGTGTCATCTCTCCTACTTCAGCATTCTCTGCCTGCTTTGGAAAAAAGTATTTTTTCTCCAGACTATTCCACACAGGTTTTGTAAAAAGAGCTTCCAACCTGGTCCATTGTGTCCCTCAGAAAAGTGCTCCATAGGATTGGCAGATTGCAGGAACAAGAGAACCAACCATTCCTGTAAAAAATGTCAAGTCATCGACTGTGGACATCTACACAGTCTGACTGAGCTCACTCTGCTGCTTCTTACAGCAGCTGGATTCAGGGTTATCAAACCTTGCATTTTGTATTTTTCACTGTTATTCCAAGAAAGTATGCTTCCTTCCTAACAACTCCTTACCACTAACTTGACACATTTATTTACCAGAGAGACTGGTAAGCTACAGATCTTACTTTATCAATTAAACAGGCAAAGCCACAATGCAAGCTCCTAAGCTCCCTATTTCCCTTCTCTTTCCCTGAGATGTTAACCGAACTGGTTCACTTTCTGCAGCCATCTGATCCTTTTGCTCTCCTGAAACTACCAACAAAAAGGAAATTAATGCCAACTGTGGAGGTGATTTGTATTGACACTTTTCCAATAGAATCCAGACTTGGACCACCAGTGTGTTTCACAGGGGACATCCACCCATCATCAGATGGTTGTAATTTTCCAACAGCAACTGTCCTGGGATGCATTCGACATAGTAACAACAGCTAAGAAAGGTTCTTTATTTCCTTATCAATTTACACAACTGGTTCTTCAAGATGGTGTTGTATTTTTAAGCATAGTGATATAAAACATCCTATTCGAAACCGTTACATATAGAAACCATAAATAAAATACAATCAATCTATCCAATATACACTGATATAACTTTATAAATTATGTTAATCTGCTACACTTCCATCTATGGTATAGTTAGTCAATATTTCCTTTCATCCCCCAAGCCAAAAGGCTAATCCTCACAGCAGCTGTTACTACTCCAGTACAGAATGAACGTGAATTTAACCTCTCCTGGATATAGCCCAATAAATTCTGTTGTTTTTCTAAGCCCTTCTGTGAATTAAAATGGACGTTGGCTTGCCATCCAACCTCATGAACAGGTCTGAAGTGGCTTTTAGGCAAGGGGCCAAATAACTTCCCAATTCCCTTATAGGGTATAGCTCTCACTCCAGAGATCTTCCGAGCAAAAATTGAAAAACATAATCTTCTCCATTTCCTCAAAATTAGTTTTCATTTTCTCAGGATTATTTAAAAAAATTATGCACAGAATTATATTAAAATAATATTAAGGGTTCGTTTGCACTCTTCCAGTCTCAAAGATTCAACTGAATTACATCAATACCGATATGAGAAAACATGCCCTCCTGTAACCTTTCAGACAGTGCAAAGGCCAGGATATTGAAAAGCTTGACTGTAAAATTCAACCCAGCATGTGTGCTTGGGTACTGAATAAGGCTCAGGAAAATAGGAACACTCCCTAGGACAACGAAGATCTGTTATTAGAAACAAATACATATTTCAGCTGATGTTTAACTTCATTCTAATGAAGACCAATATATGTTATAAAGTCTTCCTTTTCTGACAGACTTCATCTCCACTTTCAAAAGTAATGCACTTCAGACTTTGATTTGGCATAGCAATGAACAGCCCACTCAACTTTAATTAAGACAATTGGAAATGCACAGACTCCGTGCCTTGGAAAGGCACATTTCTCGTGTTTCTGTAGCTTCCCTCCTGGAGATGAAACATTTGCTGTTTCAAGAGGGCTCACCAGCCAGCTTGCGTCCTTGGGTGCCTTTCCACATTTTAATAGCCCGAATCCTCCAGGGCCCCGCTACAAACCTTAGCCTTACCTACTGATAAAGGTTTTCTTTCTGTCTCACGCAACCCTAACCGCAGTCTGTAAGCCTGGACTTCACAATAGAAGATAGAGACCAGCTAGAGAAAGTAAACTACAGATAATAGTAAACTTCCAGCTCCTTCAAATAGATTGCTATGAGAAGCGAGTTATTATCCCCCTCCTCCTCACGGCCGGTAGATCTAATCTGTTGTGTCAATCAGAGATAGAAATTTGATTTGGGGTTTATGCTTGATTAATTACTTTTCCCTCTTTCAGAAAACTATTAAAGTTCTGTGAATATGAGAAGACTAAACTCACCACCGGTGGCAGTGATTGCTTTTACCAGGCCGAGGAAGTCCAAGCACTCTACTGGTACTGGCACTCCTCAGGTAGTACTTTCAGGCACAAACATCCACTGTGTGCTTTGGAGTTCCCGTAAATGAGGGCCAGACGGAAAATCTACCTCTTGAGGACGAGGCTCTCCTTTCAGTCTCCAGGCAAGAGACAACTTGGCAGACAGAGCCACACGAGGTCTTAAATGTTGCATTCCCTACCATCCTATTTCTCCCTCTTGGGCTTCCTGCCCTGCCGGCCGACCCACCAGAGTGGGATCACAGCGGCAGCTGCTGATAGCCAGGCGCACCCAGCCTTACGCGGTTCAGAATCCCAGCATGATGAGGGCTGGAAGGGACCGCTAGAGATCATCTAGTCCAACCCCCACGATAAAGCAGGGTCACCGACAGCAGGTCGCCCAGGAGCACAATGTCCAGGCAGATTGGGAATGTCTCCAGAGACTCTCCAGCTTCCTGTAAAGCCAGCTCCAGAGCTCCAGCACCCTCACAAGTTTTTCCTTCTGTTTAGGAGGACAGCACTGAAAAGACTCTGGCCTAATCCTCTTGACTCCCATTCTTTAGATATTGGTAAGATTTCCTCTCAGTCTGTTTTTTCTCCAGAGTCAGGTCTCTTCATTAGAGGGGAGCTCAAGTGCCCTCATTATCCTCGTAGTCCTGATTCTCTTCCTAATCTCTGGGCAGCCGCAGTTCACCAGTGGTTTAATCGCGACAGCGTGAACTGTGGCCTCAATTCTTCTTTTCTGCCCACTAAGCAAGACAATCTGCCTTCCCGTGTGAGCCAGCCGCGGCACAACCGGCAGAGCAGCTGCTCCCAGGGACGGCGAAGAGACTCCATTTCCCGGCGACCCCCAGGGGCAGCCCGGCCCGGCGCGCGGCGGGGCGGAGCGGGACGCGCGAGGCGTGTGCAAGATGGCGGCGCTGGGAGCGTGGGGCGCGGCGGCTGTGCCCGCCCGGCTGTGCCGAGTGTCGCGGGTGCTGTGGGGCTGCCGAGCGCGGCGGGGACTCGGGCAGGATGCGGGAGCCGCGGGCGGTACGTGAGAGGCGGCGCGGAGGGGCTCCCCACTCGGCCTTTCTCAAGGACTGCAGCGCCTCTTTAGCCGCCCTTAGTTCCCGGGGGGCTGAGGGAAGGGAAAAGGGGCGGGATGGGATGGGATGGGATGGGATGGGATGGTTGGGTGTGCTGCCGGCATGCAGAGGCCCGGCGAGGTGAGGGGCTGCAGCTGGACCTTTGCCTGAGGGAGAGCATGCCGTAACCGCCGTCGTCTCTTTTTTGCCCTGCTCCTGTTGAGGCTTCCCTTCTAGCCGCGCTAACAGCATGTGAAATTTACCCCCAGAAGGAAAAACTGCCAAGCCGTCCTTCACAGACGAAGCAGTTCAAAACCTGCTCTACAAAATGACTGGGCTCAACCTGCAGAAAGTCTTCAGACCGGTGAAAATGGAGCTTAAACCACCGAAGTACAAGTTGATGACGGAAGCACAGCTGGAAGAGGTAGGCTGCTCAGCCTCCTGGTGTTAGCTTTAGCAGGAAGGCTGTAACGTGTCTGTAAGAAGTCTTTGATCATGCTGTTGGAAACATTTTGGTTTCTTTCCTTTGTTTTGAGTAGTTTGCTAAATGAGTGAAAATCGGCGGTTTATTTATCTTTCTCATTTTTTGTGGAATATGGAAGGAGATTGGGTGTTTGTTTTTTTGTCTTGAGCGCTGGTTCTGTCCTTTATCCCCTTCCCATATGCTTCTGAATTGTGTTAATCAACATCTAACGTTGAAATTATAGCCCTGGAACTCCTTTTACTATGGTCCAGGATGATAAAGGAGCCTGATTAAAGTAATGTTTTCTGTAACCACAGTAAGGACCCAGAATGTATCATCAGCAAGTTTACAAACACCACCAAACTAGGTGGAAGTGTAAATCTGTATGAGGGTAGGAAGGCTCTGCAGAGACAATTGGATAGATTGGATCGATGGGCTGGTGTTAACAGTATGAGCTTCCACAAGGCTGAGTGCTGGGTCTTGCACTTGGGTCACAACGACCCCGTGCAATGCTACAGGCTTGGGGAAGTGTCGCTGGAAAGCTGTCTATCAGAAAGGTACCTGGGGGGTTCTAATTGACAAGAGGCTGAGTGTGAGGCAGCAGTGTGACCAAGTGGCCAGGAAAGCCAGTGGCATCCTGGTTTGTATTAGAAATTGTCCAGGAGGAGTAGGGAAGTCATTGTCCCCCTGTACCGGGAATGATGAGACCATGTCTTGAGTATTGCGTCCATTCCGGGCACCTCAATACAAGAGAGTTCTGGAGGTGCTGGAGTGAGTGCAGAGGAGGGCAGCGAAGCTGGTGAAGGGCCTGGAGAATAAATCTTATGAGGAGCTACTGAGGGAGCTGGGGCTCTTTAGTTTGAAGAAGAGGAGGCTAAGAGGTGACCTCATCCCTGTCTACAACTACCTGAAAGGACTTTGTGGAGAGGTTGGTGCAGGTCTCTTCTCAGAGGTAATTAGTGATAGAACAAGAGGGAATTGCCTCAAGCAGTAACTGGACGTTAGGGAAACTTTTTTCACAGAAAGAGTGGCCAAGCACTGGAACAGGATGCTTAGGGAGGCTGCATCCAGCCATGGATGTGTTTCGAGCTTGTTTAGAGGTGGTGCTTGGGGTGAACTTTGTAGATGGGGTTTAGGGGTGAACATTGTGGAGTACTCCTTCCCCTCTGCTCTGCCCTGGTGATACCACATCTTGGATACTGCATTCAGTTTTGGGCTTCCCTGTTTAAGAGGGACAGGGTTCTGCTGGAGAGGGTCCACTGGAGGGCTGTGAGGATGATGAGGGGACAGGAGCACTGCCTAATGAGGAGAGGCTGAGACACCTGGGACTGTTTCGTCTGGAGAAGACTGAAAGGGGGTTTAATAAATGAGGGATGGGGGTCAGGAGAGTGGGGACAGGCTCTGCTCACTTGCTCCCTGGAACAAGGAGCAATGGCTGTAAGTTGCAGCACAGGAGGTTCCACCTCAACACAAGAGGGTGCTTCTTTACTGTAAGAAGCACAGAGCACTGGAACAGGCTCCCCAGAGAGGTTGTGCAGTCTCCTATGGAGACTTTCAAGGCCTCTCTGGATGTGTTCTTCTGTGATCTGTGCTAGATTGTGTGGCCCTGCTCTGGCAGGGGGGTTGGACTTGATGATCTCCTTGGGTCCTTTCCAACCTCTAATATCCTGTGAGTAGGGTTAGTGGAGTTGATCCCATTTTTTTCCCCAGTCTGAATGATTCTGTGACTCTGTAACAGCTATATATAAATTATTGATTGTGGTTTATGCTTTGGTGCGAACCTACCAGAAATAAACTTGATCTTTGCAGTTGTATGTGTAGATTTCAGTTTTGGAACTTCCTCTAGCAGTTTGCCCAGGTTACAGTAGTGGTGTATTGTTCATGTATGATTCATCTACCTGGAGACTGAATTAGTGTCTTGATTCTCAACTGCAGAAAAAATGAGAAGTTTAAAAAAACCCAACTGTCTAAATGAAAATATTTGTTTTAAAATTGTTAGCTTTCCAATGGGAAGATTATGTTTAATCATAAAAGTAAACTTTTTACCTCCCAAAGGCCACAAGAAAAGCCATTGAGGAAGCTAAAGAAAAACTAACTATGCCCCCTGTTTTGAAGGAGAGAGAGCCAATTGATGATGTCTTAGCAGAAGACAGATTCCTTGAAGGAACTGAAAGTACAAAATATGTGTTTACAGATTTAACTTACTCTGTTCCACATCGTGTAAGTAATGATGACTTTATTTTAATTCTTCATTTCAAAATAAGCTTTAGGTTTCAATAAAATGTAGCTGCAGCACTTGGCAAAAAGGCTGAGGAGTTACAAATTCAGTCTGATACAGGGCAATACAAACATGTATTTTTATATGTTTGCTTCAAACCGATCATGCTGGTGCTTAAAAATGGGGGTGTATGGGAAAGCTGTGGGGTAGTTGTTTACTTATTTTAAAAGCAGATGTTTGTACTATGTAAGGAGTGTGGCCTTCTTCAATGCTTCCTAGAAACTTCCTACAGAATCAGATTGTTTAGTACTGTGCATAGACCAAAAGATGGAGCTACTTTGCAGTTGCAGAGATCAGGTGGAAAGCTCGGTAAGTGATAAATGAATTCATGGGAAAGCTGTGAAGAAATAGTTGTTAAATAGCATAGGGGTAAGATTCCTTTGTGTAGTGGAACATCTAGATTATCTTAAGTGCTGGTAGGAGTAAGCTGGAAAAATTCTTAACAAATAGTTATGATTCTAAGAAGTTTCTGTGGATCAAACATGTATGTAGTGATGATCCTGTGAGGTGAATCGCCAGGTCTTCAATCTATGAGAACTCGCCAGGAACCTCCTCTTTATTCTTCTGCCTCAATGCGTTCAAAACTTTCTCTTCCTAACAGACTTTCCTGTCTGCTGCCCAAAGTGAAATAAGCTTGGGAACAGATCTGAGAGCAGTGTTTTCCTGCTTGTGATTTTATTTCATGGTTGCCCTTTCTTGATTCTAGCACCTACCTGTGAAAGTTAAAAGTACAGGACAGTTGCATTCTTAATATTATTGTTAAATGCATAACATTGGGGCAGCAACATGGCTAACTTTTCTCTGGGTATTAGTTACATCACCTGTCTAAAGTTCAGAGAGCACTGGTGTTTAGTGTAGGCATGTGCATACCTATTTATGTCATAAAACTGAGGTGGAAATGTGGCGCTTATGTAGCAGGTACCAAGGGAGAAATGATGAATCTGGCACATAGCAACAATCAATTAGAAACTGGTATTGTTAGTGTGAGGTACAGAATTTTATTTGCCAAAAAGAATCCTTTTTGCCGTGGTTCTGGCTGTGAGGAGAGATGACTTTGGGGGATAATGTGGGTTTTTTACCTCCTTTTCAGGAACGTTTCATTGTTGTTAGAGAAACAAATGGTGTATTGCGCAAAGCAACCTGGGAGGAGCGAGACAGAATGATACAGATATTTTTCCCAAAAGAAGGGCGCAAAGTTATTCCCCCAGTGGTATTCAAGGATGAAAACCTTGTGGTAAGATCTTCGTTTTGAAATGGGTCATTTTTACACAACTGTGCTCGTTTTGGCCAGAGTAGCTCTGAGTAAGCCAGTCTGCTGCTATATTTTAAGCTGAGTTCTGTTTTGAACAATTGCTTATTGTTGTAGCTTAAAATACTTAAAAGTTTTAGTGTAGGGCCAGGTACATCATGGTTAGGTATAAACGTCCTGTCATGGTATTAATCCTAATTTAATTGTTACATTCCCAAATTAAGCACAATCACAGTGTGTAAACTGGTGTTTTGGAAACAAAAATCAAGGGACATTAGTACAATGTCATTAAGGCAGTTACTGTAGTACCTGTTTTGTCTTGTGAGGAAGGGGATATTCAGTTTAAGCATTGCCCAGAACAGAAATATTGTGGCTGCTGTTTGGATTTTGAAGTGTTCAAACAGTGTGATGGAGAATCTCTGGCTGAACTTGGAACTCTTGTCTTAGACTGTGTTTCAGCAAGACCGTCATGAGGATGTCTTGAACAGGTGCATTGCTCAGTTTGAGCCAGATTCACCGGATTATATCAGAGTGAGTTCACTTTTCATTTTTCTAGTTTGGAGAATGGTATTAGGGAAGAACTTTTGGTTTTGTTTTGCAAATGTAAGGCTTATCTGGGGATCACAGGTGGTGTTCATATGTGGGTTTTTTTCCCCATACAGAGTACCTGTTACTCTTGTGATGAGCATCATGTTTTTTTTTTTTTGCCTTGCAGAAAAGTCAAACAGGATTCTGGTTTAAGTAATTTTCAACAGTATAGGAAGAACCACAGATATATTGAAATAGTCTTTTTATAGGTATTTCTGGTATCAAACCAAAATTGATGATTAACTCATAAATGGCCAAAGCCAGAGCTGTGCTCCTCAAGTCATTGTGTCAGGATTTGAAAGGAACAGGTTGATAATTGATAAAGTTAGGTAACTGATCTGGTATTCCTGAGAGCACTGTACACAAAGTGTTATTTCTGACAAAGAGCAGATAAAAAAATACACTTCTAGCTGAAACAGTAACTAGTTACTGATGAGCATGTTAAAGCTACACTTGCCTTTAAAATGCTTAAGCTGTACTATTTCTCAAATGACTAAGAACGTAACTTCTCTCAGACAAATTTTCAAGTACATTTTCTTTGAAATAAAGTTTCACCTCTTTGTTCTGTCATTTTTCTCCTTAAAGACCAGAATACAACTTGGCAGCAGAGAAATGAATTTTCAGAGATTTATGTCCCTCCTTTCCAAAGTTTTCAGTAGAGAGTATTTAACTTGATTTTAACATAAAGGTGTCTGTGGCTAAGCACCAAGAATTGGGTTATCCCAGTGTTACCGTAACTTAAAATATGTGTCAAGGTTTAAGGTAGCATGGTTCAGCTTGTAGCTTGTTCCTGCACGCTAGGGAGGTTTGAAAATAGATTGAAAACTCCGTAGAAGTAGAGAGGAGAAACTGTCATCAAGCTCCAGCTATGCTAACAAACTGAACATTTTCTGAGTCTAGGTTCATCATCGGACCTACGATGACATAGAGAAACACAGCAAATACGACCTGCTCCGTTCCACGCGACACTTTGGAGGGATGGTATGGTATCTAGTGAACAGAAAGCAAGCAGATGGCTTACTAATAGACATGATCCAAAGAGACTTGTAAGTTGTTTGTCACTTATTCATGTTGCAAAGCACATCCCAAAGTACATTCTTTAAATTTTACTCTTCAGAGCAAGTAACTGCTACAAATGGCCCTTTGTGTGTTTCAGGCTGGACGATGCTACAAGTTTAATTACACTCTACCATATGCTTCATCCTGAATGTCCATCAGCAAAAGAAGCTAAAGAAAGGAACCTCCAGGGAGTTGACCTGATCAAGGTAAGCTTTTCTACTTTGGCTACTTACCTATAGCAGAGAAGGCTCTTATACACCAGAAGCCTATTTGGTATTCCAGATTTCTCCTCCCCTTAAGCAGCAGGTGTTTAACTGGAATGGTTGTGCATGCCAGGTTGGTTGTGTTTGGGTTGTTTTTTAAACTATGTAGTTGTAGCTGGCTGATCTACTACTGAAATCTCACTATGCAACTCTGCTCTAAATGGTGCATTAATCTCTCCTGCCATGTTTGCAGGTATTTGCAAAGACTGAGTCACAGAAAGAAGGCTATATACAGCTGGCCCTCCAGGCTTATGAAGAAGCAATGGCTGCCTCTACAGCTTCATGAAATAAACCTTGGTTCATCATCGGTTTTAAGCTTGTTTATAATGTTCTCTGTACAGGATTCCACAATAAATACTTGAAACAACTGATTGGGCAAGAAAAACATTTACTGAAATATGCAAGAGTCACTCTTTGTAGCAGCTTATTATTTTCAGATGTTCTGTCAATGAACTTAAGTATCATGAATTGTTTTTAGGGTGATGATAAGAGTCTGAGGTTAAGTGCCTGAATTTAAGCAATTTCCCAGAGCCAATTTTACTTAAGCTGTCCAGACAATACATTTATTTCATTTACTAAAGTGTGTAAGACTACATCTGTCCCTGAAGACATACTACAGTTGTGTTAGGTCCTTTCTGTTCACTGTCAGTAGCTCAGCTGCTCTTCTAGACAACACTTGGGTCTTTTAGCTAACTGTAGCCAAGTGTAAATGCTCAGAAAAGGCAGGGTAAACTATTAATGCCTGGCTTGCAACACATGTTACTGAAGCTACAGCAAAAGTACTAGTAAAAGGAGAATGGAATGTTTAAAACTGTTTATTTGAGATACTGATAAATGAAAACTCTTTTAGTATGCACTGGATCAGGCCTACACCTTAAATTTCAACACAGTGAAAGTGAAGTCTTTTTGTACAGGTACTAGCTCTAGCCTTCTTTCTACGTGTATATGGTCCACTTGCAGTAGAAAATCAAATTAAGGAAGCACATAGTCCACAGAACTTCCTTTGTTTGGAGTAACTGATTTGGTCATCCAAGAAATGTTCACTCATCTAAGATCTCTTCATCCAAGTTGATATCTGTGGTATCAATATCTTCTAGATCTAAATTATCCAAGTCATCTTCCAAGTCCAGCAGTGTCTAGACAAAGAAAAGACCAGATTCAGGGATCATTAATATGGTTACATGTTAGGCAGCTTATAGGACATGTGATTCTGTATGATGTATTTGGACGTTATGCAAAACAAGCTGGGGCAGGCAGGAGGCCACATCACTGTTAAAATAAGGTGTAGGGGGAAGCTGCCTTCTTGACAAGAAAGCACCTCACAGCTGCAGTTTCTTGCCCTGTTTTGACCAGCTGTGTTTGGACTGCACCCTTTATTCCCTGTAAATCCACAAGGCTGGAGGGACTGGTCTGTTACAGTGTACAGTTTCTGCACACAGCAGGAAGGTATCCATACACTGGGTTAATCCTAAATTGTTTGTGTCTCTTAGTGTAGAAAGTAACATTTTCTAAACCAAAGAGCTCAGTTTAATCACATTATTAGTTGGAGGTCTTTAATGTAAAATGAACTTAGTACTTGTGCTTCACTTCTTAAAGTTATTTCAGTACCTTCTGATCTCTTGTTGGAAGCAGATCAGAATTCTGCACACCTGTCTTCATCACTTCTTGTTTAGGAGATGGAACTTGTTCTTCAGCCTTCTAACGAAAAAGAGAGAACAAACCAACAAGCAATTAAATGACAGCAGACCAGCAGTTCTCTTTTCAGCTTCCCTCGGGAATTTTTGAACCTTCACAGCCAGTGAGTCTTCTAGTCCTCACTCCAGTAGAGACAACTGATTCTCAGCCCACTTTATTTCAAGTGGTTGATGATGGAACTCATACAATGAAAACAACCTTCAGAACATCACTGGTTGCTTTCAAATACTGAAGAACTGTTAGAAAGGAGGTGAGTTTCCATGTCCTTAGCAGGAAGGTTATTAGGTTACTTGAGAGCAGTTTTAGCAGACTCTAAATCCTATTACTGTTGCTGGGCTTTGTGTCCCATACCACCCTTCTCTCACTGCTGCACTAGTTTTATATTAAGAAAATTCATCAGCTAATAGCATTACTTCAGCACTGGTACTATTCAATTAACCATACTTGCTTTCATTATAGAATCATCTCCTAGAAAACTTGCCCTAGGCAGCCTCAGCTGTAAGAGACAACTGCTCTTTAAGGTCTTCAATGCAATCATGACCTGCATAATGGGAGGGGTTTGAAGTGATCTCTAGAAATCAGCCAGTCCAATCTCCCTGCTAAAGCAGCATCACCCACCGCAGGTTGCTCAGGATCGCAACATCCAGGAGGGTCTGGAACCTCACCAGAGAAGGAGACTCTGCGGAGCCTGGTCCAGTGCTGTGGCACAGTAAAATTCTTCCTCATGTTCAAGTGGAACCTCCTGGGTTCCTGTTTGGGCTCACTGCCCCCTGTCCTATCACTAGACACTACTGAAAAGAGTCTGGCTCCATCTTCTTGGCACCTTGCTTTTCCGCTTCTAGCACAAATTAGTTCTAAGCTGCTTTAGGTAACTTTTGCAAGACTATTTCTACACTTTCTTTAAAAATACCCAAGTTTGATTTTGCTTTATGCTCCTTGCTCTGGTACACAAGCAGCAGTCACTACAGCTACTTGAAAGCAAGCTAAGTTCTCTGAAGTGCCAACAAGGTTTTGAAGTGCATCTCCTAGGAGATAAAAACACACAGAATGGAGAGCAGTGACTTTCTGTTTCTCCCTCTACTTCCACTGCAGTTCTTTCAGAAGTTTATAGCTTCAGGAGCTGTGCTAACATCACTGTCTTCAAGAAATTCTCACATTCAGATATAAACTGTATTTGACATGAGCAAGAATTAGAAGTTGTCATCTTTTTTCAATCTGAAAAACACTTTAAGCATTCATTTCAGTTTGTGGTTGTTTTCTGGCTGCCCAGGGAGGTGGTGGAGTTGCCATCCCTGGAGGTGTTCAAGAAAAGACTGGATGAGGCACTTAGTGCCACAGTCTAGTTGACTGGATAGGGCTGGGTGATAGGTTGGACTGGATGATCTTAGAGGTCTCTTCCAACCTGGTTGATTCTATGAACTGAGGTGGTAAAAAAACCAAAATAGTTGGAGTTACTTCAGATACTGATTAGAACATAGTTACAAGTAATTGAGCAGGATTTCTATCAATTATGTTACATTCCATAAACATGCTGGCTAGCAAACAGTATAAAGCATTTTTAATTGCTGTAACTGCCAGTTTTCAGGTTTCAATTTTTGAGCTTTTGGAAAACTAGCAGCAGTTGAGGCAGTGTTTTTATCTGCAACTGCAGGACTAATTCAGTGGTAAGGCTCCACCATTACTCATACTGATGAAAGATAACCCAAGATAAGTAACCATACAGAAGAAATAATTTATCAGTCAAGAAGTCATTGGTAGTTACAAAAGTAGACTAAGAGAAATCTGATTCAAAAGAACATGGAGCTCAGCTGCAGGGTCTGCAGTCAAGCCAGTAAGAGCCACAGTTTGTCCATTACTGGTGAAATGTTCTCCAGGGTAGATGCTATTGCACAATAGTAAAGTTGCCTCTTTCTTGGACTTCATCATTTAGTAGAAGCACTGACCTGAGGTGCCATTAATCCAGAAGGCTCAAAGCCTTTTGCTTCTTCAAGTAAATTTCTTTCTTCATTTGGCTAAAAATAAACAACAAAATCATCAAAATGTGTTTGGGGAATGTTTGGTTTCAATGACCTACTTAAAGCTCATCTTAGACAGCACCAAATGGTATTCTAGAGACACTAAGCCCTCCCACTTGTTACTTACAGTGACGAGGGGGTATTCTCTGGCTGGCCGCAAGTCAGCAAGGTTCTGTTTAACATACTCTTCAGCCACAAAAGCTTCCTTCAGCCCAGGGAAAAGATTTTCATACTCGGTAGGATCAGCAAGGGACTCAGCAGCTTTTTGGTTGACTTTGGAGAGATTCTCCCGCCACAGTTTGACAACCCTGAAGAAGCAAACTGTAGTTACACACAGCTGGTTCTGACAACACTGCTCATGCTCTGCCTGTGCTTTGGGATTACCTTGAGACTTGGCTTGGCAAATACGTCCGTGCAAGAAAAGCAGCTTCTGGGAGACGCCCCGTTTTAATCAGCAGCTCCAAACATGAATCGAGCCTGAAAGGTTCAGAGGGGATTTTAACCAGTGAATTTAATCAAGAGGTTTTTTGTACTAGGTTAGCTATTTATTCTAGTACATTAAAAGTGCTTCCATTGCAGAGTTTAAAGCAACAACCGTCATAAAACAGGATCAGCTTTTCCAAAAGGTACCTGCCACAAACTCTCCATCAAGTTTTAGGTTAGCTGTAATCAAATTTGGAAACCTGAGGTTCTTTGCACTTGGTAAAGCAGAACAGAACAATCTGAATCTCTGGCTTGCTACTTACTTTCCCTGCAGGAAGTAGCTCATAAATGCAACGTTGTTCTTGCCATCTTTCTCTGCTCCTTCAGCTAACTTATTGACCATGTTAGCATTTCCAGAAGCTGTAGCCAGGAGCAGCAGACCTCCATAGTCTTGTGCATGGTGGAGACACTCTTGGGCTAAGCCAAACTGGCATTTATTAATGGCAAGCTCAGCAAGTTGTTTCCATTTCTGTTCTGACTAATAGCACAAAAAGGTAACGGGGAGGGAAAGAAAACAGAATACATGCCTCACATTTTTGAACAGTATTTAAAGGTTTTCAGAACATTCAACATGAAAAGGTAACTTCCCTCGTGAAGATTCTGTATCCTGTCACCACCACACCTGTCATCCCTGCAGCTTAGCAGCATGACTCAGTGCTACAGGCAGGCCACTGCACTGCTGTACCATGATGCAAACCAGTTTTTCATTAAATGTGGAGGAGAAATAGACTTTGGAAATTTAAACAGTAAAGATCTCTTAAAACTCTGGAGTTAACCTTCAGAATGTAAGAAAAGCTTTTGTGTCAGTCCTCACAGTGCACTGGCCTAAGTTTGCCAAGGCTGGCACAAAGGCCTAGAGCTTTCAGACCCGTCATTTCTCCTCTCGCTGCTGAATACTGGAGACTAAGGCTTGACTCTTGATTCAAGTTTTGTATTCTCAAGGAGTCTGTGTAGCTTTTTTCGTGCAGCCATTTTTCTGCCCCCATCCTTCATCTTAGACTCCTTTAAATTACAGGCAGGATCACCTCATCGAGGAAGTTGGAGGCATTTATATAAGGTTCGGGGAGGTGTAATGTATCCTCACGTAACACTGTCTTTCCTTCCAGGGCCTCTTAGATTCAAACTAATATTAAGAACTAGTATAAAACACCAAACCCTATATGTTTACCTCTGCTTCCACTGCAAGCTGATAGGCTATTTTTAATTCTCCAAGTTGAAGAGCAAGTTCAAAGCGATGTTCTGGATCCGTAGATACTGCAAGAGCTTGTTGTTTGAAGCCCTAAAATAAAAATGTGAAAGTAAGGCTTTGATCCATCAGGCTAAAGTGCACCCTAGATGCTCTTACAAAACCCTCTAAACAGAAAGTTAGAGACTTAAATAAGTACACATGATTAGTAAGAGTTTATGCTTACAGATAACATGACCAGGTGTTCATAGAATCAAATAATTGACTGGTTTGGCTTAGAAAGGACCTTTAAAAGGTCATCCAGTCCAACTCCTCTGCAGTGAGCAGGGACATCTGCAACTCAACAAGGTCACTCAGAGCACCATCCAACCTGACCTGGGATCACTCCAGGGATGAGGCAACTACCACTTCTATGGGCAACCTGTGCCAGGGTTTCACTTCCTTTATTGTAATGCACTCCTTCTCTCAAGTTTAAATCTCTCCTCTTGCAGTTTAAAATCTTCATCCCTTGTCCTGACACAACAGCTTAGCAAGCTCAATTGGACACGAGTAAACTGATTCATGAAGGTTTTGATAATATGAAGTAGTTTTCTTGCCTGTTTTTCAAGAAAATGTGCAACTCTGGTTCTCTGTTCTTTTGGAATGGTGGGAAGAACTTTGTCAGCCATACCAAAATCTCTCCTCATCACAGCGGTTTGATATTCAAGCACTGACACCAGCAAAGAATAGCTAACAATGTTTAGCTCTTTATCACCCAAGTAAAGTCGGTTGTCCTTAGGAATATATCCCAAGAGATACATTGTCCTGAAATAAAATAAAGAATATTAATCTTGAATGGATCCACCACCAACCAGTCTATAAAAAGGTCCCATAGTTCTTACAGCAGTGAAAATATTCACATGAAAGTATTCTTTTCCCATACTTACACTTTCACATTGCACCACTGTTTGCTCTCTCCAAGATTACCACCCCAGAACATACATGAACATGATACGCAACAAACCAGAAAAGCACAGCCAGCTAGTCACGTGGTTCACCTTGGCAGAACCTATAAGGCTTGGCTGCAACCCAGCGCAGCAGCTTACCTGTCTAAATGGGCAATGGTGACAATTTCTCCGCCGACATAGTAGTTGAGTCTGTTCACAGAGCTGGTGTAAATAAAGCAGTCGCCTACCCACAAGCCTGTTTTCACAATCTCCTGAATCTCACCCAGAACCTGCAAATTAAGTTTCATTTAATCAAATACCTAAAAGAGTATTTTTAGGTAACAGGAAGACTACTGCATTTTCAAATTATACTTAGTATTAAGTAAATACTTCAGCAAATTGCAAAAAAAAGTTTAGGCACATGTTGAAAGTATTTAAATCATGCTTTTAGCTTCATGAAAATGCTGCAGCAGATGAAATCTCTACCTTAACAATCAGCTAAACCAACTGCAAATCCAGGAAACAAAAAACCAAATTAGGCTTTAAGTGAGATAATCAAAGAAAAATCTCACAAGACAAGTTGTGTTTCTGACACTTCACAGCATGAGGTTTTTCACTGGTTCTCAAAGTCAAAAACCATTTTGAAATCCAAAAACTGCAGACAAAGTCTAAGCTGTGCAGACATACCCGAGCCGGTGCTTTAACAAAGCTCTGGTAATGCTGTAAGAACACTAAACAGATACCTGGAGAAACATGAGCAGCAGGTTCTGTCATACTAGGATTCCAAGAAGGATACTCTCCTCAAGAAACCCAAAGAGTGTTCCTCAGGCAGAAATATGCTGGCCATACTCTATTCTGGTGTTCTGGAAACTAATATGTAACAGGACTATGTGAAGGACTAGATCTGCTATACTTTGGGAAGGCCTGCTTCTATGACCTCTAATGCTAGTCTAGTTTTGAAACAGGAGGTACCTCAAAAGCATCTTCAATTCCATCTTCAGTGACACCTTCATGTGTTTCTTGGGCTGCTGCAACTTTTTCTGACAGGTATTTCAAAATAAAGAAAGACTCCTCTGTAGCAATGCAGACAAGCTCACCCGAGTCAGACCAAAAAATCTGTATTATCAGAACAAGCAATGGCACAGTTTGAGACCCCAGGTTAAGAAAGGAGGATGTATTAAAGTTAACACATAATAACTCTAACATAAGCTTTAGGACTTGAGAAGCCAACACACAGAGGGAATTTTTCTCTCCTCCTGTCACACAACTTAAATCAGAAGTTACTATTTAACGATTGCCAGTCTGGCTTCATTCAGAAAACCAGCAGTCTAGTAAAAAAAACCAACCAAACAAAAAAGCCACAAAACAAAGCCCACAAACCAGAAACTAAACAAAACAGTAAACATAGAGAGGTAAGTATCTTCAGTCCCAGCTAGAAACTTACATGTTTGGGCTGAATTTCAATTCTGCGAATCAGTTCTGTGTTTTCCCAATCATAAAATGCCAAACCATTCACAGATCTGACCCCCAACAGGAAGCCACCATAAATACCTGCAAAAAAATAAAGGTGTACGAAATCCACATTCTGCAAAAGAAGTGCCAACACACTTCTTCAAAGTGTAAATGCTCACCCTCTGCTCCAAAATCAGGTTTGAAGGACTTCTTCTCTTTGAAATTTTTAAATATCTTTACAACACTGTTGCTCTCCCTGATTGCATATCTGAAGAGAGATTACATTGTTAAAAGGTAAGTTGCTCCATTTCCAAAGCAGCATATTACTGATACCCTGAGCTGCTACAAAACAACTGCATTTCATTTACCATCAAAAAAAAATAGTAGAGTGCTACAAATGCAAAAAATTAAAGCAGGCTGACTCTGTGACTACCCACACAGGTTTTAGTCTTCAAGTCAGTTTACTATCTGCACAGCCTGAAAACTAGCAGCAGCAAATTTAAGTTAACACAAAGACAGAAAAGGCGCCACACTTACTCTGAAGAATCATGTGCCCACACGAACTCCTGTGCAGAGCCAAAGCTCTTGTTTCTCAGAGCCATAGCTGTGTAGATGATATATTCACCATCTCCGCACACCACTACAAACCTAGAGCGGGAGAGAGATGCAACTGTCAGACATCTATGTTCAGTTCCATAGGCATGAGCAAGGAGAGAAGTCATCTGAAAAGCTAAAGGCTCCTAGCCCAATATAACCATGCAAATGCAGACAGAAGAAGAGAGCTTCGTTTACCACAAAAGAGCCACAGAACTAGATTTTCTTCTGCATCATCCTATTAGCTATTTGCTATTCCTTCCTCCTAGTCTCTGAGTGGCTTTTGTACCTTGCATCCTTCTGATTCCAAATTACATGTTAACAACAAAAATCCAATTCAAGAGAAGTGGTAAAAGAATGTGGTTTGCTGCTATTACACATTTTGGTTGCATAATTCTTCCTCCACCTACAGTGTTCAGCTTGTCTGTTTAAGCAGCTTCTACCTGTGATTTCCCATCTATTACCCTAATTTTACAGTGCCTGGCTCTGATGTACCTGTTCTCCACCAGCACACACCACCCTCTTTTTGCCCCTCATTCAAAAAGACTTGCAATATCTAAATAATAACAGACATCAGAAATGTTGAAGAATTTTGTTCTGAAATCTATTACCGTCCATTAGGGTTGTGTTGAATTGTCTGAGGATAGATTTCACAGCTCCCCATATCCTTTACTGCCAGAGGCAATCTCTCTCCGTCTTTGATTTCAGCATCTCCCATAGCTTTCAAGTTAGCCTGTTGGACCTCTGAATGCTTAGCCCAAATGATTTTTCCATTTGCATCCATGGACATGGCAGGTTCTTCACGACCAAGCTAGAAAGTGTAGCATAAGAACATTGTTGATGTTCTTTTAAGCTGAAGTGAAGCTTTCTGGCTCTGCCTAAAACTGTCAATTAAAATGCCACATTTTCACAGAATCAGAAGTCAGTTGCTCTCTACCTAGGACAGTGATGAATCACTACCTCTATTTCAGATTGCTAACTGTACCTTAACAATAATGCTGCCTTCATCATATCCTAAAGCCACATTATTGGATCCTCTTAAACTGGCCACACACCACACCCTCTCCATGCCATAGTTGAGGGTACTTTCCAGGCGGTAAGTGCTTGAATGCCAAATGCGCACAGTTCCTAGAAGAAAAAGAAACAGAAGTTACGCCTTCTCCTTCTCTCCCCTCTCTGTGAGGGCAGGAGGTGTGTAGCCACATGACAAGAAGAGGTCTCTCATAAGACCAAAATACAAAATTACCATCTTCAGATCCCGTGATGATGATAGGCAGTTCAGGGTGGAAGCTGACACAAGACACATTTTGAGCATGCCCTTCTAGCGTTTGCACACAGGTTTTATTCTGAAAAACCAAAACCCACACCAAGAGTCAGAAGTACACATACAGGCAGTAAACAGTTTGCTACATTTTAACCTTCACTTCTGCCCCCACGTCCAAAATTTACCTGAAAACATATTTCTCTACATTTGTTCCATTAACATTTATGTTCAAGATGCTCAAACAGCAGCATCAGACATATTATAAACTATGATTGTATTAATTTCTCCCCTCTATAAGAAAATCTTTATCTCTCTTGACATAGTTCTTTTCCTCTGTTTTCATATAGTTTCTCAGTGCTATGCAGCACAACAGATTACAGCAAGATAGAAAGCTGAGTACCCTACAAAAACATGAGATCAAAACATCTATCTGAACCAAATTACAGGTGAAGACAGATCTAATATTGTCTTGGTTAAAAAAGTTTGTTCACAGAATTGTGAAAAAAAAAAAAAGTCCAGTCTGCTGGAGACAAGTAAGATTAGACTACGTAACTCATGTCTGTAACTGTTTCAAGCACTGTTATTTAGCAGTTATTACTACAGCGTGTGCTTTAATTAACAGCATTGGTTTTAACATCTGAACTTGGATTTACACGAGGGCAATACACTTTAACAACCAAGTGCTATGTAATAAAATTAACCTTGCTCTTCATACACTTGTACATGGGAAGAACTTAAGAGCTCTAGGTTCCAGCAACAGAATTGAAACCCTAGATTCAATCTCTCTTTCATGCACAGCATTCAAGCAAGTTGTCTCATGACCCCTGCAAACTGTTAAGCAGAAGCATCTAAGTGTGGATGCATGCACACATGTGCCTTTTACAGGCATAGCGTGCAAAAAGGCATAGCATGAAAAAAAGGAAAAGGAATGAAGAAGAAAGGGAAAAAAAATAATGATAAGTGATTATACAGAAACAGCCTTTACATTTGAAAACAGAAGAGAAGCACTGTAATCCATAAAAAAGTAGTTCAAAGTCAGTGATGACTACATCACAAGAAAAAACCCTCATGGTAACAACAGCAACCTTCTCTCAAACTTAATTCTGCAAATGAAGGCTGAGATTACTTAAATTCACAGCATGTTTTCTCAAAGGTTAACAAAGTTGTGGTTTGGGAGCTTTGTTTGCTTGTTTTGTGGTTTTTTTGTTGTCTTGACTGTGATATTTTGATTGTTTAAAATGAAAAATTTATCATGAAATATTCCCCCCTCACATCCCTTCTTTCCATGGAAAATGAAGGAAAATCTGTTGGTGTATTCAAGTCCTTTCTCTCTTTTTCACAGTATCACAGTATCACCGTTGGAAGAGACCTAATAGATCATCAAGTCCAACCTGTGTCTTCACTAATGGTTTTGCTATGTCAGTCCACAAAAGTTTATGAAGAATTGAACATGTACCTGGTAGTCCCAGATCTTAACCAATCGGTCATCTGCACCCGAGATGAGATAGGGCTTGTCCCCTCCACTGTAATAGTCAATGCAGTTTACTCCTTTCTCATGGCCTTCCAAAGTAAAATTGGGTGAAGAGGAGCCAAGCTGCCATACCTTCCCAGAGAAAAAAACAACCCAAACTGCATGTAGTTATCCATCTTTTACATCCAGATTAACATTGCCAGAGAGCAGGCATTCAGGTGGAATTTACAATTTTAGATATACAGAATATGGAATTTTATTTGTTGAAGAACAACTGCCTATCAAACTACCAATCTTTCACCCCAAATAACCTGAAATAACATGCCAAGCTGGATGCACTGTGCTCACACTTCAGGAAAAAAAATAGTTTTCTTTCTATTCCTTTTAGAGGACCTAAGACTGTTTGTAAGAAACAGATCTGTCAATGAAATTAACTAATACAAAAAGTAATCAGTTGTGCACACACAGGCTGCCACAATGTCCTGAATTTGATTCTTTCCAGTTACCTGAAATGAACGACAAATCGCATGCTAAATGAGGACTCAAAACGAACAGAGTTGTAGATATACTAGTATTTTTACATTAAGGCAGCACTTAAATACACCTATCTCAACATCTAGGAATGTATGAAATCAAACCTGGCTTTTTATAGGCAATATACTGGTAATTTATGGGGAATATGAGAATGTTTCACCACTCAGATGACTATAAACATACAGTTCTAAGTATTTAGTAGTAACTTCACAGCAAACAAGGCTCACTCGAGTCTATCGTGAGAGGCTGAAGATACCTTTGGAAACAATTCAACAGACAGGCAAGATCACCAAAACGATGGGAGAAATGCCTTTACTATTTTTTTTCTAATACACAGAGTTAAAGGCTTTACCTACTACAATTATATATACACACACACACATATATGTATAGTTTTGATTCTCCCAAATTACTCTTCCACAGCATAACCATTGCATCTCCCCAGCGTTACTGTGCAATCCAGATGGCAATGCAGCACTTTCAATTTGGAGAAACACATTTCAATGACTAGAGCTGACATGCAATCTTGAAAGTCTGATAAATTACTTACTAGGTGTGCAGTAACTAAACCAACACTCAGGTCTTTGTTCCAAACAAATTCTATTATTGTACTGCTTTTAAGAACTCTGATCCATTTCCCATGCAGTATTGCTGGTTTGTGTACTGTGATAATTACTTAATGACTGAAAAAAAACCCCAAAATACAGTTTCTCTACCTTGATTGTCCTATCCAAAGAGGCACTGGCGAACTGATTATTGTCTTTTGGGTTTATGACAATCTGCATGACATAATGGGTGTGTCCTTCAAACACCTGAGAACAAGACCACTTTTTATCCCAGTCCCAGAGTTTAATGAGCATGTCATCTGAAAAAAAACCACAACAAACAACCAAACTAAGCTTTAATTAACTCAATATATTCTGATAGCTACCTTCTTACATTACATAATCTTTAGTAACTTCAGTGAGGTCTCATTCATCCCTTACTCCTTGAAAGGAAGCACTCCTAACACTCTTTATTTTTCTTCCTTCCTTCCACAAGGACCACACAAAGTACAAGTTTCTTGAAGAGATTGTCCAGTAAAATGGTGATAAAACCAAGTAAGAACTATATCTGTCACAAAAGAGATTAACAATTGATAATAAGGTATTGAATTACTATTAATCTCAAAATACTAGACAGAACCAAAGAACCAAAGCTGTGCTTTCCTCTGCAGCATCTACTCTGATAAGCCTTAAGGAACAGGAATCAGAGACAAGCAAGTTGGCTTTCTAGTACTTTTATTTCAAGTGTAAATATATTAGCTTCAACAGCAAACCACAGAAATACAGGGTGCTTCTGATTCCCAAGGCTCTCTGCACTCTTGCAGAGTTCTGACTGCATTACTAAGGTTTCCAAGAATAAAAACAACTGAGTAGCATGACGCAGATGTTCTTGGGCACAATGTGCTGGGATACTGTGCTCTTCCAACCCTGAGTAACACAAATCACCTCAAATAACAGAGAACTCAGCAGTATTTTGGGAAAAAAGATGAAAGTTATATTGCCTCAAGTCAAATGACCAGCTTAAAACATACTCCGACAATTCTGCCATTTTTTTTAAGAACATAACTTTGGTGGTGCAAACTCTCAAACAACAGCTAAAAACGAACCTTTTGGCAGATATTAAGCAACAAGGTTCTCTGAGAAGAACATTGTGCTAGTTTGAAACTAGCTAGAATGTTTTGGTAAGAAGAACTAGACTACAGGCTGTGGAAGGAAAACAATGGTGATGTCTACTTCCCTCATATGCTTGCTGAGATGTATAAAAACATAAATCAAAACATAGATAACCCACTTCTGCTGCTGGCGAGCTTGGAGCTGTATCTCTCATCTAACCTCCCCCTCCGTTTCTTTAAATAATCCACTTTGCTTCCTAATCCTCCTGGTCAAACCTCCATTCTTCCTTGGGACTGGGGTAAGGTTGAGAGGGGTAGGGGGAAGGTGAAAGGGGTGGTTGAGAGCCACTCCTGGGGACTCAGGTTTCTGGGAGGGGAGTTGTGTTTCTGTATTACCTTTTTTACCTTGTATATTTCTGTCTATAACTGTATATACTGTAAATATCTGCTTGTACATTGTGCCATCTGTAAATATAAGCTTCATTCATATTTCCAGAGCTGGCTGAGTCTAGTCTGGGTGATTTTCAAAGTGTGGGGCAGCAGGGAACATCCAAACCAGCACAAACATAAGCTACTGTATTTAAATTGGAAGTACAGCTGATATTCTGATGGAAAATCATGATTGCATCTGGCAAAGTAGTAACATGCAGTTGACAGCTGTCATGCTGGCTACTAGCTCAGAGATTCCCTTTTCAGCACAAAAAGGTAAACACACGCAATCCCTCATTACACAGAAAACAGGAGCCTAAAAATAGCTGCTTAATAAATAGCAAAGTATTCCAAAGAACTCTTACCGCTGCTTGTCAGTATGAAAGGCTGTGTGGGATGCACAGCAATACAGCGAATGTAATCTGAATGTGCTTCAAACATGTGAACCCTTTCCAAGGTGTTATAATTAAAAACTCTGATTTGCATGTCATCCTGTGAAAGGGAAGAAAAGACACCATTAAAATAGGACTCTGTAGAATACACCTTTTATTCAATGCAAGGTAGTAAGAAAAAAAAATCCACCATTTAAGAGCCTCTACCAACAAAATACAAATAAGAAAAGGTATTTTATTTATATCACTAGTGATTCAAATTATACTTTGATTCAGAAGTCTACAAACTATCCAGTTCGATTCTAAGGCATTTATGAAATAGAAAAAGCTTCAATCCAATTTAATATTATAATACCTTTTGAAGTGAAAAAAATGCTTAAAAATTATTAACGCTTTATATGCAAATGAAAAAGAAGGCTCTCCATCATAAAATTTACAGTGACGTTAATGCTGTGGAGCCAGGAGGAAAGAAGTGAGAAAGCAATCTGAAATTTATTTCCCCAAACTCTTTTAAAATTAAATTAAGCTAATCAAAATAAAAATTAAGACTAATTTTCAGTAGTTACTACTCTAGTTCCTATGGAACTCTTTGAACTCTCATGATGTCAAAGACACAGTATTACGCTTCTTGAGAAACACTGCACTTGAACAGAGCACTACATGCACTTGAGGTGACGGGGTCACAGCACTGGAAGGCAATGAAATGACAAGAAATTTTTAACCCTGTAAAGGGCAAAAGACTAGAAAAACAAATATTGAGACAAAACCCCTTAGGTATTACCCGAGTTTAGACAAAAGACATTTGTTTCATCACAAGAAACGTGTTATCTAGACTAAAATAAAACTCTTCTCACAGTAGACTTTGTTAGACAAGTAAAACTTGTAGAAGATTTACTTTTAATACAACCAAGAGCAAAAGTAGAAAAACAACTTCTAAGTCATCTTATGTAATACAGGCAATAGTTTCATCTTGGTTAAAGTAGTACTATTAACACCTAATCAAAACTAGGGTATTGTGTTGACAGTAAAAGTTAAACCTAGCTATTTGTTGCACTACATGCAGGAATAGTCACCATATTTGGCTGCTCTTGTATGGAATGAAAAGTTCAGGTTTCTAAGCTTACTTAAAGGAGAAAATTTCTGGGAAAGTGTAGTGAAATGTTTCTTTCTCCTCTACAAATTCGTATCAAATCATATTATTAGGTGATGTAGAAAGGAACAGCATGAAATAAACTAAAGAAAACAGTACTGCACATGGAAATCACAAGACAACGATATCTTACCGCTCCTGTAACAACCCAGTTCTTCCTTGCCACGAATTTGGCAGCTCTCACTGGCAGGTCACACACTTCGAAAGTCTTCACCAGAGTCTATAAATAAAAATATTAAGTTTATAACACTGGAGAAAATACCACATTTGAAATCAGCTCTTTATCTTCTCTTAGTAGTGTCCGCTATGCTACCTTTGGTAACTCTCCAAGAATTCTGCAGCACTACACTCACACTTTTTAAAAGGAACTTACCAGTTCAAGAAGGAAGATACTTGCCTCTTCTCTTCTTTTAGTCTTTATGTTCTCCCTTCATACTTAACCCAACCCCACCCCTGAGTATTTTTGGAGTTGCTGCCCTATTTCAACTATACCTGGTAGACAGGTGGAAGTCTAAAAGCTGCTAAAACCGTCGGTAGTATAGATGGCAGGCAGAGATAGAGGCATCTAAATTTTCATAAGGAAAGGTATTAGTTTGCAAGGAATCCACAAAGGACATAATCCTTGAAAATTACATTTCTGGGAAATGAAACATCATCAAAGTCACAGCAAAAAAATTCCTTGCTTATTATCATAGTGACTGTTGTAATAAAGAAGGGGACAGTTCAGTTGATTAGCGAGTGATGCAAGATGCTTCCTGAACATCTTGTACCATATTCACATATCTGGTATTTACGACCATTTCATTAAAAAAGGAAAACCAAAACCATCACCTGTGTTTCATGGTTCCAAACACAGACACTGCCATTGTAAAGACTAGCCAGCATCCATGGTTCTGTGGGATGCAAGTCTACACTCTTCACTCGGTCAGACCGGGCTGTTAGTTTCCGTTTTATATCAAGGCGGAGAGGCTAGAGAGGAAAAGAATGGAGAATACTATGTCATTCAACATCAAACTGGCTCATAAATATGATGGAAGAAATAAAGCCAAAGCTAAACCTTAAAAGGTGTCAATCCTGCTTTTCAAGCAGACAGAAGAGTACTTTTCTATCCACCTGCCAATTTGCTTTTGTAGGGGTTTCTTGAAACACCACATCTGCACAAGTGGCAATAGGTCCACTTAGTTTACTTATAAAGAATTAAAAAAATACTGTAGAAATTATCTCCAGCAAAGTAAAAAAAGAAATAAGGATGTGCTGCGTATCTTCCTGATGTCTCTGAGTCGCTAAAGCAGAGGAAAAAAGAATTAAAAGAATCTGCTTCTAATACAAATGATAGAAACTGAATCTTACTGCTACTTCTTCTGAAAAAAAAACAAAACAAAACAGGTGAAACAGGCAATTATCACAAATGGAACACAACACTTGCCCATTATAGGTTTATTTCTGTTCACTCTTCAAACATTAAGCTAAGAATGGAACACTATGCCGTAAAAACTGTGCGCAGAACTTTCTATCTTCCTCTCTAAAACTGGCTTTGACCTTCCACTTTCAGCACTGGCAATGTAAAATCAGAGCATTTAAAAGGCATGAAGTAAAGGCAAAATGAGGCATTATAGATTCATTTATATACAGATATTTGAGGCATTATAGATTCATTTAGACACTCAAAGACTCCTGATGTCGTATTTCAGATAACTTAGTGCATAGTATCTGATCTGATGTTTAGTAGTAGAATAAAATCAAGGAAATCTGCAGTTATTTATCTTAGAGACTGCAAAGGTAAAGAGAAACCTAGTTATTGCCTAGTACCCATAACTTATGGATGTGACATCTGACAGTAGAAAATGAACCTTTCATTTATTTCCCCTGCCATAAGTATTAAGTAAGCAAACAAGAAAATTGTGTGCGGTTCTATGCTTAGCCTTGAATCTGCTCATGTCAGCTGCTACTAAGGATCGGACTGTGGCTGATCTAAGATGTTATCTGCAACATCTATCACACAACACCTGTGTGATTCTGTGTATGTACTCAAAACACCTTGACAGATGTCAGATGAGTTTGATGGGTATAACACTGGTAACACAGCCCAAAACATCTGCACTGTGACTTCAAACATAATATTAGTGACACTCCTTATTTTATTTAGCTTAAATCACAGCATAACACTATGACTTCTTCAGATAGCACAGGACCAGGGATATCGAGTCAAAATCTCCCCTTTCCAGTTTAAAGCCATCACCCCTTCACCTGCTGCAACGGGCTCTGCTAGAAAGCCTTTTCTCATCTTTCACACAGGCCTCTTCAGGTACTGAAAAGCTGTAATAATGTTTCCTTGGGGCCCTCTCTTCTCCAGGTTGAACAATCCCAACTTCTGCTTTCCCTTATAGGAGAGGTGTTCTATCCCTTTGATCATTTCTGTGGCTTCCTCTGGACTTATTCCACCACGTTCACATCCTAAATCACTGAATAACAGTAACACTTTTCCAGGTAACACGGGAAAAGGGAAACTCGGGTGAAACTGTGTAACATGGGCTCTGCAGAGCCATCCCTGGCTTGTCCCATACAGAACCAAAGCCAAGTCCCTCACAAAACGGCAGCAGTGTACGAAAAGGCCCCGTGACGTCCAGGGTCGGCTCCAGACTCGTCTTGGTGAAGCAGCCGCTCAGACCCTCACTCCTCTGAGGCCTCGGCTCGTCCGGTCCCATCCAACTGCGCCGTATTAAGGGGGCGCGCGGGGTGCACAGCTCCGCCGCGCAAGGCTGGGCTGGGCTACCTCACCGAAGCCTCGTGAAAGCACCTCAGCACAAACTTGGCAAGCCTCCTGCACCGCGCAGTCAGCTTGGACAGCCCCACTGCAGCTAGGCACTGGCGGCCGCGGCACCCACCAGGATAGTACCTCCCCGCCCATATCGCCCCTATTCAGGCCACGCCGAGTTCCCGGGGGCAGGCCGCCGCCCCGCCTCGCTCCCCAGGCACCAGACCTCGCTGGCGGAGCGGGCCCCGGACTCACCATGGTGCTGCGTGGCCCCGCGGCAGCGCCGACGGCTGAAGTCTTGCTGCGCCCCGGGCTGGCCCCAATTCTCCGACGTGGAGCTTCCGGGGCCGCCGCTCTCGCGAGAGCGACGTCTGTAGCTCCCGCGCCGCTCGAGAGCTGGGCCGCCCCGCAGCATGCCGGGATGTGGAGGCCGCAGCGGCTGGTGCGCGCGCCCCGACCCCTCGGGGCGGCTGGGTGCGCCTGGGTGCGCCTGCCCTGTTGGCAGGCGCGGAGCTGTCTGGGCCCTGCCCCGCCCGTGGTGGCGGTGGAGCGCTGCTGGGCTGTGCACGGTCCGGGGTACCCTGGGGAAGAGAATCGTAATCACAATCGCTTTGGTTGAAAGAGACCTCTAAGATCATCGAGGGAGTTCGTCAAATTCCTCAGCACCACAACTACACGTTTTAAATCACTCCAGGGTGGGTGGCTCTACCACTGCCCTAGGCAGCGTGTTCCAGACCTTGACAAGCCTTCCAGTGGAAAACAAACAAAAACCAGCCCTGAAAACCGAACAGACAGCATCTAGTGGAATGGCTGTGGCGAATGTGAGATTCTGGAAAGCACCAAAGCAAAACCGCTACTGACAAAATTCCTCTTAGTACTGCTGCCAGATTGAAGCTTCGTTTTAAATTCAAAATGGCAGCTCCTACCTTTTGTGTAAAGGAGAGGAGTAACACAGAGGATAGTTACATTCACTGAAATTCAGTTAAAGAGAATACTCTTTTGGCTACACGTGGGAGGTTAGAAGCCTCATGCTATATCCTGCAGCACGGTAAGAAGGGTTACATTGCCCTGGACTGTTTGAAAGACATAAACATAAGAGTGACAGAGAGATTACTTCAACTCTTGTTACTTTTACTGTAGGAGACCAAAGACAGAAAAGGCAGATACTTAAAATTCAAAAAAAACCACAAGTCTGATGAAAATAAGCAAGAAGAGCAATGTCTGAAGCATAAAAGAGGCATGATGTTGTCAACCTTTATGGGTGAGTTTAGACTATCACCTGTCTTTAAGGCTTTCTTTGCACTTTAATTATACTGATGGTTGTGGCATAATTCTTAATACATTTGAGTACAGACAGGACTGTTTAAAGTAGTCTAGTTGAGGATTTATAAATAGCTGAGGTAGAGCACTGAAAGAAGAGCTGTAGCAGAATAATATTTGTATTAGAGAATATAGGTACTGGGGGGGTGTATTTTTCATAGAACATCTCCATGAGATCTTGTTTGGAGGAAGATGAGAATATTACAGAGAAATCAAAGATGGCAAGGAAAATAAGTGAATGATGATGGAATTGAGCTTGTTAGTCAAGAAAATAACAGCAGAGAAAGAAAGAAATTACTTTGTTGTTAGCTGCTCCAGGGAAGTCGTAATAATAGAAAATCCAAAGTGCAGAAAAGAGGCACCAGTTACAAGCCAAGGTGGACCTTAAAGTAGGAGAGAAGCAATGAAATAAAGAATGAGAAATATCCCTCACAGGTCTTAGATGCAATGGTACCGATTCTGAGCCAGGGAGACCACGATCCACGAATTACTGGAAATTAAATGGCTATACAGGGGAAATATCATTCATTTATTTATTTTCATTTCATATTCTTTCTCACATATTCTGTACGAGCCACTGTTTAACAGATGTTGTATACAACGTAGCTGGAACCATGAGGAGTCTCTAAGAAAACTTACAATTTGGATAGGAGTGGGTGATAGGTTGGACTGGATAATCTTGGAGGTCTCTTCCAACCTGGTTGATTGTATAATTCTACAATTCTCTACTTGACTTCTGTAATGTGACCCAACAGCTGTTCTTATGCCTATTTACTGAAAGATACTTTTCAGATAAAAAAATCTAACACAATGTTTTCTTCCAGAGTGGTATAGCAGAGGAAACTCCTGTGAGCATTGCCTTGTTCTGCATTTCCTCAATGCTCTTTTCATAGCCCTGCTTGAGTGACCAAGCAGTAGCACTTGCTGCGGCTTATGCAGAGCAGTATATGTGCACACTGAGCATTTGGCTATTTCCTCTTGGGGCTGAAAAAATCTAGTATTCTTTTTTACTTTAGAGGAAGAGTGTGGGTTTGGGTTTGTGTGTCTCCTGCTACTTTTGCAGTTTATCTGTTTTCTGTTACTTCCCATAGCTACTGGATATCTTTAAGACAAGGGGGGAGCAGAACATGAGGTGAATGGTGTGATGGCTACACATCAAGTTGAGAGCAATCACAGGCCTTGCTTCCTTGTCAAACCAGAGTTAAGCTGTACAGAACACTTAAAATGAAATGTCTGGAGCTGTCTGGAGCTGTTCTGCATCTCTCATTTCTACATCTCAACGTATCTCTGAAACTTGGATATGCCTGTGAAATAAAGTGTTGTTGTGGAGGGACTGTAGGCCCAAAAATAGGCTTATTTTATGCCTCACTTTGCCTTGCCTGCCCAAACATATTTTCCTCCCTGAACCAGGGGTAAACACATTAAAGGCACAAAAGGGTACAATAGGCCTAGGTGCCACAGAGTCTGGCCTGCCTAAGGTCCAGGTTGCAAACAGGTTATATAATCTGGTTGTAAACATGTTGCATAAGTCCACACTGTCCGTGTGTGGCCCAGCCTATGCTCTCCCCATATTTGGAGGTACCAGGCAAGTGATTTCGCCTATTATGGTATTGTTTGGCTGACTGCCAAACTCTGATTGGTCTAGTGGCCAATTAGACAATTAATCTTAGGCCTACAGTTCATAAATGGGAGCTCACATGTGCTCTCGCTTGCTTCTTCTGCTCTGACTCCATTGCAGCATCTTCACCTGCTTGCACAGTCTCTTCACCAGCGTGCTCACTCTCATGCTCAGGCCCCATGCTCGGGCCCCCCTACTCATGATCGCTTACATTCAGGCACACCTGCTTATTATTATTAGATTTAGACTCACTGGCCTACTTGCTTATGCTGTTATGGAGACAGAATCTCCAAGTCAGCTGTGGTGAGCTAATCAGGACTTGATCCTGCATTGCCTGTATATTTGTGGAGCACAGACTCCTGTGCAGCCGTGTATGCCTGCTGCCTTCATTATCTGGTAAAAGCCATTGCTGCTGAGATACAAGGAGCAGACTCTGCACACGCGACCAGCCTGCCAGCCAGTGTGAGAACCGTGCTCAGGCTGCACGGCATCCTCTCCTGCACCTGAGGTCCTGCCAACAGTCCCTGGACCAGCCCCTGGACAAAGCATCCAGAAGGAGCCAGGAGACAAGCCAGACAAAACATCCTCACCAGGAGAACAAGGTCAGAGACTGTATTCATTTCCCCAGACAGCTGGGAAGACTGCATCCTCTCCCCAGAAGCCATGAGGATTATTCATCTCCCCTCAAGCCAGGAAGATTTCCTTTCCCCTCAAGCCAGGAAGATTCCAGCCTCACAGTCCACGGGCAAAGTTCCACTGAGGTTTGGACACTAGGTAAATAAGCTGTTGACATAGCCCCAGAGGGTGATTAATGATTATTGATGGTTACTCAGAATTGTGAGTAAATACTTTGATACCTCTGTACTATCTGTAACATCTGTAGTCTCCTGCCATAGGGCAGAAACTGTTTCAGCCCACTCTGCTGGGAGAATAGTATATTGACCCCAAGCACCATTGAGCTGTGGGGAAAAAAACCTCTCTCTGTTAATAGTTGTATGCTAGATATTGTAATATAGTTATTAATAAGCCATATTGTGTTATTATTCCCATAAGGTCAATCCATAAGCGTGAAAAGAATCCATTTAAATATAGTGGTTGGGGGCAATGAGAGTTCAGATTATTGGATTTAATAAATATATTTTTTTATACATAATTATCTGCACCTATTAATTTCTCCCCTTCACCACAAATCAGTGTAGGTGGCATAATCCCCCTCTACAACAATTGGCGTAGGTGGCAGAATCCCCCTCTGTGACAAGTGTATAATAACTGGTAACATGCTGTTGCAAGACACATTCCTGTAGATGCAAAACTTTTAATGATCTTGAAATTTCTCAACACAATGTATTTAAAAAGACATTTTTTACTACAAAACTGCTAATAACAAAATAGTGTTATAAACAACTGGTCAACAAAATGCTGGTAGTTGAAGCAATTTTATTCTGACACATTAAATTCTTGGAAATGGACTGAAGTTCTGTATCAGGGGAATTCTGCACATTTTTGTTTAGTTAGAAACACAGCAGCCATAATGAATTGTAACAAGAGATACGATAGTTGTAAGGAAGAAGCAACTATGGTATTGTTTTAGCCTACTGGTAATTTCTTCTTTACAAGACTCTTGCATCTCATGGTATAATGGAGAGTAATTAATGATGTGAGATGGTATTTTTTCCAAAATTAATATTGTTTATTAATTTTGATTTTCAGGACTCTCTTACTGTGCACCTAGTAATTTTTAATAACATTTAGGTTCTGCGCAATGGTCATGAGAACGTTATATGAAGGTAAATGGATCTAGAACAAATAACCAGCAATAATACAGCATTATACTCAATTGTGATCAATGGTGCCGAGTCCAGCTGGAGAGCTGTAACCAGTGGAGTTCCCCAGGGATCAGTGCTGGGTCCAGTCCTGTTCAACATCTTCATCAGTGACACTGTTGAGAGGACAGACAGACAGATGGAGTTTGCTGAGCAAGTTTGCTGATGATACCAAACTGGGAAGCTTGGCTGATGCAGCTGAAGGCTGTGCAGCCATCCAGTGAGACCTGGACAGACAGAGCTGGGCACAGAGGAACCAAATGAGGTTCAACAAGGACAAGTGCGGAGTCCTGCACCTGAGGAGGAATAATAAACTGCACCAGTACAGGTTGGGAGGTGATCTGCTGGGGAGCAGCCCTGTAGAGAGGGACCTGGAAGTCCTGGTATGTCAGCAGTGTGCCCTTGTGGCCAAGAAGGCAAATAGGATCTTGGGGTGTATTAGGAAGAGTGTGTCCAGAAGACACATTCTGTGAGTTATCATTTATTATTCTCATTAGCCCCTTTCTTTTAGAAGAAGCCACAGAGGCTTGTCAGCTCTATAGTGTTGTAAAGTGTTTATTTTATATGCAAAATGTATATGAAGTGCTGTTCATTGCTAGGAGTTAATACTTGCAGTGCATTCAATGGAACTAAAACCCATTGCAGCCTTAACTTGGAAGATAATAAAGATTGATGGAACACGATGTGCTTAAAGAAAAGGTGATATTAACGTGTAGGTGGCAGAGCTGTGAGACAAACCCCATGTGCTAGTTTGAAGCTAGCTAGAATGTTTTGGTGAGAAGAACTAGATTACAAGCTGTGAAAGGAAAGCAATGGTGATGACTACTTCACCCATAGGCTTGCTGAGATGTATAAAAACAAAAATCAAAACATAGCTAAAAGTACTTCTGCTGGGGAACTGGCTGAGCTGCATCTCTAACCTCACCTCTCTCTGCCATTTCTTTGACTAATCCACTTTGCTTCCTAACCCCCCTGGCTGAACCTCCATTCTTCCTTGGGACTGGGGTAAGGTTGAGAGGGGTAGGGGGAAGGTGAAGGGGCAGTTGGGTGCCCCTCCTGGGGACTCAGATTTCTGGGAGGGCTGTTGTGTTTCTGTATTACCTTTTACCTTGTATATTTCTGTCTATAACTGTACATATACTACAAATATCTGCTTGTATATTGTGCTAGCTGTAAATAATAAGCTTCATTCAATTTCTGGAGCTGGCTGAGTCTAGTCTGGGTGATTTCCAAAGTGTGTGTGGGGTGGCAGGGAACACTCAAACTATCAGACCCCATTGTAAATCTGAATCAAAAGATCCCTTGAAATGATAATGTTTTACTTTGTTGCAGATCAAGGATGTTGTGCTCTTTCAGTCTGAGATGCCCTTTGAGCCTTTGTCTCTTCTCATTCTCTTAGAAACATACTAATCTTTGGTACAGTCTTGACTCATACAGAGAGATCAGAACATTAAACTCACTAGTATAATGAGGAATTAAAATGCAAGTAAAGAAAGTGCCAAACCCATAAAGTTCATATCAGAAAGAATAACCTTGTTCTCTCCAAAATTTGCAACTTGCCAGAGGCAGCTTGATGGTGCACTTACTGTCTCAAAAATGGTTGTTGCCTCAACTATCTAAGATGCAGCTGGACAGGGTTTTGAGCCATCTTATCTAGACTGTGCTTTTCTCAAGAAAGCTTGGATCTTGAGTTCCAACTAAGGACCAGATCCTCAAGGTCCCCTCAAACCTGTCATTCTATTCTGTGTGCTGCATACAGAGAAAAATAGATACTGCAGTATGTAAAGAAGGGTTTGGAAGCTTTATATTTGAAGTCACCTAAAATAATATCCCCTGACACTTTCATACAGGTCTGCTTTTTCAACTTGCAATTCTGCCAAACTTCAGTCATGTGGGTTTAGAATTTTTTTGTATTGGATGTCTTCATCTGATCAAGGAACCTATGTCAGCTTGTATTTTCAAGTTTCAGTGGGGAGGAAGCTTTTAAAAGATAATAAAGGAGCACAAAATACTTCCTAAAAATCAGTAACAGGAAAATAATGTTTTTAGGAGCATCTAATATGGTTTAATTTAAGCAGAAATTAGAACAAAAAGTACTAATTGTGCTAGCACAATAAGTAATGCTGATAATGCCAAGGGAGAGGTCTATAAAGAGGTAACTGACAAAACAAAAAACGTTGTCAGTGAGAGTGAATCAAGTGTGGTACATAACATGAGGACTGTGATTCTTACCCTCTTCTGCTACAGCAGAAGTACCTTTGGTTCATTAGATGAGAGCTCTCTTTATGTTATTTATTTAACCACCTGGCAGGAGAGGTCTTGATTGACCTGCTAGTGCTTCTGATTGTTGTGGAGGCAGGGAATGAACATGGCCAAGTCAGGAACACATATGAAAATAGAATAATTTTATTTTCCTGAAACCTGCCCCCAAAACTATATACAGAAATTAATTTAGTTTAATTCCAGACTCTGTTTGATTGAGAAGATCTTACAAGGATACTGTAGATAAATTTGACTATTTTAGAAGTCAGGAAATGGAAAAGGCTAAGCTATAAACACAGCTTTCCCAGTATCAGTCAGGCTGAGCAGAAAGTTTACTCACAGGTGAGCCAGGCTGGCTGAGAGAAAGGGTGCTCCAGATGCTGTCAGCTCTCTCTCTTTCCAAAGACATCCAACGCTCCTTAGGCCTATTAAGCTTATACAAAAGGTGCTTATGGTGGGAAGCCATCCAAAGCAGGGACGGTCCTGGGAGCTTGTCCTTCGGAGTGCCAGGGGACTCTTTCTGATGGAACTATCCAGGCAGGAGAGAACTCTAAGGTGGGAACCACCCCAATATTTATCCCTTTCCTAGACAAATCATTGATTTACCACTTCCTAGGCATGAAGACCACAGCCCAATTCCAGTGCAGGCATCTGCACAGGTCACTCGTGCTGGAAGGGCCCTTTGCTTCCCCCCTTCATGCCTGCAGGGCAGGGGGGGAAACAGGTTTTTCACACCTTTCCTCTCCCATTCAAACCACAGAGGGAGAGGAATTTTGGGGTATCCAGGGCTCCAGGACACTGATTTATGTATACTTGCTTCTTCACAGTTTTTGTGGAGGCCATAATCACTTTTTTTGGCATGATTCCACTTCCATTAAGATCAATGGCAAAAGGACAGGCCTCGAAACCACAGCAGTGGTTGGGAATGCAGCAGTATATAGTCTCCCAGGTATTCCAAGTTTAGAGCATATATATATTATATATATTTATATATGTAATATATATATAAAAATCAGATTTACAGTGACTCCCACTCTAGCTGAACATTGGTATTAATGTTCTTTTATTGAGTTTTGTGGCTTCGGATAAACTGATTCCATTTTCTTAGCTCTTCTTCAGACCTGTCAAACTGTTTCTAAGATCTGATTCAGCGAGTGGTTTAGTTTGCCCTGAATAGAGTCTTGAGATAACATGAACTAGAAAACCTATAAAATTGTTTCTTCCTGGCTAAGAAGTACCGCTCCAGTAGCTACTTTAAAATGTCTACAACAATATTAATGATTTAGTGACAAAAATATTCATTTATTTTCACTTCTAATTGCTGTTCTATATTATTATCTTATCACTGCTGACCACAGAGTTTGAGGGTGCTTGGGAGATGATTCAGTACAGGGTTTTCCATAAGCTTGCAAAAAAAATGTTTGTTGAATAGTATTACCAATCGTCACAATGCTCTGTTCCCTGCACTCTGGAAAACTGAAAATACTGCAATTGTTTTCTATTAATGTTAGACAAGATTGTGATAGAGTTATTTTTTTATCCAGACAGAAAGTGTACAAAAGGAATAAAAGAAAGTTTAAGAACAGCACTTGGACACTTAGCCAATGTGAAAGACTTTGATAACTGAGTATACCTTATGAATGAGCAAAGTTGCTTGTTTTCTCTTGACCAGGCAGTTTTATGTTTTCCAGATGCAGAGATGATATTTCAGTCCTTGGGGTAACGTCTGCATGTACAGTGTCAATAATCAAACTGTCGAAGCATGTTTATTCATTAGTTAAAATGAACTGAACAGTATTAGTATCTAAATATTTGACATTAGAGGCTGTTTCAAAGGAACAGTAATGATATTAAAACTACTTTTATGAGACTGCAGTAAGACAGTGTCTTTCAGTTGTGTATTTTCTCAGCAAACAGGAGGAAAATCATGTTAAAGAGTAGATGTAATTCTTATTGCTAAGATCCTATTCCTTAGGCACTCATCCTGCATGACCAAGTGCTATGAGGAGTCTTTTGTTTTCTAGTTTATTAGTAGTTGTTTCACCACCAGCCCAAATGCTTGTGGTCTGCTAGATATGTAAAACCCAAACCCTGCCACTAGGTTTTGTTTTCCGGCCAGAGCAATTTATGTAGAGGGGGAGAAGAAGCCTGAAATGTGGCTGTAACTCAGAAACTTTCTTAAGATAAGCCTGTCAAATGGGCGGTGCCTCTGTCAGCAGGTTTGGGGATTTTTTTTCCAGTCTTAATTTTATTTGTAAAATTAACTTTCAGTAGTTGTAATCTGTAGTTTTGTTTGGCTGGTTGGTTTTAGGAAAGGTTAAGACACTGTCATAGCAATTTGATCTGCATAGTTGCATGCTTTCTGGTTACACTGTAGCGCAGACAATTAGCAAGCGCAGGATCGTGTGGCATTTTGTAGCACTGAATGTATGTGTTTGAGAACAGCAACAAGTTATTTATGTAGGCGAGCAAGCAGTAATGAAAGCTGTGTGAAAAGCTATCCTTACTCTTTTGTAATAATCACACATAAATAATGTTTTGCCAGAGGCAAAAGGAACAATGTGTTTGTATATGCATCTTATACGAGCTCTGTTTTGTTTTCCCATCTATAGTGGAACCTGAATCACTAAACTTTTCAGACATATAGTCATGTATGTAATTCAGCAATATTGGTGTGTGCTATGTACCCCTGTCATCTAGAATGAAGACTGCAGGTTATCACAACCATTCCTGTCCAACATTTCAGATTTAAATTCAGGCTGTAGCAGCTCATGCTTCTGGCTTGGAGTGTCTCACTTTCTATGATTTGTCATTCTGTTGTTACATAACTTGAACTTGACATAAGATTTGTAGCATTCAGATCATCTAGACAAATCCACTCTCAAAGATGAAGTGTCCAAGCTAAAAAAGTGTACACTTTTAATTGTAGAGGATTTGGGTTCATCTCCTCTTGTGCTACTGTTCCTGAAACTGGTAGCATTTTCTGTTACATAGTCAATTTCTCCTCTCCCTCCTGTTACTAATAGTAACAATCACCCACACGTGATGTTATATCCTTTATGACGAGGCACATTAAATTCGCCTATAAAAAATGGATATGTACTATTTTCTTGTGGCTATTCGTACTGAAGTATTGAAATTCACTTGGAATTTAACCCTCTCAAAGTAAAAGCACTTGTAGAGTTGTGATGAGGTTTAAACTGCACGCGTTGTCTTAATAGTTTCGTTCTTTTAAACAAAACAAACAAAAAAGTCATACGAGTGTTACTCAATTTACTATGGAGGTCTAGAATTCCAATGACTCTTTTGCTCTGAGTCCGTGGAGAGGAACCCACGGGATGGCCTCCTTGGCGGTGTGTTTAAATGAGACGCCACTAGATGGCGCCTTGATCCTGTTCAGCTCGCTCGCCTTTTTTTCTCTTGCTGTCTGGACCTGAGCTCCGCAAACTGAGTAAATCTGCCTGGGGAAAAAAATCACCCTTTGAAATTACAATTTTGAAGCCATCTACTGGACTAAATAGAACTATTGCTGCTTTTAACTCCAGCCTGTTTGGAGGTGTGTGTGGGTTTGTGGGTTGGTTTTCCTTGTGTTGTCATCCATTTTGTTCTGTCACTATACTGATCATTTATTTGTCTTGAACAAAAGTCCAGAAATCTCCTTGCTGAGTACAAGGCAAGCACTGTGGTTTCTACTCCTTATTTGTTAGTCTCCGCACTAATAAACTTAAGGTCTGTAGTCTGGTTATGCAGTACAGCAAGCTAACGTGGGTCAGCTGTTCCACAATAACTGCAGGTGTGTTTCTACCCAACAGTTTCTTGCCATAAAGGAAATGACAAGAGCCTCCCTTTCAATGACATATAGTGAATTTCCTCATTTTTGATTAAACATAGATATTTTCATGTGATGAGGAGCAGTTTCTGACATCAAGCTGACCAACAAGAACTGTTTCCTTTGTAATATTTTATGTTAAAGGACTGCACCAAGCCATCCTTTACAAAAAGCTTACTCTAGGAGGTCTGCTCTGACAGGACATTGCTGAGTCTCTACATGTATGTTTCTGTTCTGCTGACAAAATCCAACCTCTTCAGATGGCTTTGTACCTGGATGAGCTGCTATCTGCTGTCTACAACCCGCTAAAAGAAGGTTGTAGCCAGGTGGGGTTGGGCTCTTCTCCCAGGCAACCAGCAACAGAACAAGGGGACACAGTCTCAAGTTGTGCCCGGGGAGGTCTAGGCTGGATATTAGGAGGAAGTTCTTCACAGAGAGAGTGTTTGGCATTGGAATGGGCTGCCCAGGGAGGTGGTGGAGTCACTGTCCCTGGAGGTGTTGAAGCAAAGCCTGGATGGGGCACTTAGTGCCATGATCTTGTTGATTGTATAGGGCTGGGTGCTAGGTTGGACTGGATGAGCTTGGAGTCTCTTCCAAACTGGTTGATTCTATGATTCTATTCTATGATTTAATGGAAATGCTATCTGATCTTTTATATGAACTGCTTTGTGACACTGATGAATATTATTGTGTTAAATGTAATAGAAAGTACTGATGGAGTTGTTTGAAGGACTTCTCAGAGATGGGACTAAGACAATTTTCTCTGCAGGCAGAGGCTGGGAGCTTATATAAAATAACACTGTGAGACATTGTTATTTTGTCAGTGGTATTCTTGGCTGACAGAATGCTGTTTTTTAGGAAAGCAGATTTGATTTGGACAAGACAAAAACTGGGCTTTGCTAGCTTACATCAGATCCATATTTATACTTACAGTGACAAAAAGAGACTTCTGGCAATAAGACTTTGCAGTGTAGACCACACTTTTGAGGATTTTTTTGTATGTTCAAGATGATAGTATGGAAAATGAAAGTTTATTGTGCTACTTGTTCCATGAAAAAAAAAAATATCTAAAAATTAATCACTAAAAGCCACAAATTCTTTTGTGATTCCAGATAACTGCATAAGGAGGGTACTAGTATTAAGTATTTAGGGAGGCTTATTAGACATGACAGGCATGCTGTTGGTTGCAGCTCCTGTCACCATACAGGGATGTGGTTAGAATCTAACACATTAAGGAGAGCTACATAAAGCAAGATTTTATTTCCCCCCTACCCTCTCCAATGAACACTGCCAGAAAATAAAACCTGGCATTGAACTAGATTATAGAAGTTCTCATCTCCTAACTAAAGATGTTCTCTGGCATCTTTTTGGATATGTAATCATTATAGTGCAGGGGAGAAAAGTGGTGATAAAAGCACCGAGCTACATTTATGCTCTTCAGTCAGTGTAGATTAATTACTGCTGATACAGCTGACAGGAAAGGATAAAAGTAGTTTTTGTTATCAAAACCTAATGGAGTGGTCAGGAAAGAATCATCAGTTGTAATCTTTCACCAATCTGAGACCAGTTGATTGAAATATTTCTGTATCTCATTCTTCAGTCAAAGTGTAATCCAGAAAAACCATTTAAAGACACAGCCTAAATGCTGTATCATTGACCTGATATTTGAGAAAGTTATTTGGGCTGTAAACTGCTTAGGCTGAACCTGGTCTGGGTGCATCTGTACAGATATGTGACTATGAAATTAGATCCAGAACGTGTATAGTTATAAGTCTCGATTGCTACTTGTATTGGTCATCTAGACAAAGAACTGCATACATTTGGAATATTTTGCAGGCCCAGATTTGTAGATGTTGCACTGTTGTTATATCTGATACAGTGGCACTGATTTATTCTAGAAAAGAATTTTAATCTGTTTCTGCTCCTATCAGGAAACACATTGGCAGGGAGAAGTGGATTATTTGGGTGTTTTTTAAACTGCATTCTGAAGTGCCAAAGCATGTTCTACTTTTCACTGGAGGATTCGTAATGTGTTTTAAGTCTCATTTTAAATTACTTGCACTGGGACAGCTACAGAGTTCTGTTACATACTGTACAAATTATAACACATACCTGGAAAGCTACAGCGTTTTCCTTCATAGCCTTGCATACTTTGCTTGTATTGAGATCTACAATGAACCAACAGATTTTTCCCCCTTCATTTATGACGTTGTGAAGGATTGACATGCTTCTTTGAAACAAAAGACAAACAAAAACTGTATCAACAGAATATGGATTTATCCCCGTGAAACAAACAAAGAAACCAAAACAGGTCATGAAAAACCTGTAAACCTGAATCTGAGCTCAAGAGCCAGCATCTTCATTGCCTTGCACTTCATGCCATATCAATGGAACATCATAGAAGTTATATCAATAATGATAGAAGTTGATCAATTCCTTTGGGTTACTTAATTTCGCAGAAGGAGTTAAGCCAGTTGGCATGCAATCATATCTTGATAAACTTTGTTCTCTTATCGTCCTTCATTGCTCCTGGAAAATACCATAGTGCAGATACCATACAAACTAAGCAAGGTGAGACAGGTAAGGAGAGGTGTAATCAAAGCAACCTGACAACTCTATTGCTGTAAGCAGCTGTATCTGGAAGTCCAAATCAGGGCAATCAGTCTAGATGTCCGTTAGAGACTGCCCTGGATCCTGCAGGCCAATGGCCGATTGCTAATTGATTCCTGCCATTGTGATTTAGTCACATGCAGCATTCATTTTTCTCTGCTGCAGAGTGACTACGCAATCGGCATGGCAGTAGAAAATCTGTTTCTGCTTCCCATTTTAAATGGCACAGGTTCACAAAAACTGGAATAGTTCAGTTATGATCATACAAAGCCCTTCTCTAGAAGACAGTTATGTTCCTTTAGTGACTTCTGGTATGGTAACATTTTAACTAAGTGTTCCTGTTTTCTGTGTATTCAGTTTATGCCATCAAGGAAAGCAATTTGCTGTAATGCTACTCAGGGCACCCATTAGCAGCAAACAGCAATCTGTGTTTTTAGAGAACCAAGGCTGTTATTTCACAAAGGGAGCCATTTAGCTCTGCCTTAATCCTATAACCAGTAAAGCCCATCTTCCAGGTCTTATTCCTGACTGCTTTCACTGGTTCTGGCCTCTCAAAAATGTGTAGAGAATTAAGAGGCTAGTTTAGTTGACTGTAGTTGGTTGGTGATTTAAAAAAATGTAATATCATATATATCAGATAAATAAATGTAAACTCTCAGACTTTTTTTTGACATAACAGGAAAAAAATACCATATGGCACCTGCTTTTATTTTTAGTTCATGTTTTGAACATCTAAGTGAAAAATATTTAACTTAGCAAACTTGTTCCTAAACATTCAGAAAGTCTATTACATCTTTTTGTTGTTGAGTCTTTGAAGGAGATATCAGTAACAGTGAATAGTGATATATTGTTTTTTGTTGATACCACAAATGAATTAGGCTCTGCAGCCTCAAAGCCTGTGGTCTGTGTTACAAAGAGATGTTTAAGACCTGAGCCAGGTCAGATGTGACTCTGGCTGAACAGAGTAAAATGACTCCATGGAAGTGCTCTGACTTAAGCAGATCTGCTTGTAAACTCAGCTCCAATCTACAACTAAAAGCCCTTAGAATTAGTTCAGAAGTTGCCATTTAATGAAAAAGCTGTAAGGAAAAGATAAAATTATATGTTTTGAGGTAATGGTGCTGGCTCACTTGTCATGGCAACTGAATTGTACTAAGTCTTTACTTGCTTTTGTGATCATGTTAGAATGTATGACCATAAAGTATGGTTTTTTTCAATCAACAAATCCATGTATAGGAAAAACAGACTGAAGTATTCAGCTGAGTTTTAGGACTACTGTGTTGGCGTGTTGAAAAAAGCATTGCATTAGCCTGATGACCAGAAAATATAAGCAATCTTTGGCTCTAGGGCAATATGTTCTTCAAGTGTTAAAATTCTTCTCTCTTACAGACATGTAGAATGAGGTGAACAAATTTTGAAAGAACAAGAGGTAGATAGCCATAGAAATATAAAGTTATAGAATTGTTATATCTTACAGAGTATTTATACTTTGTTGGATTTCTTTGGCCAATCTGTGCTGGGCAAATGGTTCAGAAGCTGTGAGGGTGTGGGCAAACAAATGCTGTGGACATGCCACATTTTCTTAACAAATGAGGCTACCAAACCCCTCCTCCAGCTGTACATACATGTGTGTTTAAAGGAACATAGCTACAGAAAAAAAAAAGGGAGGTGGGCAAAAAAGCAGTGGGAAAGACTTGACTTTGAGTGCAGTGACAAAAGGCAGCAAAGGGCACTGCATATTGAAAGCAGTTCAAAGGAACATAACCTGTGCCACTTTCACAGGGAGACATCCTATTTGACTCCCATGCCATGGTTTAAATCTGAAGTCACAACTGAGTTTACAGGAAAAGTTTTATGAAGGGTTTATAAGATTTTTAGCAAGCCTTTCTGTGACAGACTGTTACCTAAACTAAACCTAGCAGCAGTCCAAAGTATAACAACATGAAAATGGGTAAAGAGAATTTTCAGCAGTTCTTAAGGCATGTTTTTGGGTCTTGGTCAGCATGCTGTATGCTCTTGCCTTTCTCTTACTGCAGGTAATCTTTCTGGCCATTTTATTCATCAAAGCAACAGGAATATAATACTTTTGAGATCTACCTGACAGTCCTTTGGTCAACTGTTACTGCAGTTTGATCTGCTGATGTTGATGGTTCGGGAATTACCTGCCACACACACACTCTTATGAAATCACCCAGACTAGACTCAGCCAGCTGGAAGTTAAGGAATGAAGCTTTGTATTCACAGCTTAGCACAATACACAAGCAGATAGTTACAATATAGTGCAAATATCCACAGCTCTATACAGAAATATACAAGTTAAAAGTATTGCAGAAATACAACAGCCCTCCCAGAAATCAAAGTGCCTAGGAGGGGCTTCCAACCACCCTTCCACCTTCTCCTCTACCTTATCCCAGGATTTGCCTTGTGTGCAAGGGGGTTAGAAAGCAGAAGGATTAGTTACACAGAAGCAGCCCAGGGCATCAACTGCAGCAGAGACACACACATTCTGACTCTCCCTTCTGTCTTATCTATGTTTGTGTTCTTGTTTTTATATACATCTCAGCAAGCCTATAAGTGCAGTAGACATCACCATTGTTTCCTTTTCACAGCCTATAATCTATTTTTTCTCATTAAAATATTCCAATTGGCCTCAAACCAGCACATGATGGAAAGAAGTGGATGCTGTAGTTGGACCACAGAGACTCCACAAACTCTGCAGCCTCTTACAGTCCTTCATTATCTTTTGAGTGATGCCTACCTGAAGTTTCCATGCTGCAATTTACATCCATTACTTCTTGTCCTGTCTTTCTTTTCTTGCCTTTGGGTATGGATGATAGTGTGCATCTGCATTCCTGTAGCAGCTTTTCATGTCTGTTTTTATGCCAAGTGGAGCTTTTTTTGCTGTCACATAAGGCAAAGCTCCTGATCTTTCCATGGATTCCTTCACCTCTAAGAACTCTGGGATAGGTACTGCCACCTATTGCATTCCCGTGTCTATTTACTGATGACAGAAACACTGTGAGATATAATTAAAGCAAGCCTGATATTTCGAGAATAACTCACAGAATTTTTGCAGCTATTGAAAATCTTGTCTGCCTCATTTTATTTTCACTCTCATTTTCATAAAATGATTTCTTTTAATCTTCACCATCTGCATAACAAGTGTAATCAGCAAGCTGAAGTTAAATTATCTGCAGCTTCTACCCGTCAAATCAATCACAAGTGAAACTTGAAAAGAATGTGTTCTGATGAAACCTTTTCTATTCCCACTAAGGGAAAATATGTACCCTTGCTTAAAACAAACAAACAAACACAGAAACAAATCCTAACACCAAATAAATGTAATTAAGCAACTCTTTTGGGGGCAAGAAATTTTATTTGTCTTCATCAGATCTTGAAGTAAACGCTGATTGAGGAACCTCAGAGTCTTTGCCAGATGGCAGTGGAGTAGGCATCTTTCTCAAGTGGCAAACCAGCAAAGCAGCTAGGATATTCCTGGAAAATGTGAAAGCCATTCTGTGCACACAATATGTAGGTGACCCTTCAGAGATGAATAGAAAGACAGCATCTTAGAACTAGCCACAGAATGCTCCTAGTAGGAGCATTTGCAACATTATTCTATAGCATTTGCCTTGCTATCTTCTAACAACTGATAGGCAAATGCTAGTTAAATCTAGTAGAGAAAAATCATCTTGGTGCTGAGTGCTTTTAGAAAATCTACCATAACCATTTCTTACACACGCCATCTTTGTTACTTGAAAAGTCCAGTCATAGCTAATGCTGCCTACTCTGCATAATACTGTACTAGCTAGGAAGTCCTTTTCTTACAGGACAGTCCTCTCTTTTGTCTGCATCAGAAGGTTGCTAGTAAATTCTCTTCCTCTTTGCTGTATTTGAGTAATATTCTCGGTTAGGAAAAGAATCAATGCAAATGGTAATCCTTCAAAAGAGCTGAGACAACATTGCATGCCAGAGGTCTGAAAAAATGTGAATGAACATTCTCTGATTTCCCAGTGAGGTCCGTTCTCCAGTACAAGTATTTAATCTGCTGTCAAGCATATAAGAGGCTTTGTTTAGCTTAGAGAGCAACCTAACATCACAAATGTGATCCAAAAAGAATACCTTTGGAAGTAGGTACAATGCAACATAATGAATATCTCCGCTGTCTCCCAGTTCTGTGCATGCAGTTGTAAAGGATGCCACAAGTTCTTGTCAATATGTGCAGGAAGGAAATGGTTGTTTTGGAGTGTAAAAAACTTTGCTCATTTTCTCACTCCTTGCTAGCAGGCCTAGAATTTTAATTTGCTGAATTGCAAAAAATATAGGGCCAGATCCATTTTTCTCTTAATCAAGGTCTACTCAAGTGACCACTGCCTACTTAATTCCTTCCCAACAATATCCATTAGATAAAACTGGTAAGCACAAGAAGAAATCACCTGAACAATGCTCAATTTTCATCTTCAAACTTATTATTTGTAAACTTATGGTAGTTCTCTGTGATATATGAAAGCTTTCCCTTTGCTTTATGATCTGGTGTGCAGTTACCAAACTCTGCATTGTGCAGGCTCCCCCCTGGCAAAGGCCATCTACAGGAAATCTCACTGGTTAAAACATTCACATTTTGATTCCTAGTTATTACTTTGTTCTGATAACATTTTGAAAGCTTAATGAACTGTGATACCTCTTATCTTAGTAACTAGCAGAGACTTAGAAGTAGGAATTAAGTATGTTTCTCCTGGAAAGAGCAGGTCAGGGCTGAATAAGAAAAAATCAGAAGCTTATCAACTCAAAGTGCAGTTTCTTCTATGTGAATGAACGTTAGAATATTGCTCAGCTGAAGGACACAGGAAGTCTGATACCTGATCAGCCTTTATGAGAAGGAAAGTCCAATTTCATAAAACTGTCCCTATGTATGAACTTCTGTGCCCACGGCCATGTAAGTATTAGTGACATACTAATCAGATTTGGAGTTTTGACATGTATCTTTGTTTTCAGCCAAGAGACCTGTCTCACTCCAATGCTGCACTACTGATAGAGCAGACTAAGCGGCAGGTGGGGATGGGGACAAAGCATATGTTCCACCATTTCTGTTAAGCTCTTTTCTACATCTTTTCTCCCTTCCCTTATCACTGATCTGCTTAGGGAATTTTCACTCCTGCCACACTGAACAGAAGATGGATGTCTATAGACAAAAGAGAGCTGAAGTGGTGATAAAGTTTATGTGCAAGTTTGTATGTCTGGAAGGATGGATTGTAGGAAAGACAGCATATTTTATAAGAATAGTTCAGATAGTTGGGGAAAAACAGATGAGCTTTTGGGCATACAAGACTTGCTTCAGTTCTGGTGAACGTGTGCATGCATTTTGTTGAATCATTTTCAGTTTCCATCTACTGAAGCGGTGCTCACCATCCCTAGTTATCTCAAATTTGCCTTTAGCAAGGAAGATGAATTCTTTTGAAAATGACTCAATAAAATTCAGAAGAGTTTTCCATTTAAACTCTCTGAAAGGTAGGTGCAAGGTGAAGATTTCAGCATGCTGTGTAATTTTTACATCTGTGTGGAGTCTGCAGTTTTATAGCTATAAGTATGACTTAGTTTTCACATCATGGAGTAACTCTCGAATGTAGAGCTTGCTTCAAGCAATGGATTTCTCCACTGGGATTACTACTAGGATTCCAGTTCTAACTGGAAGTTAGCAGCATTGCCTGATCCACATCAGGGCTGTATTAAGGAGTGTTTCACACTGGCCATGAGGAGATAGAAGGTATCAGGAGATAACTTCTAGCAGCTATAGACTTAAGCCAAATTCAAAGGAATAACCTATATGTGCAAGGCCATGTATCATGTCCAGTGAGCTGTTCTCTTGCCTGAAACTGTGGACTTAGTGATCCACAACTAAATGAAATAGAAATAGTCTAATGAATACTCAATTTTACTCACTCATCCAAATATATTATGATATTACAGCACCGTGGGGAGATATACTGTGGTTGAGATAATTGTGACTTAATTTTCAGCCTTGTTGCTAAAGGACATTCCTCTGGAAATGATTACACTGATGCAGGAAAGCATTATTTGAAAGAAAATTACTTTTATTTAACTCCAGATTGAAATGCAAAGGAATTTATGATGTTTGTATGTAACTGTTTGATGTTATTTCTATGGAATTTACTTGTTTCCATAAATGGGCACAAAAGGCATTGGCAGAGCAGTGTCAAAGAGTTACTGCAAGTCCAGCTTGGTTCTTCTTCTTAGATAAAAGATAACAGGATAACGGTGTGATGAGGGTCTGGGGGTCTTTTTGGTCAGTTTTACTTTTTCTTCCTAAATATCTGATGGCACACCTGGTCTTCACATGTCAGTTCCTACAGTATTAAAACAATCAGAAAAATAAAGAGTAGTATAAGTTGTAGTTTGCATATACAGCAGATCTCACCAGATATTACTACAACTGAGCCATGGCATTGGAAAGATACACTTAGGAAATAGAGAAGAGAAAGAATAATGTAGTAGATCAAAGCAATCAGCAGGCACACACTATGTGTTGCAGTAATTAGATTTTGACACTTTAATTGAGATCTAAGACAAATAAACATGAAAAATGTATAAAAAATTCACTTTGATGCAAGGCTGTTTTGTACTCTGTTGTTAAAGCAATGTACTGTAATAGTTTATAATTCACATGTTACTTCATAATTCATGAGAAGCAATGAAATAAGGAAACTTAACAAACAAAAAAAAAAAAAAGAGAAAGAAAAAAGAGGAAGCTTTAAAAAGATGAGGGCATTTGCTTCAGAGCTGCACCCAGCTATTTTTCAGGGATCAGAATAATACAGTATTTTTGCCCAGCATTGCATCTGACCTCTTAAAAGTTGGCACACGTGCACGTTGTTGTGCGGCCACTTTGGTTACTCCTCTGATTGGTCAGCTGAATTAGACTCTGAAGTGAGCTGAAGCTGGCTTTTTGATCAGCAATTGGCCAAACCTGCCATAGAGTTACTGAAGACTGTTCTAAAATCTACCTGGTCTCTGTTTTTATTTGATCTTAGCCTGAAATCTGATGCCAGCAGGTAGCACCATTTTTAGGTCAGTTCTGAATATGTGTTAAAATAGAGCTGAAAAAGTGTACTAGACAGTTGGCGTTTAGTTAGGTGGCAGATAGTGGGGTTTAATTCATTGTTTTGACCTTCCAAGCATGTAGACTTGAGGCAGTGTTATTGGCCATACCAGCTATATGCAGGGTAAACTTGTGAAGGAGTAGATATGTAGATGCAAATAATGAGATAGAACAATTAGCTCTCTTCCATAATCTTTCCTCACTCATCTATTGCACCGTTCAGCATTATCACGCCCATGTCTTGATTGCTTTCCCAAGAAACTGGAATCATAATCCTTATGTCTTAATTACTTTGAAATCTTTCTGAACTTCAGTGACTCCTTATTTCTTGAACATGCTCTTCAGGCCCCTCTTGGACTCACTTCATTTGTCTTTGAGCTTTAGCCTGCTAACTCAGATGTATGAATGTTGTGACTTTTTTATTGCGGTAGCACAACATCATTGCAGTGTAGTTTGTTTGCAGGATCCCATTGAGTATGCAGAGCTTCTGATCTTTAGCAGCATAGCATGGTAAAATTTCATAGTTCTTTCACAAGAAAAGATAATAATTTTCTTGCAGTCTATCCCAGAGTGGGCTTTTTTCTTTGACTGTTTTGGGTGGGTGTTTTGGGGGTTTTTGTTTGTCTGTTTTGGTGGTGTTTTTGTTTTGGTTTTTTTTGGATCTGTTTTGCTTTGAGATGGTTAGAGGTGTGCTGTTACAAGAAGGATTAACATCTGGAAGGCAGTGGGCTGGAGCAAAAAAACCCACTGCAGGACTAAGACTTAATTGGGAGCAGATGGAAAGAAATTGAGCATTCTTCAGTTGTCGCAGAGTGGGAGTTTCCTTAGAGTTCAGAGATCAGAGCTCTCTAAATAAAGACCATTCTAACTAGAACAAGCAGCAAACCCTTTGAAATGGAAAACTGTATTTGCAGTCTCAGTTATGTGCTGCGTATCAGTATAACAGCCCTTACCAGATGCAGTAGGTCTCCTTCAATCCAATGCTTCCAGCCTCTGTTATTCTTTTCACCTTTTTGAACACATACCAGTTTGTCACCATCCCAGGTCACTAGTGTCTGGAAGCAAAAAGTTTAAAATACATGAAAATGAGCTCCATCAAACCACGAGAAGACAAACTTACAGTTGCTTCTTACCATTCTTCATCTTCCTGCCAAGAAAACTCAAATCAGCCAAAACCTGAATGCATTCAAGATGGAAATAGCATTTTGGTGTGAAACTTTCCTAGTGCTTTGTTGACATTTCCACTTATTTCTTCACATACTCGGCTAGAAATGTTCATACTAACTAGTGAATCATTGAGGTACTTGTGCAATGAATGCAAATTGTATTTTTCTTTTCTTTTTGCTTAAAGCCATTAAGAAAAAGATTATAATGTTTCATGATCGAAGATCTGGGCCCTTATATCAACCAGTGTTGTGCTTTCTAGCTGTGACCTTTCTAGCTCTGCATAAAACATATGTTAATATTGTCTTATACAATAATTTTATTTCTGCCTTTTCATGCACTTTCACAAGACCTTTAAAGAGATATGATCATAAGTTGAGCAACGTGCTCTAGCTGACTCTGCTTGAGCAGAGGGGTTTGACTAGGTAATCTCAGGGGGTCCACATCATGATTTGATGTGATTCAGAGTCTATCACTAATAAACTTTTTGATATACTGATTCTTGTCCAGCAGCAGGATAACCACTAATGAAAAGTTCTCTTTACAGGCTAGATTCTCTACTCAAATAGGCTAGAGTACACTCAAAGCAACTTTGTTTGAATTGTTCAATATTTGAGCCATTGTACTTTGAGGAGGCATTTAACATGTATCATAGGCAAATCCTCAGCAGAGACCAGTTACAGTTGGAGTAAGTTTAGTTATTAAAAGGCTTCAAGAGCTTAATTCATGTTCTAGTTCAGCACTGGATGATTTATTTCTCTTAAGAGGGAACTTTCTATTAATAATGAGACAAAACTCATTCAATTTCATAACTTCTTTCTTATTTAGGGAATTTTAAAACTACATGCTCTTTAAATTATCCATGCCCTCTGCACGTTTAAATATTGCCTAGCAGTTTGATTACCTTCATCTAACTTCAGTGTGTCTGAGGCTTTGTTTTGTTAATAAAATCACTGGAAAATTCTTTTAGAGCTGTTCAGAGAATAATGCTATGACATGCTTCCCTTTTCCTTATCCTCTGCTTAGAAACAAATAATATAATTTGTTTAGAAATGAGTAGTTGGGAAAAATGTTTAAAACAGACAGTTATAGTTGTACAAGCTATGTTTGCTTCCTTCCTTCCAAATAACTGATAATGAAGAGCGGAATCTGCAAGTTAAATGATTCTGCACAGAAAGGTAATGGCTTCGATAGTGGTGAAAAGTACTGGAGGAGCTCTAGTCTGTGGATTTAACAAGTGATACAGCTAATGAGTCTTTAGATCATTACTAATGCCTTTGACTGGATGAGGCACTTAGTGCCATGGTCCAGCTGATTGGATAGGGCTGGGTGATAGGCTGGACTGCACGGCCTTGGAGATCTCTTCCAACCTGGTTGATTCTATGATTGTGACTGATCTAAAGAGCTGTGGGAGCAATAAACCCTGGCACAGGAATACGTCCCACCTAGTGTGTACTGCAGAAAGTGATAGGAAGAATATTTGGAGATAGAGATATTTAGAATACTGAAAAAAAATGGATTGTGTTATTTCAAGGCTTGCAGGGCTGTGAATGAGGACAAATTTGGAAGAAGTTGTAGAAATTACACTGCAAAAAAGTTAGTTTGAGAACTAAAAGTGATCCCCAGGGATCAGTGCTGGGTCCAGTCCTGTTGAACATCTTTATTGATGATCTGGACCAGGGGATTCAGTCCAGCATCAGTAAGTTTGCAGATGACACCAAACTAGGAGCAGGTGTGGATCTGCTGGAGGGTAGGAGAGCCCTGCAGAGGCTGGATGGGTGGGCAGAGGTCAATGGGATTATATTTAACAAGGCCAAGTGCAGGGTTCTACACTTTGGCCACAAAAAAAACCAAGCAGTGCTACAGGCTGGGGACAGAGTAGCTGAGAGCAGCTAGGCAGAGAGGGAGCTGGGGGTGCTTGTAGATAGTAGCTGAATGTTAGCCAGCAGTGTGCCCAGGTGGCCAAGAGAGCCAATGGCATCCTGGCCTGGATCAGGAACAGTGTGGCCAATTGGAAAAGGGAGGTTATTCTGCCCCTGTACTCAGCACTGGTCAGGCGACACCTGTGTTGTGTCCAGTTCTGGGCTCCTCAATTCAAGAGAGATGTTGAGGTGCTGGAAGGTGTCCAGAGAAGGGCAGCAAGGCTGGGGAGGGGCCTGGAGCACAAACCCTATGAGGAGAGGCTGAGGGAGCTGGGGGTGTGCGGCCTGCAGAAGAGGAGGCTCAGGGCAGAGCTCATTGCTGTCTACAGCTACCTGAAGGGAGGCTGTAGCCAGGTGGGGTTGATCTCTTCTCCCAGGCACCCAAGGACAGAACAAGGGGACACAGTCTCAAGTTGTGCTGATGGATGTTAGGAGGAAGTTGTTGCCAGAGAGAGTGATTGGCATTGGAATGGGCTGCCCAGAGAGGTGGTGGAGTCGCCGTCCCTGGAGGTGTTCAAAAAAAGCCTGGATGGGGCACTTAGAGCTATGGTCTGGTTAATTGGCTAGAGCTGGGCGATAGGTTAGACTGAATGATCTTGGAGGTCTCTTCCAACCTGGTTGATTCTATGATTCTGTAGTGAATAAACAATCTCTTCAGCTGAAGTTGTGCCACTCCAGTGAAGGCCGACGTGAGTTCAAATGTAAATATGTCTTTTATGCTGCCATCTTCCTGTGGCAATTGCTAAAACAAAAGCAGTCGTGCAGACAGTGATCTTTGATCTTAGCCTCTCAGGGTTTTGCAAGAAGTTCTGAAACCCTGCTTATTGAGAAGATACTGGTGGAAAGGACAAACATATGCTTGGAGAAGGCAAGAGAGCTGAGTGGAAGAATAAAACTGTAGTAATTGGCAGGTGGATTGCTAAGGGTAGATCAGTGAATGATGGCAAAGACAGCTCACTGATGCAAGATTAGCAAGACTCTGGATGCGACAGTTGATGGAAATTTAAGGTCCACTGGCCTCTCTACCTTTGAAAATCTTGCTAAAGTATTTGAGGGGTGAGAAGAATGTACAACAGAAAGAGTGTCGATACAGAAACCTGAAGCTGAATTTCATAAGTGAATTTAATTAGTGCTCATATGTATTCTTTTCCTTGTGGACTTCTCTGGATACAGTCTTGTTTGAATGCTTCACAGGGTTACTACTTGATTCTGTCTGTGACAGGAGGTAGGGCAAGGGCAATTCGCAATATGCTCCTTGATCCAAATGTTCCTTGTCCACTTATCCCACTGAAACGTGTCTGAACATATGCCCACAGTTTCCTAGGGGAATTCTAATCTAAAAATATTCTAATCCTAAAGATATTAAAGCATGCATTGCTGAGTCTCCTTGCCTGTCTACCACTGCCAGTAGCCTTTCCATCTGTATCAGTGCTGCCTGTGACTCACAATATTTTCTTGTCCTTCCCAGAGCTCAGTGCAGGTTTATTTGTATAATGTGCAACTATTAAACTGTCCAACTGATTTTGAGCAAGCTCTGCTTGAGATTACTGTGTGAACATAGCCATTCAGAAGTGAATAGTTACATGGACACAGAGAAAGTCCTGCCTTCAAAGGGGTGAATTTACAATTTCCTTAAGGAAGATACATATGGAAAATTGCAGTCTGTCTGCTTTCCAAGTAGGTAAAGGTGTATCAGAGAAAAGCCCTGAAAACCTCCTACTAGAAAAGCATGTATTTAATGATTGTCCTCACATACCTGCGTCATCAGCCTCATCTGCATTTATAATAAATGCTTGCAGCAGGAAACAAAACTGTCTCAAGATGCAAGTTATTTGTGCTTTATTAAAGTCCTCTCATGTCTGTCAAATATTGTTTGTTTGTTGTTTTTTTTTTCATGTATTGAACTGATTTTAGACCTGGTCACTCTTGGTGCTGGTACCATTTTTTTACCTTTACTACTCGGTTATCCAGTCCTTTGGTGTGTTCTTCAAACTCCACTCCCACAGTGTAATCCAGGTCGTAGTTTCTTAAAGTACTGATTGTTTTTGTTTTAAAATTATCTCCATTTTGAACAATCTCCTTTGTTTGTTTCAAGTGTTTTGCAATCTTACGAGTGGCAAAATCAATACCTGCCAAAAATCAGGAGAGTATCACAATGAGAATTCCAATATGTGTTACCAAAAATCAAACCCCACAGCACTTATACTTACACATAATGAAACTCCCCAGACATCTGAGGTAGAACACAACTACTTAAATGATGCTTTTACCTGCAACATTTGCAGAGATTAACATTTCAGATAAAAATCATCTTTTGTTTGAAAATAAGCTTCAGTTTGAGGATTTCCACTGATTATAAACTTATTTATTAACAAGATAATGTTAATCTTTGGAAATGTTGTGAGTGGATCTACAACACACAATCAAAAGTGACTGGATGCTGACATGTTACATCATCCAAATCTCCAGGGTTTTTGAAGAATGTGAAATAGGGTCTGTTAAGACTGACATATCCTTTTTTGCCTCACTCACACATGAAGCTGTGGCATGCCTGTTGTGCTGTTACAATTTTATACCTGGGAGCCATTCCCTTTTCAAAACATGCAGTACAAATCACGTAGTTCTTAGGCTAATGAAGGTACTGTTACATGTTCTGTAGGGTTACAAGCATTAGCTACCACTGAAAAGAAGGATCTCAGAATAATCATAGAATCATAGCATGGTTTGGGTTGGAAGGGGCCTTTGAAGATCATCTAGTCCAACCTTCTTGCAGTGGGCAGGGAACACAATCATGCTGTTACTTTAGTGGGTTAGAATGAGTATATCCTCAAGGGGATTTTGGTATCTTACTTTCACAACGAACCCATAGTCTGTAGGAGTGTACAAGAGGTTAAATGAATAAAAAAGAAACAATTAAAAGCCTGACTTATCCTTTGGTGTTAGACAGCAGACACAGAAGTAAATTTTAGTTTAAATGTAAAAGGGAGACAATTGCAAAGTTGGAAGTCAAAAAAGTATCAAAGTACAGCATTTGACAGTCTCTGTTTAATATTCTGTCAACATATTATGCAGCTCTAATCTCCTTAACATCCTGATTTTGCTCATGAAGAGTAATATTATGATGTAAACAAGTGCTCACAACTGAATGCATTGAAATTTGCTAAAAGGAGAATATATATTACTAGGTTGACAGCTTGCCCCAGACAATCCACCTAACTCCAGCTGCATTACCATCTGCAATAAATATTTCTGACCAGCTGGCAGTGAATCTTATTATGGTGCTATATGCAAATGAAATAGCCTCACACGCTTCTGCAAGAGACTGAAAAATGGTTTGGGTTTGTTAGCCACCTTTTGGTGGTTTCACATGTGAGTTAATCATTGTCAGCTCAGCAATGCCACACACTAATAAAGCCCTTTTTCTTTTGGTAGATTGATTATATTACTTGTGAAGTACTAATCGACTTGTGTAACAAGATTGGCTTGGGGAAAAAAAGTGACTTTTTAACAGGGGGAATAATGTTCTTGTTCAGTATTTATATTCAAGGCTTCTTGGGTATATTTTATCTGCTGTGGTGGATTAACAGTATCTCTGGGTCTGATTTATGGCCAGGTTACATAAATTTAGTTCTCTCTGAGGGAAAAAAAAGAGAAATGCTAAAGAAATGCTATTTAGGACTAATATATTAGTCTTGTAGCTCCTGGAGAAAAATCAGAGGAGGTTTTATTAAAGCATGGTTTTCATAACTGCATTTTGGACAATACAAGCAATAAAAATGATATATTGTTCTATTACAGTAGATTAAAATACTTTGTAACATGCATATGATAAAAATCAAAGTTTCTGGCTTAAAGGGCAGCACTATTCTTTAATTAAAGTGTAGAATTTAAAGGGTGGACGAAGTAAAAAAAAAACCAAAACCTCATGGTGCTTTGAACCTGAGCACTGTAATAGCTGAAATATCAGCTACATCTAAAATGATGAGCAATGGAGCAATTGAATCTCTTTCCCTCTATCTATGTAATTTCTTTCCAAGCTATCACCTATAGCAGTAGGCATCTTTGCCTTGGTTTTGATGTTGACCTTTTTTTACTAATTCATTGGCAGATTTTAATTAGTATAACATATATATGCATGCATATACAGTAAATCATGATCTGCTTATGAAGAATCAGATGCAAACAGCTGGTGCAGACAGGTCCCTATTCCAACTACTTGCTGGCATCTCGTTGGGAAAGCAGTCTAAAAACGTTATCAGGAAGCTGAGTGACTACCTCTCCCAGGGTAGGCAATGAATCAAGTATTTCCCAGGACAAATGCATCTATATGGCATTCCTTATTCTAACAAATTGTTCCTCTTGCTTTGTTTCAGGCTATTGAGTGGGTCAGGGTCTCTCATTCTCAGTTAAGGTCTCTCATTCTCTTTTTAAGCAGTCTTCTGAGAATTGGAAGCCTGTTTTCCAGACCCAACTGTTCCAGAATCCATCCATTATTCTCCCAGTTTCCACTGGGGTATATGAGATCAGAAAGGGATCCTACTTGGTTTAGTAATAAGAACGCAATCGTTTATCTACTGACTGAAATGACTGTAAGGATGCCACTGAGGAGCAACACCTTTTGAACAAAGCAGAAAAAGCTCTTCTTTATTAGCATCACTGTTACAGAGGTGTCAGATGTCAGCCACTGTACAAAGGCAGAGAAAGAAGAGTGAAAGATAGAAATCAAGTACCATTAGACTGAAAACAGGGAGACATCTGGGAATGAGAATTGCATAGAGCAAGTTTAGCCCCTGAGAGCTATCAATTAGAAGCATAAAAATAAAATACAGGTTTGATTTTTGCCACATGCTAATTTATGTTTCAGAGCCAGCCAGACTACTCCAGTCTAGGTTAAATTAGTCAACTCTAATGTCTGATTTTCTTGGGTAAGTTTTATAGACATCATATGTGGTAAGGAAGCAATGATTCTTTATGCCCTTAATCTGTGATGTAGCAGAGCTTGAAGAAGATTCCTGATTCTAACAATTACAATTCTCAAGCATGTATCTAACTCACTTTCTGTTGGTGGTGGTGGTTTGGGAATGCAGCTATATTACTGCAATAAGCGAAATGTGATAATTGTTCTCTCGATGCAAATCCAATCTTATCAAGAAGAAACTCTGGAAAAATGTTGATGTCTTCTGTTATTTCTTCTTTTCAGCAGATTAAAGATCTGCATCTCTGCTAACCTAAGTAGAGAATTTCCTGCACGGTTCTTGCATAATCATGACTTGGAGCAAAAAGTGTATGACTTTATGAGAACAAAAATGCTTGAAAGTCGATTTATATTGAATATAGTAGATGCTATATAAGAAGACATAAAGTTACCTCCAGGCATTAAAAAAAAGAGAATTTGTCAGTGTGGGGATAAATAAATCTACAAACAATATAAATTGATCTTGATATGAACCGATGAGGATAATGCTTGGTTTCAGTTGACAGTGTTTTGATCCTCTAGCATCTGCAAAGATAGCATGCTTAATATCCTACACAATGGACACACAAATAGCAGCTATGACAAAATGACAAAGAGGCTAACAAGTAGCAAGTGAAAGTTGCCTAAATACCAGAACTTCTGTTTCTGCACGTACACATATTTTGTTGTCCTCAGTGATAGTCATAACCCAGTGAACTAAAGCTTAGTTAAGCATGTAAAGGTGTTTAAGAACTCCTCTGACCTAAGCCTCCTTGCTGTAAGGATTACTTCCAGAAAAATTCTCAGAAATATCTGCCCTTTTATTTTTAAATGCTTTTTAAAGAGTTTTATCCCCTTTACCATGCAACTGGTACATACTTTTTCTGCTTGATCAAAGGACTAATTTAAATGCTAAGCACTCTTGTTGCTTTAGTGGTATAAGATATCCTGCTCTTCTTTAACAGAGCCAGACAGGCTGTGGCTTGACTGTTGTGGTAAGTATCCGCTGGGAAAAAAAAACAAAACCATCATTCTCTGTCTGAGAGCCTGGTGGATTTTCTTGTCTTTTGTTGCCCCATCTATACCTGGGTGCTTTTTTTCTTTTTCCTTTCATTTCTTTAAATAAAGACTAACTTCTTTGGCTAAAAGCTTATATCCTTAGATCATTGTAATTGTAAGCACGTAGCAAGTACTTGAATTTTAGTGATTAGCAGAAGCCTTATGCCACCACACATACCACAGAAATAGTCTCCTTAAGGAAGGATTTTACATATAATTGAAATATTTTCTCTTTATAGTGATATTTTCATTTACCTAAAGCAACCATGTAGCCTTCAAAGTTTTCATTGGTCTCCATTTCCCATGTCCCATTGTAATCTGCAGGCATGATGGCAAGAGCTTAAAGCCAACTTCAGATCAAACGGTGAGATGCAAGTGGAAATAGGATCTGCTAAGAGGATGCTTTATAAACCTTTTATATCTTTTTTTTATAAGGTTTATGGTTCTCTAGATAGTACAGTGTAAGGGTCAGAGTGATAACCCTAGAGAACTTTGTCTTCATTAACAAAGTTCAGTTGAACAGCTGGCAGACAAGGAACACTTTCTGAAATATGTAGTAATACAGGATAAGATTTTACTATGACCTTTGTAAAGAACTACTAGCTATTATGGGATACCTTTGAAATATACTGAACACGGTGGCAAATTGTACAACAAAGGTAGAGCTCCTAAGGTGAATTCTCTGTTGCAATTCCTTTCCACGTCTCACATTTCCCTGTGAAGAACCAGTCTCACAGAGCTGACACACCCAGAACTCCCAGTTAAAAGTGATGGAAGTCTTTGCTGTGCAATAAATGCAAGGCAGGGCAGAAAAGGGAGTGTTTGTGTTTAAAACACTTTCATTTGGTTTTCAAAATACCTACATATTTTTATTTTAATTTAACTGAAGTTTTAATCAGGGAAATGTAAAATAAATTGGAATTAATAGTAGTCTACCCTACTTTAAACGTTGTATTTTGATAACTCTGAAACATCACTGTTTGTGTTAGAAAAGTATTTTGAATCCAGCGTTGCACTGTTGTAGGGAAAAGAAGAGATTTCTGCTATGCACAGAAGCACGTTCAGAATGTGCCTGAAAAAATAATTTGAATGTGTAAAGAACAGGCTGCTCAGGGGGATTGCGAAGGCTCCCTCTCTGGAGATATTCAAAACCTTCCTGGACACATTCCTGTGTGATCTGGTATAGGTGATTCTGCTCTGCAGGGCGGTGGGACTGACGTTCTGTGATTCTGTGTGATTGATCAGATTTAAAAGCACTAAATTAATGTAATTAAAGTTTTAATTTTGTTTTGCTTTAATGAGGCAAGATAACTTACAGATAGTTCTACAGATACAATAATTGAAGTGATTAAGAGTCCAAATTGACTTACTTTCATTTCTCTCTCCTTTTTTTTTTTTTTTTAATGGAAATATTAAAAATGTTATTCAAAAAGTGTTAGTGTCTAGAACTCCAGCTCATAAGTAAGTCATCTGAAGAGTTATTGATCTTAGGATATCTTCTGTGAAACTCCTAAAAATTATACAGGGATATCCTGGAGTCCTGTGTACCCCAAAATTCCTCTCTCTCTGTGGTTTGAATGGGAGAGGAAAAGGTGCTAACAGACCTGTTCCCCCCCATGCCCTGCAGGAGTGAAGCAGGGGAGCAAGGGACCCTTCCGGCACAAGGGGTGTCCTGTGCAGGGCCCACGCTGGGATCGGCTGGGGATTGGCTGTGTGCTTCGTGCCTAGGCAGTGGTAACTCAGCTCTGTGTCTAGGAAGGGTATAAATATTGGGGGACTTCCTGCTTTGGGGTTCCTGCCTTAGAGTTCTCCCCCGCTTGGATAGTTTCTGCAGAAGGAGCCCCTGGCGCTCCGAAAGACAAGCTCCTGAGGGACAGAGCCGCCTCTGCTTTGGACTGTTCCCACCTTAAGCACCCTTTATGCAGGCTCAGTACTCCTTAACGATCCTTGGTTGGCCTCAGATAGAGAGTGAGGGGACAAGCATCCGGACCGCCCTTCGAATTCAGCCTGCCTGACTCACCTGTGAGTAACTTTGGCTCAGCCTGATTAATAGTGAGGGATGCTATATTTAATAGCTTAGCCTTTTCCAACTTCTGACTTCCAAAATAGTCAAATCTACCTATGGTATCTGTGTAGATCTTCTCAATCTGACTGAACCTGCTAATCAAAACTAAATTAATTTCTGTATCTAGTTTTGGGGGCAGGTTTTTGGGAAAATACAATAACTCTATTTTTCTATATATTCCTGACTGGGCCACATTAATTCCCTGCCTCCACAGCAAGAGATTAAAAAAGAAAAAAGCTAAAATTAAGTTCAGAGTTTCTGGGACCTGATTTCTTAAAATGCCTTTGTGTGATGCTTAAGGAATTAATGTAAGAAAAGGAAAAGAAGTGTTTTGATCTGTACCTTAGATATTAGTAGGGTTTTCAGTCACACATCAGACAAAGACTCAGGGGTCTTCAGTGGCTGAAAGTTGAAGTGAGGTGAATTTCCATGTGAATTCCTAACTGTAGAGTGTAGTTTGTCTACAGACCAGTTTACCCAGGGAAACTGGTATTCACTGTTTGAAATCTTCAAACAGGCAGAGAGTGGCTCTCTAAAACATATGTGTCGTTTCAAACAGAATTTATTGGACTAAGCACATCTACTTATGATTTTGCTTCTAATTTCTAGATGCAACACTATCAGTGATGTTTTGTTGACAGTGAAATTTGAAGGTCTTGAAACATTGTTCGGTGATGATACTATGCAATACTTATGCAATGTTTGGTAATATGTACCTTGGTGTACTTTCTTAGCCTCCTCATTGAATCAACATTAGTAAACAGTTTATTACTATTTATACATTTTAGGCATATACTAAAAGATTCTATAGAAACAAGAAGAAAAATTGTGGTTCTCTCATCAAAATCACAGCCACTCAAAATCAGCTGTGTAAGCAATGTCTGTTCTCGTGTGCACGCGTATAGTAATCTTTAAGTGCTTTATCACACTGTTTTCCCAACTGGAAGCTATTCTTCCCTTTGGTGTACTAAAGAGATGTTATCTAATTTATAAGTAGGTACTTATAAATCCACTAGTGGTGGATTTACAAGGAATGAACCAGACTTAATGCCTGCACAGAATCATAGGTGCATAGAATGGTTTGAGTTGGAAAGGACCTTTAGTAGTCATCTAGTCCAGATGCCCTGCAGTAAGCACAAACATCTTCATCTAGGTCAGGCTGCTCAGAGATTGGTCCAACCTGACCTGAAATGTTTCCAGGGATAGGGGACCTATCACCTCTCTGGGCAACCAATCACCTTCCAAAATCAGGGCATATGCTAGAAGCCCATGGTGAGAGATATTATATGCTCATTAATTTTAGGTCTGAAGTAGCTTGCTTCCTATATATCAGTCATTTTGGCAAGGTGCAGAAGTGACTGAGACTGCATTCTGTGTTGGTCAACAATTAATGTCCCTTAGGAACTAATAAAGAAACAGGCAGTTCTGTTGCTGTAGATATGCAGGAAACTGCTTTTGAGATGAGAACATCTATTACATACGAGGCCATAATTAATTAGCAACATACACATGTAATTGTACAGCTTTGTTTATGCCCATCCCTTAGTATTTGTTTAAATAACCTTTTTTAGGAATTCCCCAAGCATGTGTTTATCCATCAGCCAGAAATAGCTCTTTTGAGCCTTTTCAAGTAAATATGTAACTAGGAGGTCTGTGGACACTAAATTTAACCTACCACAGAACTGGCTAAGTAGAGAATTAATAAAACATGAAATATTGACTTGACAGAGCTCTGTGAAGCTTCCTGAGGTTTTAAATAGTGTTGTGGTAAGATCCACAAAGAGAATTTTCAGTTTACGAATCACTACTTGACAGGCAGCAAAACCACTACCAGATTCAAACACCTGCTTAAATCATGTGGAGCCAAGGAACAGTACGGAAGCTGTTAACACAAGGCCCTGTGTGGATAGCTATGTCTGGAGATCACTGACCCACTGTACCTTCAGCATTCTCGAGTCTGTGCCCTGCTGGTTATACTGAGCTGCCTTTGCCAGTTTTCAGCACTCAAATTTTGACTTATCCACTTCAAATCTTAGGAACTATTCTATGTGCTCTGTCTGTATTTTTTGTTACTACTTACATAGACACAAACTCCCCAAATGGCAAAACAACATTTCCTTTTAATGGCATAAGTGTAAGTTTGGGGAAGTGGAGAAAAGGTGCCTTATCCTAATCATTATGGTTATTTTGTTCTCAATTGTTTTGCTTGCAGGACCACCAGAAAAATCCACTAGGGATGCATGCATTGAACCCTGGCCACGAGGGCAGGGATATGTCTTCCTCAGATTTTCCAACATGTATGTTAAAAACTAAAGCTCTGAGCTCATACCTTTTGTGTCAGGTTTCAACTCAAGGGTAAGTTTCATGACTGAGTAGTAAGATTTTGAAAGTAAAGCAAAGCCAGGAACAAATAAAATACTTTTGTTAAAAGCTGAAGCAACTTTTCCAGCTGTTATTGCTGTGTACAGAAACAAAGATGGCTTTTCTTGCCTCTGCCCTACAATTCAATATTAATGAGTGCCACTTTGAAATAGTATATCATAAAAAAAACCTAGACTGACAGGACTGAAAAGTGAGGCACAAATGTTTCTGTGGAATGAGTCAGCAGTCATGGATGCTGCTTTTAACACTTTCCTCCAGCTCCTCTCACTGTATTTGAGACGTGCCAGGAAAAGAAATCCTATACATGTAGCTGAGCAAAGTTCAGCCTTCTTGCTATCTGAAAGAGCTGCTTTTACACTCTCCTTGGGAAAGATTATGCAGTAGAGCACTAATAGAAGCACTACATAAAGAACAGAGTTACTGGTCAAATGAGATTGTTTTCTGTAAAGCTTTGGGCATGATGTTTTGAAGAGATGGTAGCATGCTTCCCACTCTGCCCTCGACTCATGTAATTTTTCCTTTAAAATTATCTAATGTGCATATATAATGCAAGAGAAAAATGCCTTGTACTCCCCCAGTCAACCCCTATACTCCTCATGCTTGACAGCTGGGAGTTTTGCCTTTAGTTCCTTGCTGATTAACACAGAGAAATATGGTAAACTCTGCAAGTTCTTAGCAACTGAATTCCCCTGAAGTATTCAGACAGAAGCAGCATGGTCACAGACACCTATTATTATTTTTAACTTGTTAGCACATGTACACTCACTGGGATTATTTTTATTTTAAAGAAAATTAATCATTTGAATGTATTCAGTGATGGCTTCTACTGCAAAACTGTCAGAGGTGCTATCTCACCAAGCTTGGGGCTCTGTTCAGCACAAACACAAATAGTCATGTTATGACAACTAAAAGTAAATTGGAGGGAGGGAATCCACTTCTTGTCAGTGTGTGAGGTGGCGTGCAGGCCTTGGGGATGCAGCAGGGTGAAGACAGTCATCAGCTACAGGGGAGAGAATTTACTAAGAAGTGGCAGGAGTGGTAGGAGAGGTGTGTGCAGGACCAGAGTTTAGAATTAAAAAGTGGTATTTGCAAAGTGAGCTCAGCAAATAATATTTGATGGCCCATTTATTAGTGGTTGCCCTCTCCTAATATCAAATGCCACTAATTACCTTGATGATCCCTAGTTTATAAGCTTGCCAAGTAAGATACAACTAAGTCTAATCAAACCTACCTCAGTCTCTTGGAACTGGGGCTTTTGCTTCTGGTTCTTAAAGCTTGCTGTTGTTCTTAAAGCTTGCTTATTCAGGTCTGGATCTCACCAAGAAGGACCAATGACTGTCTTCAGCCATTCTTGCCTCTCTTGTTTCACCTCTTTTTGCCAATGAAGTGTAGGTGTTACACTATTATCTAGAAGCCTTCCTCCTCTCTAGCTGAGGACTTTAACTTATCTCTTAGAGGCATCATAATGTCAATGATAATAATGTTTATGAGTTTGATAATAATAAAAAGGGGTCCAGTGATTGAGATGGTTTGAACTCACTTCTAATAAAGCAGTTTGCATTAGGAAAAATTATGCTATAGAGAAAAACCAGCCAATGGATACAGCTGACCTTGCTTTTCAAAATAAGTGAGGAATGTTGAATTCATTTAGCCTTTGTAAAATCAGGAAATTTTAGGGAGTGACATGGTTGGGCCAAGATAATGAAATAAGTCACTGGTTAGAGCAAGTTAGTGAGTATAACCCTTTATGTTGTTCACTAAACTATGCTTCCTTCTGGGCTGAGTACTGTAGATTGAAAACCTGAACCCAGTGTAAGTGCTGTGTCATTGCCATTATAGCTGCCTAAGTTTTCTCTTCAGTGATTTTTTTCAGGACCTGAATTGCCTGCATGAGCTATGCATTAATATCTGTTACTGTAATCTATAGCATAATTGTATTTATTCTGTGGCAAAGTTTTGTAATTGCAACTGCCACTTCTTATCTCCATCAGATAAAGGTTGCATTACTCAGACATTGAACAGGAAAACTGATTGATGGTTTCTAAATTAAAAAAATCCATAGAACAAAATATGGTTTGTCTTGGATGCTTCAATGACAAGCACAATTTACCAAGAAAATGTATGTCTCCGTTCGCTTGCTCATGGCTGACCAAAACAGCTGAAATGTCATTTTAATGCAGGAACTCATCTACTAGAATGGCATTTTAAAGGATAAATTTAATCAAACAGAAGGAGTCCTGTTACCTCATCTTGAGAACACTTTATAGGATACTTTCAAATGTCTTAGACCTCATGTTTTCACATACCTCATCATTAGTGTAAGTTCATGATGGAAAGATTCTGCTTGAATTTCTAGACTCCAGATGAACAGAAAAAGTCAAGAGAGCTGTTGCAGGTAGTGCACAGTTGTCAGTTCACTGTAGCCACTTACAAAAATATTTAAATCGTTCTGGTGATAACCTTAAGGTTCGAAAGCTACTGTCCCAGAAGGACTGTAAATTAGGTCCAGATGCACTGATAAACCCCCACAATGATAGTCTGCCTGTTTGTTTTCTTTCACTGGATTGGCAGCAGAGTAGAGCAGTTACAGAGCTGCTATCCCAGCCTTAGGAACATTCCCAGATAAGTGAGTGTATCTATTTCCTAAATGCTTCTTTTGGCCATAAATCAGCTTTATTGCTTCAACCAGAAAAAATTACTAGCTCAGTAACCTAGAAGCAAAATCTTCTACACAACTGAATGCTCTCACTCTGCCTTGTTGCATATCTCTTAGAACATAGGCCTAAGTCTCTATTTCGTATTCATTCATGTGTTATAAATCTCATCAATTTATTCCCCTCACAGTGCTGTACATGTACTCTCTTCTGGCTGCATCTTCCACTCCACAGCTAGACTTCTGCTGTGGGTGAGGCTGTCAAAAGAGAAACAAAGCCATTGTTTAATTCTCCAATGCATCCTGCAGCTTACTAGAAAATAATTTGTCATAGTAACAGTGGCATCCAGGTGTGTCTCTCCTTGTGGTGCATTTCTGGTGTTAAGTTTGGTAGAACTAGCATTTAAGGTAGAAATGTGTAGTCATCTTTTAAAAAATGTAACTTGAACCATCCAGATACTGTCTGTCTGATGTAGTTAGATGAGTCAGTAACTCTGTGGTACCACAATACAGATGCAACAAACTCAGCACTGCAAGATGGTTCCTTAAGCATTTGTTCAGTCATTTGAAAATCATTGGTGTTGGGCCAAGCGCTAACACTCAGGACACATTGCTGAAGATGTCTCCCAGACATCTGACAGAATAAGTTCTTGGTAGCAGCACTACCATGTGAGCTTAAGAGATGGATGCAATTGCATCCAAAGTGGAGGGAAAGCTTTTCCTATCTATTTTATTGGCATTGCTACTGACTGGCTTAACTGAAATAGGGAGCAGATAAATACAGCCATTTCAGGTTTTGGTACAAAGTACAACGTGATATGGAAGATACAAGTGAAAATAAAGCTCATTAATATGTGTATTTTAGAAGAAAAGTAATAGATATGAATACACACAAATATATATATTATACTGGAATGGCAGACTGATTTTACTAGGAAAATCAAAGACAGAAAAAGAGTCAAACTAGGGGATACATACATGGAAAAAGCTAGGCCTAAATATAAGACGATTCCCCAGAAAGTCAGTCAGGATTTTAATGATCTGTTTCTCTAGTCTATACGTGAAAAAGAAAGAAAGAAGGCAGGAAGGGAGAGACGGAAGAAAGGAGGAAGGTGTCCTGGAGTCCTGTATACCCCAAAATTCCTCTCCCTCTGTGGTTTGAATGGGAGAGGAAAAGGCACGAACAGACCTGTTCCCCCCCTGCCCTGCAGGCGTGAAGGGGGGGAGCAAGGGACCCTTCCGGCACGAGGGGTGCCCTGTGCAGGGCCCGCGCTGGGATCGGCTGGGGATTGGCTGTGTGCTTCGTGCCTAGGCAGTGGTAACTCAGCTCTGTGTCTAGGAAGGGGATAAATACTGGGGGGACTTCCCACCTTGGGGTCCCCGCCTTGGGGTGATCCTGCCTTGGAGTTCTCCCTGCCACCTGCATAGCTTCTGCACATGGAGCCCCTGTGACAAGCTCCGAAGGACTGCTTCACCTTAAGCACCTCCTTTGTGCAGCTTTATAGCTCTTAACGACCCTTGGAGGCTTCTGACAGACCCGAAGGGACAAGCCTTTGCACCGCCCTTCCATTCAAGCCTGCCTGATTCTGCTGTGAGTAGCTTTGGCTCAGCCTTATCTTGATAGTGGGGATGCTATATATATTTAATAGCTTAAGCCTTTTCCAACTTCTGACTTCTAAAATAGTCAAGTCTACCTGTGGTATCCCTGTAGATCTTCTCAACCAACTAAGAACCTGCTAATTAAAACTAAATTAATTTCTGTATCTAGGTTTGGGGGCAGTTTTTGGGAAAATAAAATAACTCTATTTTTTATATAAATTCCTGACTCGCCCACATTAATTCCCTGCCTCCGTAACAGAAGGCAGGAAGGGATGGGTGGAGGAAGGAAGGAAGGAAGGAAGGAAGGAAGGAAGGAAGGAAGGAAGGAAGGAAGGAAGGAAGAAAGGAAGGAAAAGAAAATCATTATTTATGGCCATAAAAGTATATTTTCATCTGTAATCTAGTGTATAATTAGTCTAAGATCTTGCTTAGCATGTTGCCAAAGAGAAGCCAAGGAAGCCAAATGAATAGAGCAGAACAGGCATGTTTACTGCCGTCTTGCAAAATCATGTTGTAGTTGGTTCAAAATGGCAGTGTTCAGCCTGCTCCCTACAGGTTTTTCCTTTCCTTTGAAAGGACCCTTTCAGACTGCATTTGAAGTTTAGTTATTAGTTGTTTGCCTTCACCCTGATGGTATGGGAGTTAGCAGACAACCTGAGGTTTGAGCAGACAAAAAAATCCATATGGAAACAAGCATCTCCTTTTCATGAACACAGATACAGACTGTCAGGTGTGGAAGCAGTACAAGGGACATAGAAGCTCAGGCCTTGTGATAGCAACAATGGAAGAAGAGCTTGAGCTGGGAAGTATTTCCTTATGAGGAGTCTCCCTTCATGACAGCAAGGAAACCTAGTCCTGTGCTAAAATGAAATGTGTTACTTGTGAAAATATGGATATCTAGGCAGTTCTTTCTAACTTGCCAAACATAAACAGAAGTCTCTGTGGGAAGTTATACATCTGTTAGAATGATGTATATCATTGTCTTGGTTGCTAGTAAAAGACACTCCTGTCAGGGAAAAGGAAGTTTATTGGTATCAGGGTACTGTACTCCGTTGCTTCTCAGCTGAGAGATGAACTTTTTTAGGGAGAGAACTACTGCCTGAATCAGCTGCTATAAAAAGATTTCAACTATTAGGCATGTAAAGGTAGAAAAAAGTATCTGGTAGAATAATATTCATCATGAGAGAGGAAAAATAATCCTCTTTCTTGAGCCTAACACAACTACATATTCGCCAGCAGTCCTAAGGATGCAAAAAGCACCACGTTATAACAGTGGCAGTGGCAAAGTACAACATGGTTGGAAGGTATATGAACCCTACTAACGGACAGTTGTGAAACTGCTTTATGCCTGCCTGTTCTTGGAATATGCTCCTTGCCTTTGAAGGCTGATTTGCTATCTCTGTTCAACAACATATCCTTCACTTGTGAGTAAAGGTTATACTGCTGTATGGCAATCAGAGATATCAGAAGTTTCAAATAAGACATCATATCATTATTGTGACCTTTTATATGCTGTCTATTAAACCAGCACTCGTTAGACTGAGTCTCTAATGGGATGCTTTCAAAGTTCAGATTTATCAAAAGCAGCCCCAAACTGTTCCTCTTCTCCCCTATTAACACGTTTTTCATTAGTGTCCAAGCATACAGGCTGTGAGTAATCAGCCTTTTATCTAGGCAGAACACCTACATAATATTTTGTTTTCTGCCAGTGGATAGCATTATGTTTTAATAGTTTTCATATCAAGGCAGAGATCTCAATACCATGCACATTTCAAGCACATTTGCAGTGCAGTGCAGACAGGAAGTTGCATTTAAGTATCTAATTATAAGAAGTAGAAGTATGTGCTTTGATCTTAAACATGGAAATCCTTGGTACAATTACAGGTTCCTTTCAAGGTGAAAAAAAGAGAATCAAAAATCTGTCATTTCAGCAAATACTTTCATGGCAAAGAGATAAAATAATCAGCAAGTAAGAACTGGAATAACCTATGGTACAGCTCTTTGAGAAACATAGAACCACAGAACCATAGAGTGCACTGTGCTGGAAGGGACCTCTAGACATTGCCTAGTCCAACCCTGCTTCAGTCAGGAGGGGCATGCCCAACTAGATCAGGTTGCTCAAAGCCCTGTTCAGCCTGACCTGAAATATCTTCAGGGATGCAGCTTCCACCACCGCTGTGGGCTACCTGTTCCAATGTTACAGCACCCTCATAATAAAAGATATTTTCCTAATATCCAATCCAAATCTACCCTTCTCTAGTTTAGAACCATTGCCCCTTGTCCTGGTGCTAAAGGCCTTTGTAAGCGGTCTCTCCCCAGCTTTCTTGTAGGCCCCCTTGACTTCTATTTTCCAGGCTGAACAACCCCAATTCTCTCAGCCTGTCTTTGTAGGAGAGGTGCTCCAGGCTCTCAGGGGCTCAGGTCAATGTCCTTCTTGTATTGAGGGCAAGGCTGAATCTTCTGAAACTGAGGATCACTTGCACCAGGAAGGAAAGGATCATGAAGAAAGGGAAATCTTGCTTTGGCCAGGCTGTTTGGCGAACGCGCTTTGTTTGTCCTGTGGAACACACATGTTGCACCACAGCACGTAATGCCCTCCAGAAACGTTAGAGCAAGTCCTGGAAGAGCTTTACTTCACAAAGAAATACCTCTAACGATAAGTTCCCTTTTCTGTGACTATTTATTACCTTTGTTTTCCCTCTTGAATTATACAGACATTTCTAGGAGGAGGAATTATCAGGCAGAGTAAGTCTGCCATCCTGTGTTTAGGTACGTGATCCAGTGCTGTGATGTTTTATGCTTCGTAGTGATGCTTCAGAGAGGACCTGCAGTGAACTTCTGGTCAGCTCTATTGTTGAAAGCTGTATTTCTTTTGCTATTGATGATGTTGTTGTGGTGGTGCTTTTTAAATTTTCATTTGAAGTCCCCCCTGACTTAAAAGAACAATGTTACTTGTTTTAGTTGGGGATGTACTCTGCATTTACCTCCACTTCGCCAAGATTTGGGCAGCTCTGCTTCAATCTTTGGTGTCTAATGAGAGACTCTGATTAATCTAAACTGATCTGGATTTTTGTACTGAAACCCATTCACTTCATGGGACTATCACAGAATCACAGAACTTTAGAGTTTGGAAGGGGCCTCCAGAGATCATCAAGTCCAACCTCCCTGCCAAGGCAGGATCACCTAGGGTAGCTCGCACAGGAACACATGTAGGTGGATTTTGAAAGTCTCTAGAGAAGGAGACTCCACAACCTCTCTGGGCAGCCTGTTCCAGGGCTCTGTCACCCTTGCTGTAAAGAAGTTTCTCCTCACGTTGAGGTGAAACCTTTTATGTTCCAATTTGTAGCCCTTGCTCCTTGTCCTATCGCTGCTGACCAGTGAAAAGAGATCGGCCATCCACTTGACACCCACCCCTCAGATATTTGTATACATTGATCCGATCCCCTCTCAGTCTTCTCTTTACTAGACTAAACAGCCCCAGGTTCCTCAGTCTGTCTTTGTAGGGGAGGTGTTCAAGTCCCCCAGTCCTCCTTGTGGCTCTCCACTGGACTCTCTCCAGCAGGTCTCTGTCTCTCTTGAACTGGGGAGCCCAAAACCGGACATGGTATTCCAGGTCTGGTCTCAGCAGGGAAGAGTAGAGGGGGAGAGTAACGTCCATAGACCTGCTGATCACACTTTTCCTGATGCACCCCAGGATGGCATTGGCTGTCTTGGCCACAAGGGCACATTGCTGGCCCATGCAGAACTTGCTGTCCACCAGATTTCAAGGTCTTTCTCCACAGAGCTACTTTCCAGGTCAGTAACTTGCTGAGGGTGCACTCAATGTCCTGGTCCAGATTGTTGATAAAGATATTGAACAAAACTGGCCCCAGTACTGATCCCTGGGGAGCACCACTGGCCACAGGCCTGCAACTTGATTCTGTGCCATTGATGACAACTCTCTGAACTCTGTTGTGCAGCCAGTTTTCAATCCACCTCACAGACCAACTGTCTATGCCACAACTTCTGAGCTTATCTATGCGAATGTGACAGAGAAGGCAACAAGATGGTCCTGAAGTTACTCAAGCTTGAGTGGGAAGTGCTGCATGACACTAAGCCAGTTTTCCATAGTGTTTATGTGGCTGGAGAGGGTGAAAGGCTCTCCTAAAAAATACATGTGGTATTCAAGCAAATTAGGTGCTTACTACCTGTTAACTAACAATCATGCACCTGGTAAGGTTTTTGAGTGACCTTCAGCAGTTTAATTGCTTATCTGTTTCTTTCAGCATTGAAACACATTTTAAAATATAGGAAAAGAAAATCTGCTATCATGCAGGGACTTGGAAACAGAAATGGAATTTTGTGTAATGGGATACTTCAAATGCCTACCAGACAGACTTGCTGTGTGAAAAAAGTACATCTAAATACATAAAAACACACACATATGTTGCAAAACCATTCCCTGAAATAATCCTGTGTGTGGTTTGAGGAGACATTTGCCTCACATTCCATTGCACAAAAGATGACAAGGAAATTTTCTGACAGAGATTTGGACCACACTGCTGGGAGACTATTTTGCTCTGGAACTTTGCTTCATAGAGAATGACTCATCTGTTTCTGCATCATTTAGGACACTGTGAAATATAGTTTGCTGTTCTTGTTTGTCTAGCTCCTAAGTCAGCCCCCATGTCTGAGACTGATGGAAGCCAATCTGAGATGAAGTTGGTATGATGTTACTGCTTCAGAGAGTTGTGAAAGTCTGTTCTGTGCTTTCAGCTGTTTCTTAGACATAATAGGTCTAAAACTCAGAGGCAATTCTTTGCAAGTAACCTGTGAACAGCTCTAAGGTGCTAAGAAAGTATCTGGGTTTGTATCTGAAATAATGTGTTGCAATAAAGGAGTAGTGATGACTTATTGGCAGTATTTTAGACCATGTGCTGCCCTTTACGATTGTCTTGAGCAATTTAGTGTCTCTGATGAACACTGGTATCAGAGATACAGTGGAGAGGACTGACTGCACTATGGTGAACTACATTGTTGCACCTAAAAATGAGTGTTTGGCGCTGCTTGCTAGTGTGTTTGAGTATGTTCTTTGCTCTCTTGCTGTAACATGCATAAAATGGCACTTCTCTCCTCTTTCTCTCTCCAAAAATAAACCTGGAAATGTCAGCACCAAGAATGACAGCATGTTTCTTGACAGGAGTGAAAGATCACACAGTTATTTCACAGAAGTACTACTGAAATGTGTTAACTTCTTCTGCATGCCCTTAACATGCCCAGCTGGAGAGGAGAGTTGGAAATTATAATGGTTATGGATAATAAGTGTTGATGTCTTGGTAAGAAAAGATAAATTGAATCATGCTGATTTGGCATTAGAGAAGTGAGCAATGAACTGCTGTAAGTCTTGTTGCACTTGATTGCATGTTGAATTTCAGTGAGCTCACCTCATATGCTATGGTTCTAAGCCCTAACAAATTATAGCAGTGTGCTGGTTTGACACTAATTGGAACACTTTAATCAGAAAAATTAGATTATAGGCTATGAAAAGGAAACAATGGTGATGGCTACTGCACTCAAGGTTGGCTGAGATGTATAAAACCAAGAACACAAACATAGATAAGGCAGTCGGAGTATGTGTTTCTCCCTGGGCTTCTGCTGTATTAACTGCACCTGCTTGGATCTGTGTAGCCCAACTAAACATTTTCCTTCTAACCTCCCTTGCTGATTTGTCCAACTCACCTTTCATGTAAGGCAGATTCTGGGATAAGGGAGGGAGGTGGAAAGAGGGTGTAAGAGTGCCTGGGAGCCCCTCACAGACATTCTGATTTCTGGGAGGGGTATTGTGTTTCTGTATTACTTTTAACTTGTATATTTCTGTATATAGCAGAAAATATTTGTGATATATTGTAACTATCTGCCTGTATATTGTGCTAAGCTCTGAATATAAAGCTTCATTCCTTAACTTCCAGCTGGCCGAGTCTAGTCTGGGTGAATTCTTTGTGTGTGTGGGCAACTCCCAAACCATATATTTGGTGCCCCATGTGGACCATTTGCACCACTAGTATGGCATCTCACTGTGGTGGTAGGCCTGATGGGGCAAACGTGGGCTTATTCATAGAATCATAGAATCATAGAATGGTTTAGGTTGGAAGGGACCTCAAGGATCATCCAGCTCCAGCCTCCCACTAGAGCAGGTTGCTCAAGGCCTCATCCAGCCTGGCCTTAACCATCTCCAGGGAGGAAGCATCCACAACCTTCCTGGGCAACCTGTGCCAGTGTCTCACCACCCTCACTGTAAAGAACTTCCTCCTAACATCCAGTCTAAATCTCCCCTCTTCCAGTTTAAACCCATTACCCCTTGTCCTGACATGTCTGCCTGCCCCCCCAGCCCTGTTCTGTGCTGGGAAAGCAACCTTGGGAGGGGAGGGCAAAAGCCCTGGCTGTGCCTAATATGGTGAAGCCTGGCAAAGTGCCATTCCAGTTGGCTAACTGATGTCCAATGCCCTCCTTGTTGCGGGCTGGACATTGATAAAAGGGATGAGCAGGTAGCACAAGGCTGCTGCTGCCTCATTTTGCATCCCTAATTTGCCTGGAGAGCTTACCAGGAACAGGCTCCAAATGCCTGCATGCGGTCGCCATAGCCCCCAGTGTGACACTGTGCTGAGACCATGCACACCTCAAGACGTCCTGCCTGCCCCTAGAAGTCTTCCTGCTAAGACTACAAGTCCTGGAGATACACAGATCATCCAGAGGAGCTGGGAACAAGGTCAGGGATTGTCGACCTCCTTTCCAGAAGCCAGGAAGAAATCAAGTCTCAGTGGCCAATTGGACAGACTTCCACCTGCTTTGGGTGTCTGATTTATAATTGTGTGAGTTAATACTTAAAAGCCTCTTCCAGTATAATATTTGTGTTTGCCACTTTAAGAAATAAGCGACCTAGTTTTGCCTGTGCCCTGCCTGTATGAATTTCCAACCTGTGCATTGTTTTTTGAACCTGTGAATAAGTTTCTGGTGAGTTTTCATGTTACTAAACAGTTTTCACAGTTATTAACAATCATTGCCTGGATAGCAAAATTAATACAGATATTATTAATACAGATATTTTGCATAGTCCTTCACACTCACCAGCCAGCTTAGGCCAGGGTCTCCTGATTCCCTTGAATATTCCTTTCTAACTTCCCTGATCAATTTGAGGGGATCATTGGAATCCTGGATACCATCCTTCACCTCTTCCTCTGGTTGTCCTTGGCCTAGAAACAGAACTTTCCTAAGGGCACTCTTAAACTCCTCAGAGCCATCTTCCTTCTTGGCAGCCAATCTCACGCAGCTCTTTTCATCGCTGTATTGCAATCTAAGCAAATTGCCCACGTCTCTAATGCCTTCCTTTATATCTGTAGCCATGGTTTTTATGGCCGACACTAGGGCAAGCAGTGACTGCATTGTATTATGAATATCTCCTTTTTGTAGGAAGTTTATGGACTAGCACTTCAGAAAAATTTGGTGGGAATATCAGGATGGTAACTTCGAATTCCAGTACAATTCTTCTTTAGCTCTTTCCTCATCTTTTCTTGTATTTCCACTCTGCACTTCTGTATTGTTGCTTTGTGTGGCTCAAAGAGGGTGGGAAAGGCAGCCAAACAGTTGCAAGAAAGCTTTTAAAGTAATTCCAGAATGTTGAATAAAGTGTTTTTAGTAACTCCACTTCCTTCCCATTTGCCACTGATAATTATGCTCTGCACATTTCTGCACATGCACAAATAAGTTCTGAATGTTAACTACTCCGTAATATGTATGCACTCATAACCAACTGCTCATGCTTCTGCTGCTGTCTTGAACTGTCAAACAGAAGAACATTTAAATAAGACATTTTAAATTTGAAATGCTCTTGTCACAATATTGACCTTTTAATTTGCTCAGCATTTGAATGGCTTTTAACATGAAATAAATGGTCTATTGTTATGTAAATAACACTAGAGTCGTTAACCACAGATCATTTCCCATCCTTCTTTCCTCCCCTTTATAATCCTATTTTCCTCCACACTTTCCTCCCTTCAAAGAGGGCCTGCCTCCATATCTCTGTGGAGTAAAAACTTAATCTTCAGGCCAGGATTGCTGAAGAGCTGAGATGCTGTTCTGCTTAAATGTTCCATATGGATAGTTATTATTAGGTATTATTAGGTTATTATTATTAATGCAGAGAAAATGCTTGCCCTGGTAACAAACCACATGGTACTGAAAGAACTCTACTTTTGCATGCACTCCTGCTAGACAGGAGTAAATAATTTCAATAAACATTTGGTTTGAGATTAAAAAAAACCTCCTTAAAATAGAAACAGCAGTACCACAGAGGTAGTAGTGCAAGATTAATACATTACTAATAGAGGATGAAAAGCTGTGAATCTGTTATGCAATTATGGATCAGACTGTCCAAAAAATAATCTAATAAAATATGATATACATTGGGAAGTTTTGTGTTGTGTCCCTTCCAACCCCTAGCATTCTGATTCTTGTTCTAAGGTATTTGCCATTCAGTCTGCTCCTGCTTCTGTTACAATAGAAGCGTAGCACAGATCGCACTAAACAATTCTTTCCCATCTTCCACAGTTGAACTGTGGCATAAATGCAGACTGCAAATCTAACTCTTATTTCAGTTCTGGTTTCCATGGCTTAAATTGTAGGAGTTGCTCTAAGTCCATCTGTCTCCATGGAATATTTCAATGGTGTGGACTGATTTTCCTGGTGGTTTAAAGAAAAGCCTCTAGGAATGAAAACAGACAGTTTTATACACTGGAATCAGCCTAGTGACTCTGATTCTGTAGGAACACATCTTACTGAGATGTTGGGGGTAGAGAAAATCTGAGTGGCATAGGTAAAATAGGAAATGTCTGTTTAGTATTTCTTACAGAACAAGAATTAGGAGGAATTACATTATAATTGCAGATACCAGGCTCAAGCAAACAAAAAGAAGTGTTTTCTCAACAACTGACAGAGGCTGTTGTGTTTGTTAAAAGCTTAGATTGATCCCAAAAAAGCTTAGATTGATCCCAAAAATGCCTGGAGAGTTTTATGAAACAAAACCATGGTGAAGGCTATTACATATACAGCTAATATCTTCTGGCTTGAGTTACACATCATTAAAGGCTGGGAGAACACTGTGGTACAGCATTAGCCCTGTTATGTAGAAATCACAGAGGGTGCGGTTATACATACATGGCACTACAGAATATGTCTGAATATTAAATGTTTAGCAACATTAAAGGCATTCACAAGATTAACAAATATCACTCACTTAATAATATTATTAGTTAATGGGATATGGTTTGTGTTCTTTTGTGTCAGCAAAATACTGTGGTATCCATTAAAAAATCCTGGATTTCTAGAATACAGGAACAAAAGATTAAGTCCTTATATATATATATATATGTATATATATATCATATTAGATTTTATTTACACTTGTATCAAATATCCAGTCTTCAAGTACTGAGATAAATATTGTATACCTTTATTTGTCCAACTAAAATTAATGTTTTGAATTATTCATACAATCCATAAACCAAATAATTTTCCAAATGAAAAGATATTCTGTTCAGATTATGCTGTTAGATCAAACATAATTGACTTGCTAAAAAATGTTATTTCTAATTCTTCTCTCCTTCCCATCCTTCCCTCTCCTTCTGCTCCTAAAAGATTATCCTGTGTGTTTTTTTGTGGATCATGCCAAAGGTTTTCAGTTCTATACCTGATAATCAGGAAAGGATATGATCCAATTACTGGGAGTATTTCCTGGGGAAAGCAGCTTTGTGTCCAGTAAAGCTGTTTTCTGAGAAAATAATTATAGAAATGAATGGAAAAAAATGTGAAATTTGGGTTAATTTTATTACTGGAAAGCCCCAACCACAACTGTATACTAATTAGTTACATTTGGGTTCTAATTCAGTTGGGAAAATCTTCACAAGGATGCTTTTGGGCACTTCATTAATTGAGGAGAATCAGAAAGTTGGAAAAGTTCAGCTGCAAAAATGACTTTGCCTCACTTACAAGCACAACTGCTTGCAACTTAGCTCCATTTATATTCTTTGCCTGAGTGCAAAGGCTCCTTTGGCCACAGAGATTCACCAATCAGAATGGCATTTGCAAAACTGACCGTATTAGGTGACCCCAGGGCTTGCTCACCTTTATTGGGGCAACACACCAAGTACCTAAACACCTGTGGGCACCTGTTTATCACTTTGGGAGGGGACATAATGGCCCAAGCCTTTGTTCCCCTATCAGCAGAAGTTTGGAGCAAGCCAGGACATCAAATAGGCCTATTAGCCTTCCAGGACAATGCTAAACCCATGATTATCTCTATTTATGTAGAAGTGAAACTTCATATGCACACCACTTCTCCATGTGCAAGCATTCTGCGGTACCCTTCAGTGAAAAGCCAGGGGACTCTAACACATGGCAGCGAGCTCCCTACTCCTTATGCAGAAGATCACACCTGCCTTGAAAACCACACAGCACTGTGGGAACTGAAGTAGAACAATCATGATTATGAAGACTTTTGTCACCTAGACTTTTGTCACCTGGACTTTTGTCACCTAGACTTTTCTAGACCGAGCATAATGTCAAAACTGGATTTATTTTTAGAGGTGGTGAAATGAACTCTTTAGCCTTTCCGCTGACACTGCTGCTGTGAGCACTGGTTGTTGCCTGCAAATGTAACACGTCCGGTATCTGAGAGTCATGCAGTTGTTCGCAGAAATGCAGGGTTGGTACCGACAAACCTGAAGTTCTGTGGACAAGCAATGAAGTTTCATTCCTGAGAAGTGAGCAAATTTGGATATGAAATCACGGAAGGTCTTGGCTAAAGCAGTCAGGGATGCTGGTGCTTGTCAAGTGGCTGTTGAATGTTAGTTGTGCATTCAGTCAGGAGCTGTTTCATGGAGGAAGTTTTAAATTGCGCTTTATGACAAAGAGTTGCTAAAGGTTTAAGGAAATAGCACAGCTTATTTTATATACATTATTTGGTGAGCATCATTGTGGAAGAGATGTATGAACATAGGTTCCTTTTCCAAAGGAAATGGCTGCTGCAATAGAGAGAAGAGGTTACAGTTTAATAACAAGCAACTGAGATGATTTGAAGAGAGTATTCAAAGTTAAATGTTTCTGAACTTTCTGTGTTTCAAATCTTGAGCTATGGAAGTGCTTCTTGAGCTTGCCTTTTCTTATTATTAGAAGCAGGTTACATTCCTTCTGTTGACACACCATTTGTTACATTTGCTAAAGCTGTCCTTGCACAGTGACCCAAAGGGGAAAAGCTGTCTGGTAACAATAATAGCAGCTTTTAACAATTGGATTTACTTAGCTTGACATTAATTGATCCACTTGGAATCCTCTGCAAAAGGAGCTCGTGAATGTTACACAAGACTACAGGGAGCTGCAGGCAAAAATTAGAAGACATCTGCTGAATTAAGGGCTATGAACTGCCAGGTTCTATTGAAGGAAAACTACATTTTGAAAAAGGTCTTAGTGCTGAACATTTAAAAGAATGCTGGAGAGTTTAACTGTGGATAGTGCTGTGAACCATCTCGTTTAGTTTCAGTTTTGCTGAGAAGGAACATATTGGTGATCTAACAAAATTCAGATCTGTTATAAATGAGAAGTTGGAGTTTATGCCTTATTTACCATTGCTCTCTTCTTTTCCTTGTGATTGAAGAGTGGAGAGATACCTGAATGGTCTGCAGGGTTATAAAATCAGTAATTTTGAAAAGAATATGTTTAGTCGTAACTTCCTGTGTTCCAGGTTGTGCCCATTGCCCTTTGTCCTACCACTGGGCACCGCTGAAGAGAGTCCTGCTGCATTTTCCCAACACCCAGATATTGATTAGCATTTATCAGATCCCATCTTGGTTCTCTCTTCTTGTGCTAGTTTGAGCCTAGCTAGCA
>WAAF01013544.1:0-91519 GCA_013400475.1 Tricholaema leucomelas
ACACACCACCCAAACCAGCACAGCAAGCCACCACTGTAGTACACAGAGATAGTTTTCAAAGTTGCAGCTTTTTTTCTGTTAAGTGCACTATAAAATGAAAATTTAAAAGTTACATTCCCGTGATAAAATCTGCTTTGGGCAATAAAAACAAAGAAACAAACAAACCTGCCCACTCCCCCTCCCCCCCAAAAACCAAAACCAAACCACCCAACAGAAATCCAAACAAACAAATTCCAAAACCAACAACCACTTGCAATTTCTGAGGTGAACTCTAAGAAAAAAAAGAGAAAATAAATTAAAAAAAAAAAAAGAAAGAAAATGCTGTTCCTTTTTGCCATTTTGGATCCTGTCCTAGGATAAAAGCAAGAAAATGCTGTTCTTTTTTGCCATTTTGGATCCTGTTCTAGAATATACACAAAATTGCCTTGGGAGCAACTTTTCCTTCCAAGGGGAGAACATGATTGTTTTACATTGCATTCAATAAACATTTCAAATGTGATTAAAGCAATGAAGTGCTTCACAGCCCAGGTTGTCTGGAGTCCATTACAGCTTCCACCTTCTGCAGCACAGACACTGGAGCCTACAAGTACTTGTGTTGCTAGTAATTGACAGCAGCAGAGTTAGTGAGATGTTTAAGTAATTTGTGCAAATAGTACAAAATGAGCTAATAATCAAAAGTCAGATTCTTTTCTTTAGAAACATTGAATGAAAACTTCTGTAATGCTAAAGGAAGAAAGAGTCACACACCCCAGAGCACGCAAGTATTTGTTTCCCTACTGTTTCTTATCAAAGCAGTGTGAATTAATAAACATTCAAAGGATAGCACCTGTTAAAATGCTCCTGATACGTGAAAACACTCAGCATAAAAGAAATTGACTACTTCATCCCATTCTCACATTTTCATTGACAGAAGAATGATTAACTACCTTGTCTACAATTAACTCTCCATGACGTTGAGAAAGTTGCTTGCAACCTTTAAAGAATATTAATACAACAAAAGCACATCTGCTGTGCTATCTATAGTGCTATAAAGCCTACATAACATTCCTCCCTGGTTGAAATGTGCTAGCAGGACAATAAATTCTCAAAGAGCTGAATCTTCTATGTTATACAGTGAGACAAGTACATCTCACAGAGTTAAGGTCATTGACACACCCCATACTCCATCTCATGGGAGCTAAAATAATAATTGAACCTCAAAAGCTAACAGGCAAGAAAAAAAAAATCATGTCTTCTAAATCCCAAAGCAATCAATAAATAGCTGATATGATATTATCTATAGTAATATATTAGATATAGTATTACAAGTGGCATAAGCCTATACCAGCATACATTCTGAATGCTTTTTGACCTTTATTTTTTAATAAGCCTTGCAACTCTCATGGCTTTAGACACAAGGTTTAATAGTTCTTCAAAATGCTTCAGGGGAAGGAAAGCAAAGGATTGTTTAATCTTTAGCACTTGTGAATCAGCATAGGTCTGCTGGCATCAGCAGTGACCTCCTAAAAGGTTTTTAGCTGAAGAAAACAAAAACCTTGAGCAACCCCAAAACCAAGCCAAAAGGGACAAATTGCTAAATAATACACTTTTTTTTTCCTCCCTTATTTCAAGCCAAGTTTTTTCCTGGAATATAGGTGCTGCCTCTGAAACAAAAGCAAGTTAAAAGAATTTTACCCAGATTGTGACTACCAACATCCATCAGTTTTTAGAGGGCTTTGGTTACATTATTTAGAGCACCCATTCACTCCAGCTCTGAAATGCAGGTGCCATTTGGTTTGTATAGCTCTTCTGTGCTCAGGATCACTCTGATTCTGGGAAAGGCCTTTCAGAATAGCCTCATGAAATAAATGGAAAATGCTTTTTCACTGCCTGGCTATGTCTGTGTTGTGTCAAACATACACGTACACATATCACACAGTACCACACAGTATTACCAAGGTTGGAAGAGACCTCATAGATCATCACGTCCAACCCGGTACCACAGAGCTCAAGGCTAGACCATGGCACCAAGTGCCACGTCCAATCCTGCCTTGAACAGCCCCAGGGACGGCGACTCCACCACCTCCCTGGGCAGCCCATTCCAGTAGCCAATGAATGTGCACAGAGAAAGGATTCACTGGCTGGTTGGGTTACTTATTTGGTTGGACAACTTACTAGTTTATTAGATATCTTCAAATTAATTGTCCTGCAGATATTCTTCTGAATATCCCAAAGAAGAGGAAGAAAAAACAACTAAAGTGAGCAATTTCTTCTGAGTATCAGTACCCTAAACAGGCCTCTCAAGCAAAAGGTTTTCATTACCACTCACAAAGTAGCTTAATATCTTTTAAGATATCATGAAAAGAGAAAACAACAGCTTAATTACATCCCTTTGAGGTGTTCCTCATCAACAATAGCTTATCTCAAAAGAAATAGAATAATCTGTACATTCCCTGTCATCTAGCAAGCTCATCACCATTACTGGACTAGTGTAGCACTCCTGAAGAGGTCACTGGCTTACATCTGCACGACCGCCAGCCTCAAGCTTTGGTTTCCAGGATCTTGTTAAATAGCTACTTTAAAACTTGACTGAACATCAGCTTATCTTGTTCTCAGACAACTACTCAGCTTGGAAATATTGCACTGGAAATATTCCAGTAGAAATTCTGTACCTGTGGAGTATGTATGCTCCTGACCCTCCTAAATGTATGGCACATTTTGTGGACTGCTGTGGATGCAAAAATTGCATATAAGACAACTATGGTGACCAGACCACCACTCTGAGCATACCAGTTCCAAAAACTACATCCTTTGAAAAACCATGTCTCTCAGACATCATGTTTAGATGCATCTTTGCTTTAGGTTATGTAACTTTGTCAGTTACAAATAAACAAATGGGATTTGAAAGACTTTTCACAAGGAGTGGAGCAGGCTCTAAGAAATAAACAGGTTTTTTTCAATCCTCTCATGTAAACTTGTATCTCAGCCTTCATCTGTTATTTTTAAAACAGAACTATAATGTTCCAGATGTTCTTAACAATATGAAGATGCTAACATCCCTTTAACCTCTCTTACTAGTTTTACAACAACTAACAAGAAAACAATGAGCCCTTGTTTGAAAATGAAATCTTTGAAATGAATACACAATGAAAAATATACTCTGCTTAGAAAGTTCCCTATTTTCATGAGTTTTCAGTACTGGGAAGATAATTCATCACAGCAAGAGACCAAACCTCAACTCCTCCCTTATGACTGCTAAACACATTATAAAATACTTCCTAAACCACTTGCAATGCCAAGCCTACACAAACAGATCAACTTCAGCTCCCAGGAAGCCATCCAGTCGCATACCCACCGCTGGATCCTGCCCTATATCTTCTGGCTGCAACATTGCTGCGGACACAGAAATCATGCTGATCCCCTCAGAAAAGCACCAGCAGCCCAACAGGGACAGGCAGTAGCAGCCACCACAGTCCCAGTAATCCTACGGCAGCACTGACTCCGTCTGCAACTGTGAGACAAGTCGCAGCTGAATCACAACAGGAAAATCTCCCCTACAATTGCAGGAAAACTTGCTCCACCTAACCGCCTCCGCCAGGATCTGTGCTCCTAAAACCAGCCCTTCACACTGTGCCCACAGCAAAATGACTATCCCTTCCACGGGTCAGCCTCAGTGAGGTGAGAAGGCAAGAAATGCTGCTCCTTGCAGAGCATCCCAAGATGGCTGCAGTAGGACAGTTACTTTGAAGCCCAGATGAAAGCAAGCTCAGCCCTAGGGCACTTTAGCCAGTACAGAATGAGAGCTGGCAGTGATCAGCTCTGCAACAGAAGGCTGATCCAGAGTGGCCAAAGCTGGCACACACAAAATGGATGCTTCCAAAATTGCTGTCCTCCAGAAAGGCAGAACTCTGCACAACAGACATGCAGTAAATAATCACTTCACATTTTTATTACTGTTTTCCCCAAACACTCAAAAGCTGAACAACACAAAGCCCAGTAAGGGTCTGCCAGAAGTGGGGACTATCTGAAAGAGCCTAGCATGGGATAGAAAGTCTTTTTTTCCTACAAAGACCATGAAGACTTCACTTCCTGAAATTCAACAGTTGAAATCAAGATGAGAACAACTACTTAATTATGCTATTTTTGTAATTAAACTTGTGTGTAAGCAGCAAATAGCAAGAGAAAGCTACAAATGCTTCAACAAAGTACCCAGAAGGAATCCTCACTGAAGTCACACCAGACATTTGGTCTCCAACAAAGGTGTTAAAAATTCATGCAAAGTGGAAACAGCAGGAAAGAATTACTTCCTCATGTTCTGTGTTTTTCATGTTGCAATGCCCTCTTTCATACAATAGCAACACAACAAAGTGAAACAAAACATACCTCAGACGTTTGAGCATAAGGTTGCAAATCCAACATCGTTTTTGGTCTTTCTTCAATGGATAAGCCTGCACTTTGTTCTCAGTGAAACAATAAACAACTGTTTTGATTATTTAATTTCCTATTCTTTTTATTTCCTTGAAACAACAGACCAGAGTCCTCACAAATGCAGCCTTTTCATAAGGTTTTAAAGGTTTCTGCTGGCAATGTCTGTTAGCATCTATATGGAATGACAGCTCGTAACAGGAGAATCGAGCATGCAGAAAGCAAGACAGATGTGCAGAGGGATTATGATTATTTGAACTCTTTTTCATGATATTCAATGTCCATGGATAATCTGTAGTCAAGTCAAGTTATAAGCAACTCAGTAGAGGTCATAGCAATCCCTGCCGGAAGCATTTTAGATTCCTCAGCTCATATCCTGTCCTTGATCTTTCATTAAACAACATCACACAGATTCTTTGGACTGGCACTCCAGCCATGCTGGCTCACACTCATTCAGATGCATTTGAGACCAACCAGTCCACAGATCAGTATTATTAGCAGGTGCTGTCCTGCTTTGTTTGTCTGCAATACAGTTAACCTGAGTTTTTGATGCCCTTCGCAGACAATCATCCACTTCAAAAAATAGGGGGTTATACAAAATATTCTTCTTCATCACAGAAGCAATACAAAATGTTTCCAATCATCTTAATTCCACTGATACACCTGCTTTGACTTTTGCATGTGTGCTTCTTCATTGTTAATGAAACACTGCATGTGTTTTAATAGAAAACTTTGGAAGAAGCTTTCAAAACTTAACTGAATGTCTCCATACGGAGGTGTTCAGGGCCAGGCTAGATGAGGCCTTGAGCAATTTGTTCTAGTGGAGAGTGTCCCTGTCCATAGCAGAGGGCTTGGAACTGGGTGATTTCAAGATCCCTTCCAACCCAAACCATTCCATGAATCCATACACACAAATATGAGTGAATGTGAATAGTTAAGAGCTTAAACCCATGCGAAAGAAACTGAGAGATGGTGACAGCAATTTCTTAAACTATGACCAAACAATTCACTAGATTTCCACTGGCAATCATAGAACCAGTCAGGGTTGGAAGGCACCACAAGGATCATCCAGTTCCAGCCCCTCTGTCATAGGCAGGGACATCCTACCCTAGCTTAATCAGGTTGTGAAGAAATTCAGTGTAAGACTCTAAGCTAATGTATTACTGGAGAGGTAAGTCAACATACCTAAATTTAATACAGCTGAAGGCTCAGATACATAGCAAATATCCATCTATTGACCCACTATCATAGAATCATAGAATGGTTTAGGTTGGAAGGGACCTCAAGGATCATCCAGCTCCAACCCCCTGCCACAGGCAGGGACACCTCCCACTAGAGCAGGGTGCTCAAGGCCTCATCCAGCCTGGCTTTAAATACCTCCAGGGAGGAAGCATCCACAACCTCCCTGGGCAACCTGTTCCAGTGTCTTACCACCCTCACTAAAAAAGAACTTCCTCCTAACATCCAGTCTAAATCTCCCCTCCTCCAGCTTAAACTCATTACCCCTTGTCCTGACATTACCAGACCTTGTCAATAGTCCCTCCCCAGCCTTCCTGTAGGCTCCCTTCAGATACTGGAAAGCCACTCTAAGGTCTCCTTGAAGCCTTCTCTTCTCCAGGCTGAAAAGCCCCAACTCTCTCAGCCTGTCCTCATAGCAGAGCTGCTCCAGCCCTCATGTCTGAATTCTAAACTATGTTTTTCTGATGACAGAACAGCCAGAATGTGTGTATTTGCTGTGTAGCATTCTGTTTTGTCAGAATTCAGTCAGCTCTGCATGGGAAGAGCATGGCCAGTGTAATCCTGTTGTTCAGGGGAGTGCGAAACAGCATGCTCCATACTCTGCACACCTCAATGCAGTGCTGTAGTGTAACCCTGGTTACAATGCTCCTTGGAGTCAAGAAACAGAGGGCATTAGGAGACAGAGCAGAAAAACAATAGGATAGAAACAAGCAGACAACCAGTCAGGTTACAAGAAATCTTTTTCCACAGTGCATTCACAGTCCTAGAATAAAGATACTATCAGGACTGTCTAGAAGACGCAATTTACATTGTGCACAAAATCACACCCTATTGTCACTACTGGAATTTACTGACTCATAGATTATGTTTTTTCTTGGATTTAGTTGTCTTGCTAATAAATCAGGAATAAATATCTTGGTAAAAACAGTTGAACTTCACCTTTGGTCCAAGTGAGCTTTTTTTTAATGGCAGAAAGTACAATTTTTACCTGTTGGCTTGGAAATCTTAAAACACATTTTGCCCAACTGCTTGTCTTTATTGCTTCATTGTCTGACTACAAAAGAAAACCCTTTACACCACTCATTCCATGTGCAGAACGAAAATACAATCTTTGTTTTAAAGCTTATCTTGATGGACAGAGGACATACATTTGTGGACTGACAGGTGCTGTTGCCAGGCACATATTCCTAACAATCAGTCTGCTGTCTACAGAAAGCAGATGTCACAGTGTAGTATAATGAGATCATAGTGAAACTGTAACATTGACATTTGGAACAAATATGCTAATATGCCTGAGTTTGCAACTTTCTCACAGGCAAGCAAGCTCACATAAATTACTATTTCTATACAGCTAACTGTAGGATGCAAGGATGAAGAAAAATAACAGTGGATTGCTTAAAAATAGAACCTCTCCATTCTTTCTTCTAGAATAGAATAGAATCAATCAGGTTGGAAGAGACCTCCAAGAGCATCCAGTCCAACCTAGCACCCAGCCCTATCCAGTCAACTAGACCATGGCACTAAGTGCCTCATCCAGGCTTTTCCTGAACACCCCCAGGAACGGTGACTCCACCACCTCCCTGGGCAGCCCATTCCAATGCCAATCACTCTCTCTGTGAAGAACTTCCTCCTCACATCCAGCCTATACTTCCCCCAGCACAACTTGAGACTGTGTCTCAACTTGACTTATTGTCTATCACCACAGAGGGGTTGATCCAAAACACATTTGCAACTTTCTCTCTTGCTGAACAGGGCCAGAGTCAGAGTAAAGTTACTGCTGCTGTTATTGGCCTGTCAGATGTAGAGCTCTCCTGCTCTGGACAAACAGCTTCAGTATGCTACTGTCCTGCGCCCACCACAAGTTAAAGTAGAGAAAATATAGGAGCTTCAAACTCTTAGTGAATGTCTGCACCCTGTTATTCTCTTTGCACATCAAGGACACAGAAGGCAGAAGAAGGCAGCCTGGGTTTTTCTAAAGACTAAGAGATGTCATGTCAGCAAAAGCACCTCATACAATATAATATTAACAGCTTCTTAATTTGAAACTGTTTCATATAAATGCTGAGTACCAATTCTCTTTCAAATGGTTGTTTAATATTAATTGCTCTTTGAGCTATGAAATCCCACTGTTATCTCACTGATGGACATTTTAGATGATGGGTGACTGTATCAGGTATGCCATTTCCCCCTCTAACACTTAATTTGCATTTCACAATGGCATTTAAATATCATTTGAATTTGGTGCAATAAGCCATACTATAAATGTCTGAGCATTAATGCTTTCTGCAGAAAGATGTCATTTATACAGCAGTATGTAAGCCTGAAACACTTTGTGCCTCTATGGAGAAGCAGTGTGTAGTATTTGATTCCTATTAGAGGAACAGATTATGACTTGCACTGTCAAGTATCAGTTTTTCCTGACTATACAAAATAATATCTTTCTAAACTTCAAGGTAAGCCACAAACAAAAAAAACCCCCTTGCTTATAATTTACAGGAACAAAGGAACAACTTGTAATCTTAGTGGGTATATGAGACAAGGACAGCAGAAAAAAAAACTAACCTACTTGCACCTCAATTCACTGCTCAGTACTGCATTTTAGGGGTTGGGTAGAGAAAGATGATGCTAATATCATTGTGCCCAACTCTTAGATTAAGGATGTACTGCTCAGTACTGCATTTTGGGGGTTGGGTAGAGAAAGATGATGCTAATATCATTGTTAGTTAACCAACTGTTAGATTGGTTAGTTAACCAACTGTTAACCAACTCACCAACTGTTAACCAACTAACTGTTGGTTAGTTAACCAACAGTTAGCCAACTGTTTGATTAAGGATGTAGCACTGAATTCTAACCTGTTCTTTTGAAGGACATTGAACAAGTGATCGAGGCAGGAGACTACTAAACTATTAAAATAAGATTGAAGATGATCAGTGCACAAGTGCATGCTGAAAACAGACCAAAAAATACCCCAGTCAAATCCACAGGAACCTGTTTCTTTTTATTTCTTCTCCTCTCACATAGCATAAAGGACTCTTTACCTGTTCAAACTCACCACATGGGAAAGGTTTTGTACTGAAAAGATAAGAAAATTGTTTTCTTTTGCTTTGTGGTAAACTGCTTGTAAGCACTAGGATGCCAAAACAACCTTGACATGAAACTTACTAAACATGAAGCCTGGAATTTCTGAAGAAGTCTTTTGAAATCAAAGTCTCTGCTGAAGTATTTGGGGAAAAAAAGCGAGTCCTAAGTGGTTCAGAGGACAATGAGATCTGAAATTTAGGAAGCCTCAAAATTTTAGCAGGTTTAAAGATCAGTCTTTACTTGGTTATATCCAAATACCACAATGTTTTGGTTTGGTTTTATTTATTTATAGCCTAACAAGCAGATCAGTATCTTCAGTAGAAGTACCTTACAGAAAGGATATATGATTTTGCTTTACCACTATGTGATCCAATTCAGAAATCTGGGATGTGAATAACACATTAACAAACTTGAGAAACACTTCTTGAACCCATTTATGTTTTCAGACAGTGTCACAAAGAACCGTGTCAGAGAACCCATTTGAATTCCTATTCTTAAGCACTGAAACATAATCCTTAGTCTCACAGGAATATTATGTGCAGTATTTTTTCAGTAATTACAAGTGCATTTTAGCCTCATATCCAGCTCTCAGTTTTGCTGAAGGCAAAAGTGATGCTTCAGTGCTAAACATCAAAAGATGAGTTTTCCCAAAGAGCTTTATGAAGGCAGGCTCACAACTCAAGAAGGAACAATTAGTATTTCTATGTCCAAGTGCACTAGTAAGTACCTAGTTACGTTTATTCTTTGCTTTTAGGCCAACATCCTTGCTCAAAATGATGCAAGTTTTAAGTCACAAATAATCCATAATTAAATCAAGCCTAAAATAAATTATTCATGTTCCTGAAAAATCGCACAGAAGTGGTCAAGACTTATGGACACGAAGCGCTTTCATTAAACTTGATATTAACACATAATATGTGTTAGTGTGACAAGCACTTAGCGTTCAAAGGCAAGTCATAGAATCATAGAATCAGTCATGGTTGGAAAGGACCACAAAGGTCATCTAGTTCCAACCCTCCCTGCCATGGGCAGGGACACCCTACCCTAGATCAGGCTGCCCACAGCCTCATCCAGCCTAGCCTTAAACTCCTGCCTCAACCATCTCCCTGGACAACCCATTCCAGGCTTTCACCACTCTCATGGTGAACAGCTTCCTCCTCACACCCAGTGTGAATCTCCTCACCTTCAGCTTCGCTCCATTCCTCCTAGTCCTGTCACTACCTGATATCCTAAAAAGTCCCTTCCCAGCTTTTTTGTAGACCCCCTTCAGATACTGGAAGGCCACAATAAGGGTGACCTCATTGCTGTCTACAATTATCTGAAGGGAGGTTATAGCCAGGTGGGGGCTGGTCTCTTCTCCCAGACAACCAGCAACAGAACAAGGGGGGACAGAGCCTCAAGTTGTGCCAGGGGAGGTATAGGCTGGATGTTAGGAGGAAGTTCTTGCCAGAGAGAGGGATTTGCCATTGGAATGGGCTGCCCAGGGAGGTGGTGGAGTCACCGTCCCTGGAGGTGTTCAGGAAAAGCCTGGATGAGGCACTTAGTGCCATGGTCTAGTTGACTGGCTAGGGCTGGGTGCTAGGTCGGACTGGATGATCTTGGAGGTCTCTTCCAACCTGGTTGATTCTATTCTATTCTATTCTGGGTCACCTCGGAGCCTCCTCTTCTCCAGTCTGAACAGCCCTAACTCTTTCCCCAACTAATTTCTCTTTACTTTCCAAACTTCCTGCAGATTATGCCTTGTCCTACAGAAAGTAATGTATTCCAAAGAAAATATGCAATAACTGGAAAGCAGACAGCTCAATCTATTACTGAACTGCTGTTTGAATTACAATCTTAGGGCTGTATATTGGAATCTATTATTTGTGATTGGAATCTATTATTTATGTATTAAGAGCATGCTTCGAATGACTTTGCACGAGTATGTGACTCTCATTAGCATGCTCACAGGTGAATTTAGCTGAAGCTTCAGTTTTGTTTACAACTAAAGCCACAGTTCAACAGCTTTTTTATCAAGGGGGTGTAGTCTTGCTGCAAACAGTAGTCACAACTGCTCTGTGGACACTAAGAGACAGCGTCAGATATGTGAATTTCCTGGGAACGCTAAACAAAGTTAAGCACATAGACAAACACTTAGAGGATTAGAGTCAAAGCTAGTGCATGTTAATGAAAGGATCTTTTGTCCTGAGGCTACACCTACAGCCTTTCAGGGATATTCCTATATTCACTGTACCACTATATTTTTAAATAAATCAGGACCATTAGCTAATTGAACTAAAGACCCTTGAAATGTAGTAGTAGAAGAAAGCTGTGCCTTTTTGTGGAGAACACTCATGAAAACAAGGCAAAGAATCAGGGAGCACAAATCTTTACTTCACAGCATAGGCCTGTTGCGTAACTCAAGTGCTTTGTGCATCTGCAGCAAGAGCCTGCAGGATCGAGACCCTCCATGTGTAGTAAAAAATACACACCCTTAAATTATTTTCCTAAGAGTTTATCAAGTGAACTGATATAAGTATTTATAAATGCAAGTGCTTAAAAGAAGAGGATTATGGATATTCAGTGTTCTCAAAGGAAAACAAATTGCTTAAAATGTAAAAATTACATACTTAGTCTACAGTTAGTTCAAAGATTGGTTTGTGTAACTACACATGAGATGGATTTAAACACAGATCTCCAGAGACTGCTAAAGAAAACATCTCCACAAAGGCTGACCTTGCTGACTATGCTTGATTTATGTGTTGATTTATAGTTTTTTTGATTCTCCAGTGAAATATAAATCATTGTAATGCATTACATGTTTTTGTATGCACTACTGACCTCCTCATCTGATGTTTCCTCTATTAAAAAAAGAGAGAGAATTCACAAAGCAATATGGATTGCAAAGAGCTTTTTTCTGCAAAGCTCAAATTTTAATAAGACTAGATAGCTAGGAACAGTTGTTAACCATATAGCTTTAATTAATTCTATCAATCAAAGTACAGATGATTTGGAAGAAATTAAAAGAGTGGCAATCTTGGGTAACAGAGCAACTTTTAAAGTTTCTATTTATTATTAAATCTCTAATTATCCAGCAACTCTTTTTTTGTGTGTGTTAAACTCTTTATTCTCTTGTCAGTGTCTTCATCATGTTGATGCACTTTCATCAAGAGAGAAAATACACAGCTCATTGCTCAATTATAGACTGTGGATTAAGTATTCTCTCCCATTAAGGCTGAAAGGAGAGGGTCTAAAGATTCTTACAGCTCTCAGGATCACTATCACTGTGTAAAGGAGTTTCCCCCTAAAAGCAATGCTGATCAAGATACAAGGAAAGAAATACAATACAGTTTACTTTCTGCTTTTTGTTGAAAGAACATCCTGCTACTGTATCCTATCATGAATTACAACAAATTATAACTGAAAACATCTCCCAGCTCAGAAACAGTGGAAGAGAGTGATTTTTTTTTTTGTTAATCAAGCAACAGAAGAATAAAAAGCATAAATAACAATAAATTCTAGCAGATAAGAACAAAGGCTCCAAATAGTGACTGAAGGAAAAAAAAATACTTCAACAGCAACAATATCTTTAGGGAAGAATTGTTATGAAAATTCCAGGTCTAGAGCATGAAATTTTCCAGCCTAAAAAGAATGACAAAGTCCTCTAACTAGTAGGGGTGTTAAGCTTTAAGTTTCTGTCAATGAAAAAGACATGACACAGTTATGTGTTTCAAAAGCTAAAGACCATATGAGAACGCCACAGGGAAGACCAGCTGAGAATAATACATACTGCAGCTATTAATTTTAATCCAGTAGTATCTCAGGGTTTTAATACAAGCATGTTTTTTAATAGGAAACAGTCATGCTAAGTTACCCAAATGTTCCTCTTTGTCATTGCCATAGAAAGGCTACTTGCCAAGGAAGATGTGCCAGTTAAAAGAGCAAACTGCTGAGGATCAGTTATTGACAGAACCTTTCTCAGGAATATCCACCCTGTTGCTGGTAACAAGGCAGTCAGACAGCCATCCACCTGCCCATCTGCCATCATCTATTCCTTTGAGAGACCTTTTATACTTTAGGCCTTCATGACATTCTGTGGCACTGTAAAGTTTAAGCTTTGGATCTGCTGAACGACAATGTCAGAAAAGAGCAGATGTGATGCTTAGTAGCACTTTATATAGTAAAGCAGCACAGCATTTGACCATTAATTGCTAATTCAATTTTCCATTTTAGGTAACATTTGCCAGTTATCACTAATTTATTCTACTTAGACCTCTTTGAATCAAATAGATAAAGCAGAAGCCCCCTGGAAAAATAAAATTACTGGGCTGACAAAAATTGACTAAGTTGGGTTATCCTCTAGCCACCTTTGTTGACTTAACTCAGTTTTCAGTTGCCAGTAGAGACAGCTGCTACGCTCTGCAATTTTCCTCTCCACCTGTCAGTCCTATACGTATTATCAGCTCAGGAATGCAACAACTTATCTTCTCTTATCCTTTCCCACCTTCTCCATCTAATTAATGCCAACCAGAATAAATGTGTCTTTGTGAACTAGTCAGACATAGTAGTGGCTGCCCTAGGTAGCTGCTCCAGCTGGTAGATTGTGCCCATTCATAGTCCACAAAGCAACCAAACAGGTTCAGCAACATACAATATCCAAGCATGATGTGAAAAAAAAAACCCACAGATGGACCAAAAAAAACCTAGCAACCCACCATGAATGACTGCAAACCAACTTTTATGAATCTGTTGTAAATTCAAGAGCACAGTAATTTCTGTGGAACAAAATGAGCAGACTCTATAGGTGGATGTAAAGATGTAAATGCCACATTTTCTCATCACCGTTGTTTTCTGCTGGATCAGTCTGCTATTGTCTTCTGTTTGCATTTGTCTTAGCTGGGAAAATTCCCTAGCAGGATGTGAACAATCATTATCTCCCTTCCAGGAATGTTCAAAAGGTATTTTTATTACCTGAGATGTTGGATAAATAGCATAGAATATATGTGTGTATATATACCTGTATAGAAAAGTAGCTACAGTGTGTCAGCAATAACAATTTTGCTGCTGCTGAAGAAACTCAGAATAAACACAGTTGTTACATTGTGTGAGACTGATGTGTTAAAAGCTTTGCACTGTGTTTTGCAGTGTTTTCATCTTGAGCACAAACACCTACAATAGTGCCAGAACCATCACCTGCCATCGAGTCACACCTGGCATATAAATCATACTTGGATCCATTTGCTCAATAAACAGGTTTCTTGCCACTTCTTTTCCCATCTTCAATTAGGAGAAGACAGCTTCAGTGCTATCTAGAGCCATAGATTGGATGAGATGGATAGCATGGGGATGATTATATTTTGAAAACAGATCTGAGAAAGGGCAAATAGGGCAAGGGGGCAGGACAGGAGATATAGGTTGCTTAGTTTAGGTTTCCTGTGTCAAAAGACTGATAGATGCATTCCTCTAGGCTGAGAGCAGGACTTTAATTTCAGCCCTTGAAAAACTGGCCAAAATTTTAGCCAGCTCTTTAGGTTCTATCTAGAAAATTGAGTGAAACAGGCACTTCAGGATGTGATAAACCTTCCTCTAGAGACAGATTTCAAACCACATAGCCTAAGTGTACCTATGTAGTTAGCCATTTCTTCCATTGTTAACTCAGAAAGCCGGTATAGCCAGTATGTCCTGGGTTCCTGACCTCCAAAGAGCTAAACCAGTGCTCTCTCTGGAAGAGAAGGGGCATTACTGCCATGAACAGTTAGCTGATGCCCAGTTTATATTGCTTCTTTCAAAGCTTGGTCAGGTTCCTAGATTGCCATTCATAATGGATGGTCAGCCTTCCTTCAACACTTTCTCAAAGGCCAGACCTACTTGCACCATGAAGAAATAGGCAGAGCTTGTTCCTCTGCATACCTCCCCTTTCCACTAACTTTGCAAATGCTCTTGGAAGACTTCCAGATGCACAGGTGAGTGCAGATTCCATATTAATGACATAAAAATACACAAGCCTGGGCAAAAAAATTCAGTTTTCAGCAGCTTCCTTTAGCCTAATATTGAATAGTATTTAAAATACTGATTAAGGCAAATTAAGGCTCTCATTTCCAGCTCATAAGAAATAATTCTTGAAAAAAAATCCCAACTCTCAGAAGCTGCCTTTTATTTTTGCCTTGTCTTTCAAGTCAACCAGCAATGTGACATATGTGAAAGGTCCGTGTAAGGACACCTTACTTGTTATTACTACTTAAATGGTATTTTCTGGAGTTCTTTCCTTTCCTAAACTATGGAAACTTGTAGAAAATAAGGATTCCTTTAAATCCCTAGTAAAAGCCATGACAAGATTTTCTGTCCAAAATATATATATACAAGCTACAAAAGATGAGGTGGTACCAATAGAACCTTCCATAACTTCCAGCTCATTATAGTGAGTGGCAATAAACCAACAGAGTTCCTAAAGCAGGGGGGAGACCAGATTCTGAAGTGTTATTCTGAGAAAGTCCCCATGTAAAACATCAAGTTTTGCTGTTATAAATGTGTAGAATAGTCTGCAGCTGTTTCATTTCTCAGGCAGTAATGAAGAAAGAAAAAAGAAGTGAGTCTGTAGAAAATGAAGCTGAGAGGCTTTGTTTTTCTTACCTATATTCCTAAATTTAGCTATATACCATACTCTTAACTATCTTTGTTGGTAAGTTAGGCCTTCTGCTTCACAAGATATTATGTTTTCTTCCCAGCAGACAGACAGAGGAGAGCAATGTATGGCATGCTGCTTTGCTCTGTTAAAAATGTGTGGTCCTTAAGGACTCCACGTGTTTCAGCTAATCTGAAGTAAATCTTTTGGACTAAAATCATCAGCAACGCATTACTCTTTCTATTCGAGGAGCTGAGTACACCAGCCATTCAATAAAACATTCTCTGAGAAAGATCAGAAACCAACACATTTTCCTCCCATTAGCATGGATAAGATGTGCAAGAAAGCCCTAGAGATGAAGTATTTTAGCAGACACACATGAACTCAAATGGCAGCAGCGCTGCCATCATTTACTTTAATGCTAAAAGAAGATTTAATGCTATTCTCAGGAAATCTTCATTTGTATTTTCTCTGCCTTGATTTTTTTAAGATCATTTAGTAATAATAGGATGAAAAAAAGAGAAATGTCTACAAAACAAACAAGCATGTAATATAGAGATATTATCTGCATATCAGAATTACCAGCAGGGGACATGGTGGGGGAAGGTATTTTTTAATCCATATGCACATTAAAGAGCAAAGAGTACATTATTCTGTCACCAATGCTAAGCTCCTTTGACACAAAGAATCTACTTGAAAAACAGCAGACACTGCATCTGAGAAGGCAGATTAAAAAGTCCACTGAGTAGTTCACCAGGAGCCTTGTTATCACTGCTAAGGTTATTATCAGCATAAACCCTGCCTCACTTACAAGGTTCTGCCCTCCCCCCCTTATTGCTGCTTTGACTGCATAATCTTGTTTCCTTTTTAGAGCAGTGTTAGTGGGCTATCTGTCTCACAAGGAACTCAGAAATTACTATTATGTGATAGGCTGAGTTTACTGGTGGAAGCTTTGTTCTTTTTCTTTTCTCTGCCTTAGGACTAGTCAAATTTTCCCTCATTTCCCCTCCTGCTTTTTGAAGTTCAGCTGCTCAAACATCAGCCATCCATACATAAACCCTGCTCTTCTCCATCACCTAAACTCCATCCCCATAACTCAGTACATTAACATCCAGAAGCAATCACCTGGATGGGTGATTTTTAATCACTATCTTGACTGCCAGCAGAGGGATTAAGCTATGGTCCGTTCGAGAAGTAGCTCTCACACAAGAGCCCCCTGAGGCATTAAACTGTAAACCTCTTTATTCTGCTGTCTGCAGTGCTTGCTATGGTGCAGAAAGCTTTGTTGATGGTTGAAATACATGGCTTTCATCCACACTTGTTACAGAAATGGAACTAACTGGAAGAGTGTCTTGAAAAACTACAATAAAACTATCTTTTCACAATGTAATAATGCAGGATGAGAAATATCCTTTTTATAAAGAAATCAGGGGAGTTTGTTGCATTTATCACTTCAGGCTATGTTTTAATCTTTGCCAGTATCAATTGATTTATTTGTTGTTGCAGAGTTTTACACTACTCCAACATTTCTATGACAACTTCAGAAGTAAACAGATGATTGAAGATGTTGATCAGTCAGCATGTTCTTAATCTAGGATGGTTTGTGACTTGATGTCAACTAACATGCACCTAGTCAGATTTTCCTATACTTATACTTTTAATAAACCCACGCGAACCATAGAATCAGGTTGGAAGAGACTTCCAAGATCATCCAGTTCAACCTAACACCCAGCCCTATACAATCTACTAGACCATGGCACTAAATGCCATCATCCAATCTTTTCTTGAACACCTCCAGGGACATCGACTCCACCACCTCCCTGGGCAGCCCACTCCAATGGCAAGTCTTTGTGAAGAACTTCCTCCTAACATCCAGCCTATAACTCCCCTGGCACAACGTTAGACTGTCTCCTTGTTCTGTTACTGGTTGCCTGAGGGATGAGACCGACCCCCACCTGGCTACAACCTCCCTTCAGGTAGTTGTAGACAGCCATCACTACCATAATGTTTACTTCCACTGAAGATTTCTTTTCCATCGGTACCAAAAGGTTCCACTGTCTGTTTGTAATGCAGAACAGTCTATCATCAGTGAGAATCACAGAAGTATCAGGATTAGAAGGGACCTCAAAGATTATCCAGTTCAACCCCCCCTGCTGTGGGAAGGGACATCTCACACTAGACAAGGTTGCCCAGAGCCTCATCCAGGCTGGCCTTAAAAACCTCTAGGGATGGGGCCTCCACCACTTCCCTGGGCAACCCATTCCAGGGTCTTACCACTCTCCTGGTGAATAAAGGCATCCCATCCAGTGGGGAAGGTTTGACTGTAAAATTTCAGTCAATGTTTGTACTTTTTGAAAATAAGGAATTTGTTGGATTTTCAGTTTTTTAAAGCCAGCTTTATACTCCATGTGTCTTTTACTGCAATTGTGTCAGTATGCCTCAAAATGATGTAGTCACAGCTGCAATGGACAGGGAGAGGGCAACTGATGTCGTCTACCTGGACCTGAGTAAGGCATTCGACTCTGTCCCACATGACATCCTGGTCACCAAACTGCAAAAGCACAGACTGGATGGGTGGAGCACTCACTGGATAAGGAATTGGCTGGATGGTGGCATGCAGAGAGTGGTGATCAATGGCACAATGTCCACCTGGCGACCGGTGACAAGTGGTGTTCCTCAGGGGTCAGTGCTGGGACCAGTGCTCTGTAACATCTTTGTCAGTGATATGGACAGAGGAATTGAGTGCACCCTCAGCAAGTTTGCAGATGACACCAAGCTGTGTGGCACAGCTGACTTGCTGGAGGGCAGGGATGCCATCCAGAGGGACCTGGACAGGCTGGAGAGGTGGGCCCAGGCCAACCTCATGACGTTTAACAAGGCCAAGTGTAAGGTCCTGCACCTGGGTCGGTGCAATCCCAGGCACAGATACAGGCTGGGTGGTGAATGGCTGAGAGCAGCCCTGAGGAGAAGGACCTGGGGGTCTGGGTCGACGAGAAGCTCAACATGAGCCGGCAGTGTGCACATGCAGCCCAGACAGCAACCCTGTGCTGGGCTGCATCAAGAGCAGTGTGGCCAGCAGGGCAAGGGAGGGGATTCTCCCCCTTTACTCTGCTCTCCTCAGACCCCACCTGGAGTACTGTGTGCAGTTCTGGAGCCCCCAACACAAGAAGGACATGGAACTGCTGGAGCGGGTCCAGAGGAGAGCCACGAAGATGCTCAGAGGGCTGCAGCAGCTCTGCTATGAGGACAGGCTGAGAGAGTTGGGGCTCTGCAGCCTGGAGAAGAGAAGGCTTCGAGGAGACCTTAGAGTGGCTTTCCAGTATCTGAAGGGAGCCTACAGGAAGGCTGGGGAGGGACTATTGACAAGGTCTAGTAATGTCAGGACGAGGGGGAATGGGTTTAAGCTGGAGGAGGGGAGATTCACACTGGATGTTAGGAGGAAGTTCTTTACAGTGAGGGTGGTAAGACACTGGAATAGGTTGCCCAGGGAGGTTGTGGATGCTTCCTCCCTGGAGGCATTTAAAGCCAGGCTGGATGAGGCCTTGAGCAGCCTGCTCTAGTGGGAGGTGTCCCTGCCTATGGCAGGGGGTTGGAGCTGGATGATCCTTGAGGTCCCTTCCAGCCTAAACCATTCTATAATTGTCACACTCGGCATTTTTGTTACTTGTGTGATGGTTTCATAAACAAGAAACCACTGAGAACACTGAGCTCTTTCAATTGTCACCTAAATCAGATTACAACTTAGCTTTTCAAAGGTGACTAGAAGACTGTAGACTAAGCATCCAGCATCATTTACATTAAACCCCACAGGAGAAAAATATTTTGAACTCTTTAAGAAGAAAGGAAAGCTAACACTTCTTTTCCCTGCGAGTTCAGACGGGGATTTTAATTACACACAGGGAGCAGAGTGCTCTGCTCTCTTTACCTCTATTTTGTTGTGGATTATCTTGAAATGTTCAAGTGCTACTATGCAAAAAAAAAAAACAAACCCAAAACTAAATGAAACCAACCAACAAACCAATAAAAGCCACAACAAAAATAAACCAAACAAAAAGCCCAACACCAAAATCATATATTATTAAGATCCATGCCTCTGCACTATGTTTGTGCTTGAGATTACAAAGTTAGAAGAATTTGCAGTTCCTGGAAACTGAAATACTAAAATGTATCCTGGTCTTCCCAAGTGCTTCATTAGCAAGTCAAGCTAAGGTCCACCACTATCTTTGGGTGGACTGGACCCTTTGCATGAAATCAGGATAGGATAGAATAGAATCAACCAGATTGGAGGAGACCTCCAAGATCATCCAGTCCAACCTAGCACCCAGCCCTATCCAGTCAATTATACCATGGCACTAAGTGCCTCATCCAGGCTTTTCTTGAACACCTTCAGGGATGGTGACTCCACCACCTCCCTGGGCAGCCCATTGCCTACGTGGTTTATAATTATGAACCATGTAAACAACAAGGTATTATCAGACATTCTTTAGGTGTTACTTCTTCCTTCTGTGTGGAAACCTCAGTATATTACCTACATACATAGAAAAAGCAGCAACAACGCCAAGCACCAAAAACACCCCACAAAACACTTGCTGCATGACTCATTACACAGTGAAAGTTTCAAATTCAAATGGCTGACCACAATGCCTAGAATAATTTTCACTTCTAGAAACCAATAAGATAAATTACATTATTCAGGTTTCATACTTAAGTAACATGGAAAAGCATCTGACAATATTATGAACACAATTATTCATGTGTATGTCAGCAGTAATGGTCTGAACAGTGAAAATCAGACATGAAATCTGAGCCTTCAATCATTGAGCAATGTTAATTTTTCAGCAGCACTTGTGTAATACTCTTGCCCTAAAAGAGTCAGACAGGGAAACCTTATGTCACATACCTTCATGTTGCATCAGAAACAGCGATATCTTACCATAATATTTCACATGCAGAGCAAAAGAGGGTTTAAAGGAATACACAGGGGAGAGGGGAGAATATAAACCATCCAAAGCATAGTAATTCACTATCCACTTGAGATTCTCTGATAAATATCTTCCTTTGAGTCATACCAGTACTCAGAGGGCCAGAAGGGCTTAAAAAGAAGATTTGTTCTGTCTAGTTTGAAGATAAATATCACCCTATTGTACCAGGTGGAGTATACCAGTTCTAAGCAATAGATTTGTTTGGGAAAGATCTCTAGTACACTAAGTAGTGCTTGTTGTTAGGACTAAAGTTTTTTAACACACAATCTTTTAAATAATTCTCATCTATATATTGACTATAGAATCAGAACTATAGGCTGGATGTTAGGAGGAAGTTCTACACAGAGAGAGTGATTTCCCATTGGAATGGGCTGCCCAGGGAGGTGGTGGAGTCGCCGTCCCTGGAAGTGTTCAAGAGAAGACTGGATGAGGCACTTAGTGCCATGGTCTAGTTGACTGGATAGGGCTGGGTGTTAGGTTGGACTGGATGATCTTGGAGGTCTCTTCCAATCTGGTTGATTCTATTCTATTCTATCTGCTTTCAACTTACATATTTCAGAACAAAATGTTTATTTGGGGAAATGACCTATTAAAAATACACCATTCAGACAAAGGGTAAGGAGTGTCTTTTGATAGTTAAAATTACTGAGCTTCCTCATCCGCTTTTCTGAGATGCTTGGGGAGTGAAAAGGACTCATGTGATGGTACACAGCATCTGAAACAGACTGACTTTACCAGGACAAGTAGTTTGTAAATTGGTTAGCAGGGCAATCAGGGAGAATGGGTCTGATGCTCATCTCTTCCCACCACAGGTCACAGCAATACAATCACCATAGACAAGCAGAAGCCTCACTATCACTACTCTCACATGCATGCAAGTCTGAAACAGGATTTAGAAAATTTACTTACAAGCTATTGGTTTATTGCATTTCACACAAATGATATTGAGAAATCTTCCCATATCCTTTGTGGACTTCAATTCATTTGTGTTTATACACTACCACAAGGGATCAACTCCATTTCTGAGCTTAAGTCAAGCCTGTGAAAGTCACTCAGTGAGTGATAGGGGTGAGCCTTAGCCTCAGTGAAGGTAGAAGTATACCTACACCTTTAGCACACCCAGTGGTAAATGTCCAGAAATCAAATTCACATGAAGTCTCTGAAACCTAGAGCGAGATAGGGCTGCCTGGGGCAACTGTACAATCAATGACCAGAGTGCAGGTCATGCCAATGTTTACTTGGCACTTCCTTAGCTAAGGAAAGATGTTTCTGTGGCAGTGGAAGAAACCTGTTAAGAGGTAAAGGAGGCAAAAAATCCTGCACATTGTGTCCATCTGGTGTTTGGCCACAGTGCGGTTTCTCCAGCCTCTTTGAAGACCATCCACCTGGATGCATTCCCATGTAGCCTGCCTTAGGTAATCCTGCCTTGGCAGAGGGGTTGGACTAGATCATCTCTGGATGTCTGGTGCAACCCAAACACTGTATGATTCTGTCAATCTGGTCACACCACTAGACAGAAAACTGGACACAAGGCATATTGGTGAGTTTTACCTGATTCATTTAAAGTTAAGAGCATATCTGCCAAACTAATAGTAGGGTTGGATTTCCAATAGGGAAGCAGTAAATAACTTTTGACACAACTCACTGTCTTTGTTACAGAAGAAAACATGGATGCAGAGACAGATCTGAGCTCCTAAGTTGGAGATCTTTGGTTTTCTGATGCAGTAGCCTGGACACATCTTGGAACAGTTTTGGTTATGATATCGGTTTATAATACAATAGGAAAAATGAAGGCAAATTTAATGTTATACTTTCTTACTGCTGTGTGTTCCATTTTCAGAAAGGCATGCATATATTTTTATACATCTGTCTTGTGTTCAATTTTTTTGAGGAATAAGCATTCAGTACTGTCTAAAAAACCAGACTCATTTAATATGCTACTAGTGACTTTTGAAAAATACAGGCTGTTCTCTCTGACCATCATCTCGAGCAAGCAATGCAAAGCTGCAGTCACATAATCAAAAGTGTGCTGTTTGCATTTGTCTAAACGTGCCTTGGTATTTCCAGTGCTCAACATGCCAGCATTTCCTTCCTGAAGCAGCTCCCCCCCTTTCATCTCCAAAATACTCAGCTAAAAATCAAAACTTGATGGCTGTAATTACTCTATATGATAGCTGAACACTTCTTAAGTTTGATTTTCTTCCTTACTAGAGTTGTATAACCAGGTCCATATTTTCCTGCAGCATCTTTCATTTTTGGGGTTTTTTTTACATACTAACCCATGAAAATCTTAAAAGAACATAAAACAATTACATTGCTGGCATAAATCTTTGCTGCCAACCACTCCTTACAGACTTTGCCACACATGGCTCATGACACAGGAAACATTTCCAGTTTTCTTGTGCCCTAGCCCCACTTGGGATGTGCTATTTCCTTCATGGGTTGTGTCATCAGCCTTTTCACTCCCAGATTTTAAAACACCAAACTGCTAAACACATGTTGGTATTTCTTGCACTTATTTGCTTTAAATCACTACATACAAGCAGCCTAACCAATCAGATAATATATGAGCAGAGAACACTTGTCCATCTTTTTCTCAGCATTATGAATACCAGAAAAGCATAGGTGTCATTTTGGAACCCATAAAGAAAGCAGCATTCAAGCATAACTTCAGAAGGAGTTTTAGCCATTGAAACTCAACAGCCCAGGGCAACGGAAACTTCCCATGGATTTAAAATTCACAGAACTGGCTGACCTTTTGTAGAAGAAAGGGGTAAAGTTCATGCATTTCATAGCTTCACTAACTCCAAGAAACAACGGTGCCTTTATGTACTCCTGAGCTTTTCTATAGAAGAGATCCTTCCATAGCTAGCAGAGATAAGAAATACTGCAACACAGACACAATACTCCCATACTTCTGAGCAGTATAGCTTCTAAACACATTCATATGCTTGGTCAGCAGATATTCTGTACCTTTGAATTTAAAAGTTTTACCAGTAAAAAGCTGCCTGCCACCTTGAAGAAACACAAGCTGCCTTTTGCACTGCAGTCCCCCCTTAGTTACGTGAAGAAGTAGCTCTGCTCAAAATGGATGCCTGGGAAGACAGAGCAGTCTGAATAATCAAGCCCCAATAGGGGTCTGACAACAAAGCCCAGGGAAGAAGTTAAAAGGATTAGCACTGTAACACTGTTTAGCATCAGTACTTCTCACTCTCTCAGTTTGACCCAAACCCATCTTCCTCCTACTAAGTCTACCCTTCATAATTTTTGCTGTGCTCAGAACATCTAAATTCACTCATTTGTAACTTAACCTCCTCACTTCAGGGATAATCATAGCATTGTGCCTTATGAGGAGTTCGAGTGTGGCTTTCTAATTAGCTTTATCTGCATTGTTAACATTATCGCTCAGGATAAACCTGGTTTGGTAAGCAGTATTAGGAAAATGAGCAGTTCAAATATCCGTGCCATGGCAAAACAGAAGCCACTCTGCTTGCTCTATGCCTTCCCATTAGTGCTTTAGTTCAGGTCATGAGAACATTTTTAAACAATCTTCCAGTCCTCTCCATTAAGCAAACTTTGGTTCACATCTCTGATGCTGGAGTTTCATCCTCTTAGAAAAAAATAACTGAGAGGATGAGCTTTAGATGAGCACTTAATACTGATTTTCAGCTGCTAATGAATATGCAGTCATCAGGCCACAACTAGGAGTACAAAGCACAGAGTCTGAGTATTTGGTTCTTTTTATCCATCATTTCACTCTACAGGTCTGCTGTTAACTGGTCCAGCATGGCCTGCTGATGTTGACAAAGGCACTGAGTGTGCCATAAGCTCAGGACCTTCAGGAAAATCTTAGGAGGATTCAAGCATAGGCAATTTTGGGAAGTGGGGAATGTGGATTTCCAGAAACAGAGTACACAGGAAAAGGTGTAGTCATGGGAATGAATGAGAACTGAAAACACTGAAAAGATGTGAGATACTCATGACTGGAGTCCTAGTTTATGAATACAAAAGTGTGTGGTATAAAGCAGGTAACACATTTGACCTGCAGGGTAATACAGGTCTCAGCCATGTTAACATTCTGGATGAGAGAAACGTTTCTGAAGTTCACATTTTTAAAATTAAGTGGTCAGTTTGTGCCCTCAATCAGTTCACTGTGACTAAATGTCATAAAGTAGTAGTTAAAATGAACTGCAGCATGAATTCTGCTAAAGAAATCACCCCTGGCTGCTATGAAACTGCAATACCACTCTCAACTTTAGTAGGTCAAATCCTCTCTAAAGGCTGGAATTCATCTCACCTAACTTTAGATGGGGAAGACAACAAATCCAATATTTTTCTCCATGTCTTATACAGCCTTTTGTCACGTAAAAAGCAGCCCACTGTAGGTGATATATCTCACATAACACCAGGAGGCATCAGCTCTGTGTGTCAATCCATACATAGTTTCAAGACAGACTGCTCACATGATAAAGATTAGTTATGCAAGGTTTTGTTGGGAAAGGCCTGATTCTGGAGGTCCTCTTTTATACTTGTCCTTCCTTCCCTGATAAAAGTAATAAATCAGAGATTTAGACCCAGGTATCTAAAATCCAGTTAATGAGATAGATGCATTTGTGCTCACTGAGGTACTTAGAATTTTTGCCTTATTGGCCCTTTACACCAGTTTTCAGACTGAAGTTCCTATGTCTGTTACTAAGATTTATTGAATCAGTTTCTCTGGTTCCTCCATCTGCAGCTGAACCAGTCAATGACCACAGAATCACAGAATGTCAGAGGCTGGAAGGGACCATGAAAGACCATCTAGTCCAACTCCCCTGCTAGAGCAGGATCACGTATAGAATCACAGAATCAACCAGGTGGGAAGAGACCTCCAAGATCATCCAGTCCAATTTATCACCTAGCCCTATCCAGTCATCTAGACCGTGGCACTAAATGCCTCATCCAGGCTTTTCTTGAACACCTCCAGGGACAGTGACTCCACCACCTCCCTGGGCAGCCCATTCCAATGCCAATCACTCTCTCTGGCAACAACTTCCTCCTAACATCCAGCCTATACTTCCCCCAGCACACCCTGAGACTGTGTCCCCTTGTTCTGTTAATGATTGTCTGGGAGAAGAGACCAACTCCCACCTGGCTACAACCACCCTTCAGGTAGTTGTACACAGCAATGAGGTCACCCCTGAGCCTCCTCTTCTCCAGGCTAAACAACCCCAGCTCACTCCTGAGCCTCTTCTCATAGGGTTTGTGCTCCAGGCCCTTCACCAGTTTAGCTTCCTCGGCCTTCTCTGGACACGTTCCAGCACCTCAACATCTCTCTTGAATTGAGGAGCCCAGAACTGGACACAACACTCAAGGTGTAGTCTGACCAGTGTTGAGTACAGGGGAAGAATAACCTCCTTGTCCTACTGGCCACACTGTTCCTGATCCAGGCCAGGATGCCGTTGGCTCTCTTGGCCACCTGGGCACACTGCTGGCTCATCTTCAGCCTACTAGCTACCAGTACCCCCAGGTCCCTTTCTTCCTGGCTGCTCTCCAGCCACTCTGTCCCCAGCCTGTAGCATTGCTTGGGGTTGTTGTGGCCAAAGTGCAGAACCCTGAGACGCTCTCCATTCCCCACTCTTCTCTGCACATGAAGGGAAATAGAGGCAGGCACTAGAGAACTAGCAGCATTGACTCATTTTGAGAACTAGCAGCATTGACTCATTTTGTCTGTGTCCTCTCCTTGAGGTTAATGGCATATGTATAGAGGCTAACATGAAAGTAAAACTGAGGGCCTACTTCATACCTATGCCAGTGTCATTATTTTGGGAGGCTTGGGGTTCACTCAAACAATATAAATAAATAACTTCTTGGTTTCAGTTTGAACATATAGAGACATGAAACTGTAAAGTAGCTATGAACTGACCCAGTCCAAGCTTCTCATCTCAGCACATTTGCATTTAAAAGATAAAGATAAACCTGCAAAATATTAAAAATGCAATCACACACCAAATCTTCAGCACAATGCTTTAAACCACAGCCAAATTTTGGCATAATACAACATCTGTGACTTATTTCATCCACTGAACTGAAATGCTCTGAATATTTGGACAATGTGGCCAACACATCCTGCATGCTCAAAGTTAAACCAATAACGCATCTAGAGTCTGGACAAAAATTCCTCAGATCAGATTTGGGGATTTAGAATATCTTATGGAGCAGTTCATCTTAGTGAGAACATAGCTCACTTCCTAGAGTCATTTGCAATTTCCCACCAAAGAATTTTCTGCTAGTGTGAGCAATATATCTCTCATTTCAAGTCACTCTTATTTTGTCACACCTTATTTTGGGTCAGTTTCTACTTCAGGAAAATTACCAAATGATAGCATAGCATAGCATGCTGTTGATACCTCGTGCAAACTCTTAAAGCCTTTTTTTTCTTCATGTCTTAGAAAGCTATGCATATGTTAGTCTGCAGAGAATCGTGGCAAGGGAAGGAGAATTAAAAAATAAACATAGTGGTTATCTTGTTATAATCTGAAACGTTCCCGTTTCTTGTTTATAATTTTAGAGCCAGGCTAGAGGGTTAAACTACCACAAAGCCCATGAAGAAACAAGGTAACTGTAATGTTTACATTTAAGTAGCTTCCAAGATCCTTGCTGTAGCTTAGGTTAAGTATGTTTAACCAGATCAGAGTGAATTCTTCTCCTCCAGTAAAGCTAAAATATAATTGCACTCTTGTAATTATTAAAACAACCCCCAAACCCTACCAATTTTGTTATGTGCTAGTTTGAAGCTAGCTAGAATGTTTTGGTGAGAAGAATTAGATTACAGGCTGTGAAAGGAAAAGAATGGTGATGTCTACTTCTCTCATAGGCTTGCTGAGATGTATAAGAATAAAAAGCAAAACATAGATAACCACTGGGCACTGCTGCTGGGGAANTTGGGGCAAATTGATTATGAGTGATTGCTTATTAACTCTGGGAATCAGAATGAAGCTAATTAAGTTATTATACTTAGTGGGGGCTATAACACCCAAATCATCACATGTTATTACTAGAATCGCTAGAATCGGGAGACCTGATCAGAAAAAGTACTTCTAAGTACTTCTTCGTTGACAATGGAACACTTCTTTTACATTTCATAAAGGCTCTTTTAGATCATCTGATTTGACACCAAATCTCAAAATCTCAAAGTGAAACACTGTTTTCAAAAACTCCATGTAAATTCTTCACCTCCTCTTTCACTACATGTTTTCATTTCAATGAGTATTTCAGTCTCATTCACAGACAGCAGGAATAGATAATTACTTTTTAAAATAGGATAGTTCCCTATTGTTTCATCAAAAGAAATACATTTTATAAGAGCATGACAACCTAAATGAAACATTTTAAGGACTAAGTAAAAAATTGTTATTTCAATTAATTTTGCCATTAAATGAAATAATTTTTCCCTAGACAGTATGTAGAATAGCACATTTAGTGTTTTAATATAGCACAAAACAATTACTCAGTCCAGATGCAGTACAAGAACTTAGCTTTCTTTTGAGGTTCTATGATCTGAAAATGAAAATGCTTTACTGAGCTTGTTGGTCTGGAAGGGTTTGGAGCTGTTCAAGGCAGGATTGGACGTGGCACTTGGTGCCATGGTCTAGCCTTGAGCTCTGTGGTAACGGGTTGGACTTGATGATCTATGAGGTCTCTTCCAACCTTGGTAATACTCTGATACTGTGATACTGTGTGAGTTTTTTTAGAGGGAGTTGGTGAGAGAAGATCAGATATTGATGAAGAAGAGAGTACCATTTTAAGAGAAACATATTCCACAAAGACACAGTATACATTTTACTCTGTAGTAAAATGCTGTCTCTATTCCCTCTTAAATCTTCAGTGTCACCAGTTATTAGTACTTTTTCTCTTAGCAAAACTGTAAGTAAGCTTCTTTCAAAGTCATTATAATCTCTATTTCCATTTAAGATTAAGGCTTACCAAAATTTTCCAAAGGCTTTCCAGTAAGGTATCATCGAACTCACTGGTTTCAGCTCATTGGTGTGGAATGGCCAACAAATGATTTGTTGTTATTACAACTCTCTTAGATTGAGAACACTGGAAAGTCATAGTTGCCATGGATCACACAGAAGTTACCAACCTACTGATGCTTGATTACAAGACTAAACAAGAGTGAGTATTATCAACAACTAAAGGCATGATCTCAGGTCATTGTTTTTATTCATATATAGTCTTTAAATTCTCCAGTGTCCCCTCAGCCTGCAGCACAAGTGGTAACAGCCATGGGAACTTGTTTAGTTATTCCCCTTCTAACCTGTCTCTCAAAACTTCTGCCTGCGAAACAAAGCAGTGTGGCATTCTTCTGCTTCACCAAAAGCCTTCCTATGTAACCTTTTCTTTTAAAAAATGGAGTATTTTGACAATAAAAACAGAATAGAACCAAAAAAAACCCAAATGATGCTGTTTACCCATATGCCATTTTGCACCCTGCTTCTGAATTGAGAGTTGACAGGTCAGTATATATGACAACTGCCATTAAGGTCTGCAAATGGTGACTGACATGGAATTGGGCATGCCATTAGACAAAGGAGTTATCAACTACAGACCAGTTAAAATAAACTCTGAGAAATTTCCTCTGGGTGCTAATCACTCCGAGTATCATTCTTTCCCACACATTGTACAAAGATTATTGACCTTCTGATTTGGTGCAAAGCCACCCTTATTAGTTACATAACTTGTCCATTATCACCTGAAGACATAAGTAAACTTTTCACCCTACACAAGAAAGAGAACAGAATAAATAAGCAAACATCTGTTGTAAATATGACTATATCCCCAAGCTTGTTTTATTTGCTACAGTGCACATGCCAACCTAGTACCACTTAACGTACACGTACGCAGAAAAGCACATTAGCACATATGTTTTTACATCTCTAATGGATAAGTCTTTGCACAGCACTTTCAAATGAAACAGTCCAAAGGTGGAAAATTGACAGCCACCTTTCAATTCTAGTGGCTGGATTTATGCCTGGCCTAAAATACAGCACTGTTCTGGGTCCCCCAGTTTAAGAGGGACATTGAGATGCTTGAGCGTGTCCAGAGAAGGGCAACGAGGCTGGTGAGAGGCCTCAAGCACAAGCCCTACGAGGAGAGGCTGAGGGAGCTGGGATTGTTTAGCCTAGAGAAGAGGAGGCTCAGGGGAGACCTTATTGCTGTCTACAACTACCTGAGGGGTGGTTGTAGCCAGGAAGAGGTTGCTCTCTTCTCTCAGGCAGCCAGCACCAGAACAAGAGGACACAGCCTCAAGCTACGCCAGGGGAAATTTAGGCTTGAGGTGAGGAGAAAGTTCTTCACTGAGAGAGTCATTGGCTACTGGAATGGGCTGCCCAGGGAGGTGGTGGAGTCGCCGTCCCTGGAGCTGTTCAAGGCAGGATTGGACATGGCACTTGGTGCCATGGTCTAGCCTTGAGCTCTGTGGTACTGGGTTGGACTTGATGATCTATGAGGTCTCTTCCAACCTTGGTAATACTGTGATACAATATCTGTCCTTATCATATAAACATCTAACTCGTGTCACATCTTTCACAGTACTTTCAAAAGAGAGGACACATCACAACATTAAATGTCTTTAGCATATAAAATTGCTTTCCCCATGTAACTGCAGAAATGAAATTGGATGGGGAAAAGCTTCATTTTGGCGAGTAAGGGGTTTGCAAAATAAAGCAACATGGGATTTGTTTTCTTTATGCTAAAAGCCAGATTGTCACTTCTTCAGAGTCTCTGTTCACACAATGAAATAAAGGTCTTATATTTGGAATTAAGGGGGTTTTGCCCTGTTGTTTTGTAGGAATGGCACATAGACAGAGCTGGCCCTCTCTTTATCTTTCCTTTCCCTCTTCTCAAGGCAAACCCATTTAGTCATCCCCTGGCATCTGTCATAGCACCAACCAATGGCACAACTTCGGCCAAAATACATTCAGAAAGACTAAAAGATATTTTCAAGCTTAGCATTGTCACGGAAAATTTCCAGTTTCAATTCAGTGAGAGGGGAAAGAGGGAGAGAGTGAGGCAGGGCTACCAATTTTCTTATTATTTGTCATGTTCAAACTTCCAGCTGCACACTGAGACAGAAGTCTTAGGCTGGTAAAGCTTACCTCCCTAATGTGGTAGCGTATTTGAAAAGAAGAGTGAAAGGGCATTTCCCTTCTTTATTCAAGATCCCTTTCTTCCCTCTGAGTTTGTCCTACAGTTCTGCTCTAGTGCTATCCAGATGCCTGGGGAAGGAGTAAGAGTTTAAATACAGAGGCCAAAAAATTAGGGACAGGGAACAGAGGAGGGAGTAATATAAATCCTAGAGCAGTGTCAGGATGGGAGGCAGCAAGCCTTGATCCAAGAAGATAAAGAAATCATTTGACTATGACAATGTACTGGAATTAGTCTGGAAACTCAAGGGAACCTTAGAGGAAAAAATCAGCAACACTGCTTTTTAGTTTCTCTTGGGGCATACCTACCTCATTAGCTCAAGACAAACTGGGAAATAAAGCGCATTTCTCCATAAACTTGCTTTTGCCAGTAACAGTTTCCAGATTTTCTAGATCACGACAACACAATCTGTCTTCCTACAGCTAATGCCTTTAAAATATTTACAGGTATAAAATCATAGAAACAAAGATAAAAAATCCTGGAAATTGACAAATTAGACAAGATCCATGATCTAATACTCCAGGATTTCTAGTCTACAAAGATAGATGATGCTTGAGAAACAAGCCTTGAAATCAGATCAAGCTAAAAGGGGAGGCCAGCAAGCCTCTCTTGGAGACTGTGAAGCAACTTTCTCAACACAGCTGTAACACAAACTCTAACAAAGACAAATGTAATGTCCTGCACCTGGAAAGAGGTAATCCAAAGCACCAGCACAAGCTGGGGACAGATAGGATGAAAGGGACCCAGGATTGGTGGCAGGCACTGACCAGTGGTGCGCACTGGTAGGCAAAGTGGCCAGCAGTCTCCTGGGCTGCATCCATAAGATATGGATATTTCACTCTACTTGACATTTATTAGGCCACAACTGAAATACTATTACCAGATTCGGTTGCCTGGGTTGGGGAAGTTGTGGAGGGCCCAGCAGAAGCCAGCAGATTATTAGTAGGTTGGAGAACTTCACATATGAAGAAAGGCTGGAGGAACTAGCTTTGCTCTGCCTGGAGAACAGGAGGCTTAAGAGTGATCTAATCACACTTCCTGACTGACCATAAAGATAGTTATAGAGGAAATGGAGCTACTATCCACAAGGATGCCTACTGATCTGTTTCAAGGCAACTTCTATATCGAGGAATTATTTTTTTTTCATCTCCCCTGTGAGAGTAGCTGAAGATTCCAAAACACTGCCCAAGGAAGTGGTAAACTCATGCTGGAAATGCTCAAGATTGATTGAAGTTGCTGTAGTGACATGTATTGAAGAGAAAGCTGGGGCAGATAATCTCTAGAGTGCAATCAGAGCTTTTTCTGAATCTCCATCCATGCAGTCTTCCTATCCATGTGAATAACACTGTCAGTCCACAGTCATCTTCTCTCTCAAGCATGAGACTTCTAATACTCTGGGGATACACGACATTTATTTCTGGTTGTTGTGAGTCTTTCATGAGCTGTTTACACTGTAATTCTCTTGAAAGAGAGGAGGAGTGTGGAAGACTTCTCCCATGACAGTTTCTTTTGCAGTCAAGACATTCAAAGAGGCTGGAAAAATAGCTAAGTGGTACCTTTTGAAGATGTATTTGTGAAAAAAAAGGGTAAGGAACTTATACAGCTCTTGCATCATTAAACTATTTCAAATGCTGCAAGGAATAAGCTCATGTTGGAACTCAATTTCTTGTTATTCAAGAAAATGTGAAAAGAAAAATAATACAAAATTAACATTAAAAAATAACTTGGGAAAGAGAGTCTGGGTTTGCTCTTACATTATAACCTGGTCTGCTCAGCATTTTTCACAAAGGTGAGAATTTACTGACAGACTAACTCAAATAACACAGTATTTGAAAAGGGAATCCACTCCATATTCCCAATCCCATTGACTTCAGCACAAGCAAAATCAGGATTCAGAGATGCTCACTTCAGATCAAGAAAGGCCAAGGAGCAAAAGATGCAACCTTGCAGTAACCTAAATTGGTCACACACCAATAAGCAGCACAGCTGCAGGTGGATAGGTGAAACAAAGGAAAAGGCAGAGCTTTCCCATGTTAGTACTTAGCTAAATACTATAAGAGCAACAGATTATTTTTCAATTAGAGTAAAAAACTCCAGTTGTTCCCTGATGGACCACAAGTTGACTCCTGGAAAACAGAGTCTAGCCTTTACAAGTCCAGATAATAGCAAAGAAAAAGCACAGTGTAAATATAAATGCGAAGGAAAGCCTTTGTCATCTTTTCCTGAAGACTGAAAAAAACACCCTCATGTTTTCCCTGAGAAATACAGATTACTTCGTACAAGACCTGACATTTCATAAGGAAAATATGTGACATGATTCCTTTAATCCACTCTATTTCACACAAGCATTCAGGTAGAGTTTAAAACGCTATATTCTAGCAATGACAAACCTGCACAGGAAAGGTGTATGTGGCTTTATGAGTTAGCAATGTCATCCTTTATTATTTTTAATGAGATTTATGAGCAAAAGGGGTAAGACACTTTTCAGAATTTGCAGCTGTAATTTTGCTGTGATTAAATTTACTCCTGTTTGTTCCACACACAACCATCTATAAAAGGAAAACCAGTTTCAGGTGGTTTTATTTTGTATCAGTTTTTCCCAGATCTCTAGAATAAGCCTGAAGGGTCCTTTTAGAGAACAAGTAAATATATATCAAATATTAGGACAACACTGCAATGCAAAAAGGATGTTAAATTGCTCATCCAAGGAGATGACATAACAAATACTGACATAATTTCCAAGCAGCAAAGGAAAAGTAGGTCAAATCACATTGACCTATCTAACATAATAAGCCCTTTTTTTCCAGATTTCTACAATGTAGACTGTGTCTGCAGGCATTAATGTCCCCTGTTATCAATGTATACTGTTGTCACTCTGCTTTAATGTCTTATCACCATGTTGTGTTAATTAGACCAAAACAATATCGTGCACTTTTGAACTGCTTAAATCTCAGTTTGAAATCTCTGCCTAAACTACACATCTGAGGTTATCCAGTTAGAAATGAAGCCATTAACTCTTTACAGTCAGTTGTTCCAAGAGGTGCTACCAAGGCTGGTGAAACAGCATCATTTTGCATGCAGTTCAAAATCTAAGCTTTAAAATTGGCACATTATTTATCAAATCCAAGGTCTAAATAGCTAACATCTGTCCATGAGCAAAGCACACACTGTTTTCATGCTATTTAACACAAGGCAGAACCTAGGCATTTACACTCTTGAGTGTCAGATGGACAAACCTGTTCTGTGCTTGGCCATCACATGTCTCTGCCCAAGAGCTTTATCCATATGCCATGTTGAAAGCAACAACCTTTTTTTCTTGCTCAAGGCAGCCTTTCCTTCCCTCTTGTTGCTCCTTTGCACATCAGATTTACAGCATGCTTATTTTTCAATGATACTATTAACAGAGTTGTGTAGGTTTCTGCCTACAGCCTTTCATAACTTTCACAAGAACAGAAAAACAAAGAGTATATCTGTATCCCTGCCTCCAGAAATGAGGTGGAACCAGAAGATCAAGCTGAGAGCGGGAAGCTGGAGCTGGTCAGGAAGGAGGTAAGAAAAGCTGAGGCAGCAGGCATATACAGCCCTTGGTGGTCCATAAAGCAGAAACTGTCAATAGAGTTCACAAATTCCCATTAAATATATCTTGCAATAAGGGCATAATCTTAGACTGTATTGGGATGTTCCCCTTAATGATAGGTCCCCTCCAACACTTTTGAAGCTTGCCTGGGGATGAAGAGTACCTTGAAAGTGTGATATTTGCTGTTCTTATGATGGAGTGGCTCAATCTGGCAACTCCATTTTTATATATACATATATATATATATACACACACATGTATGTACAGTTGTAGTCTTTCTCTTTTCTTTTTGTTTTCTTTTACTGTTTTAAATGTCTCCAGTTAGAAGAAAAACAAACAGAAATACAAAACCCCAAACCCACATCCACAACCAACGATATAAAAAAAACTNAGGTGTTTCATCTGAGCCAGCTAGCTCTTCACCTGAGTCTAGGTAGTGTAACAGCTCATCAGTATCACAAATAAATTCAACCTACTGCTCTGAGAGGTGATCTCTCTGAGCTCCTACTGCAGCTGCCCAGTAATTAAATACCTGCAGACCCAAAGACCCAAGTTAATGCCATTAGTCATGGGCACCTGCTGGGGATTCAGAGATGCCGTGGGCCCACACGCACATGTGCAGCACAAGGTGGCCAGAGTGCAGTGTGACAGGAAAGTTGTTATCACCACCGAAGGCACAAGAAATATGCCAGCCTCCTCACCCCAAAACGTGGAGTGACTATCATAACATGTCACTAGCTCCTTTTTACAGTTGTGAAATATCCCCCCATAAATATTTTCACTGCCATCTATCACACTACAATGAAGAAAATCTTACCAACCTTGCAGATCTCATTTACTATCCCACTAAGACAGGAGTAAAAGCCTGGACTCTCTTTTATTTTTGTACTATCTCAAAACCCTTCTTGTAGCAGCTATCTCAACACTTGCACGATCAAAAGAAGTTTTACCTTTCTTCAGGGCCAAACAAACACTGCCTATTTGCCAGCTGTTTTTTTGTCCTCCCACAAGCCCCCTGGGAAGATATAACTAATAACGACAATGAACCATGACAGAGTAACAAATAGAAAAGAATTCTAAAGAATTAAGAGCTATTTTTATTGTTTAGAAAAGAGATCAAAATCAGCTTCCTACCCTTTAGTGCCTTTGCCATCTTTCAGTCAGGGTGGATTCTGCACTGCAAACCAGGGAAACAGAGTAATTCCTTACAGCTTGCTAAAGCACTACATGCTCTAAGCTGCACAACTGCAATAAAAGACTACGAACCCAAGAACAGGCTAAAGAATGAAGCACTCTAAGAAGTCTGAAATTCAGTTCAAACAAACTCCGGTACACATTCCAAAGGCTACGCACATGACTGTATGCGGATACAGATCTGCTCCTTTCTCAGTTCACCCTCAACCAAACTGAACTGTTTATTTCCCCAAATTGTTTATCCAAATGACAAAGCATTTACTGAGCTTCAACATATTCCCTGAGTACACCACCAGCAGCTACTCATTCCCAGCAGTTCGCTTTCCTTGACCCCAAGCTCCAGCAGAACCCCTTACCTCTGGTGCTACTCTGTAGAGGGATTCTGAGCTCTGACAACTTTTTTCCAGAGCTCAGAAGCTGTTGCAGCCCTCCCTGCTGCTGCCTGCCTCCCAGCCCTCCCCAGCAGGGAAGCCCTGGGACCAGGCAGCCAGCAGAGTGCCAGGCAGGAGGGAGGCGGGCAGCCAGAGACATATCTCATCAAAGGGAAGAGGCCTGGTGGGGATCAGAGAAAGAGAGATAGGTATCTAAATAATTTAGGTGCTAATAAAAGCTTTAGGCAGGAGTCAGTCGAAGATGGGAAATGAAGCTGAATTTCAATGTATTCCAGGCTGCCATCAATGTAGAATGTGGTGTTACTTAATAACCTGACACTGACAAAACAACATTATTTTAGGAGTATTTCACACAAAGCTAATGAGGGAAGTGGCTATGCCAGATTTTGCACTTTCATAGCTTTAGGTTGAAATTCTATCATGTGAAGATTTCGAGAACTTCAAGTCTGACCTCTACAGGTAGGCCACTGGAATAGGTACTGTATCTTTTGATTGCAAGAGGTACACAGGAACTTTTATAAACTGGAGAAAGGTAATGGATCAGATGTGCTACATAACATCGGGTCATTATCACTGCACCTCTAAAGCCAGATTCTAAAGACACTACAGCTATGGTAATTTGGTTCCTATAAATATTTTCTTCAATCACACGTAGATAGTGCAGCAACACCAGAAAAGGCACATCCCATCCAGCATGTACATTTTTACATTCAGAAGTGTTACGGGGGGTTTGCTTCTGCTTTTTATTATCCCTCTTCCTCCCCAATCTTCCCTGTGATCTGCTCTTTCAGAGCTAGAGAAACAGACGCTACTTTGAAACTGATAACATCCATTTGCGTTTTGCAAAACCGATGTTTTTAAATGCCCTGATTGGTGCCACCTTTTTCTAATCAGAACCAACCACTCTAACAAACTACCCTTTGTCCAGAGGCTCCCATCCCCTCTGTTCCCACCAACCTATAGCACATGTTGCTATAGCTACCCTGCATGTCTATTTACCACACAAGTGATCAAAGAGAGTAGACAACACACACACACACACAAAAACCCTCCCCAGGCTTCCTACCATGCAATGTCCAGCCACTAATTAACTGATGCACTCCCAGCCTGTGGACTTGGTACACTTGTTTTCTTTATTCTGCACAGTACACAAAAAAATAAAGCAGCACTCTCCAAGATGCTCATTCTTCTCTTACAGGCCAAACAACCAACCCACGATGAACTTTAGAAGAGAGTTTCCTAAAGCAAAACTAAGGATTACAGCACTCCAGGATTAAATACAGCTTTACTGCTAAGGAACACATCAAGAATTTGAAAAAGGTATGAAAAAGAAAATGGGAAACAAGAAACACATGCTAAGAACTTAAACAACTGTAAGGAAGGAAGATTTCACATTTTGCATGTATTCTGTACTGAAATAGTATGCAGTGTTTATTCACTTGAATTATATGCACCCTAAAAAGCTGTATGATTGCAGTTAAAGTAATTGCAATGGTCTTATGTGCCTTAAAAGCACCCTTTGTCATTTTCAAGTGGCCTGTCAGTTAACAGTAATTTTGTTCAACCTCTTTATGTGACAAAGGGCTCAAGTCTGCCTTGATCGAAGTCAATGGGACTTCAATAGGAAGAGGCCAAAACAAGGAGCTGCATTTGTTGTCAATGCCATTCCCACAAGCCACACTTCAGGGATATGTTGTGGGCTAAAGTGAGTGAAAATGAACTATTAGAATTCATCAAATATTTGATTTTTCAGTGACGTATGCTTAGAGAACTTAAAAGAGAGCCCACAGTGCCCTCTCCAGTTCTGCAGCAAACAGGGAATCAAGCCACCTAACAGCATCCAGCCACACAAAACTGCCACTCCACCACATGAACGCTGAGCATCTTCTCAGGAGTTTCTATCACTTACAAGATTCCTTACTTAGGAATTTCTTTTTAATAGTAATAAATTGAACCAAGTACGCAGCAAAGCATGAAAAGTATTACCTGCAAATGATTTTTTCTTAATCAGTTATGTTAGATAGCTTTTCTAAAGTTGCACTTCTGTTTCCTAACACGAGGTTTACAGCATGCTAGCACATCTAAATGTGTACATTTCATGTGGATGCTTAAACTTTTACAGGTACATTGGGCCCAGCACACATTTCCAGATGTCGCATGCACAGCAATAGGATAGAAATGTTCCCATTTGGTTATGTGTGATTCCCATTTGGTTATAAGTGAGGTCACTCTATCAGACAGCAAAGAGATGCCTCTTGCTGAGGTTTTTCAATTACCACCTAAAAAGGTCTGCTTCTTTATATCATCTGACTTAAAAATCTTGACTCAATATTTAATCCACCTTGTTACCTGTTGGCCTGGCACAGTGATAATAGGTTGAATCTTACATAATATGCACTCTGATGAGTTGATTTCTACAGTAATTCTTGCACTTGTATTGGGGAAATTAGTGCCGTCACCTTGCTTTGTGCCACTGTTCAGTACTTGTGGGCTGCCTTTGGGCCAGATCAGTCACCAGCATAATGCATGGCTTCATTCCAATAAAACCAACATCCACAAACACACTGCCTGCTTGATGGTCATCTCTGCAACCCCAAACAAAGCAATAGCCCTAGACTTGATGTGGCCCTAGACAGCCTGTTCTAGTTCGAGGTATCCCTGGTCACTGCAGGGGCGTTGGACAAGGTGAGCTTTGAGGGTCCCTTCCAACCCAATTCAATCTAAGAATCTGTAAGAGCCTCCCAAAGTGGGAGCATTAGCTTCAGAGCCTGATAAGAGGAAGGACTTAACTTGCTCACTTACTGTCTCATAGCCAGCTATCGAAAGGGTGGGGGAAGGAACACCACGGAAGGGCAAGGAAAGCAACAGGAAAGGCAGGGAGAGGGGATTCAAGGCAGAAGCATAGGTTAAAAAAGCTTTCAATTGCTTTAAATAGAGATGGGCCACTGAGGTCAACTGAAAAATCATCATCTGTTAGTCTAACAATTTCAAACCAGACGCAGGAGTAAGAGTCCGCTCTAAAGGACTTTCTAAACATTTAGTAGTACAATTAGTTCATGGCTCATCACAATCTTCAATTCCCACTAAAACAAAGCCTGCTGCCGAGGGGGCAATGCGACTGCCAATTCCCTGGATTTTGTCCCTTCAGCCGAGCAGCGCGCACGGACTCCCCGCCAAACCGAGCATCCTTGTGTACAGCAAGCCTGCCAGGCCTGCGTTCGGCACGGGAGGGAGGGCGCCCGTCCTGGCAGGCAGGTGCCTAAACAAACTATGGCAGCGCTTCAGCCGGCACTCCCGACACACGCCCCCGCTCCTCCCTCTCCGGGGAGGGGGGGAGAAGGGGCGACGGCAGCGGCGGGAATGCGAGGAGGGAAGGAGGGAAGGAGGGAAGGAGGGAAGGAGGGAAGGAGGGAAGGCGGGAAGGAGGGAAGGAGGGAAGGAGGGAAGGAGGGAAGGAGGGAAGGAGGGAAGGAGGGAAGGAGGGAAGGAGGGAAGGAGGGAAGGAGGGAAGGAGGGAAGGAGGGAAGCCAGCCCGCCGCGCTAACGCGCATACCCCTGGCTGCGCTCCGGCTGGGGAGAAGGAGCCGGGCAGGCACCCACGGGGACGGGACGGGCTCGGCAAGAATAAGCCCGCCTGTTCCTGCACCTTTTTAGGCTGGAATGTCTCCCTCCTCCTCTCTTGGGGGAGGGAGGGTTCTCGTGTGCCTTAACTCCCCCCCCATTTCGATTTCTTTGCGTCTCATCTTTAACTCACCATCTATGAATCTTCATTATTCATGAAGCCTTATGCCTTAGGCAAAAATATGTCAGGAGAGTAAAGTGCACGTTTCAAAGAGCATTTTACTTATTATTTCTATCCTGTAACATTCCTGCTGCTTTCTTACTCCTCGTTGGCAACCCTCTGTGCCGAAGTACTCTCTTGCAGTGATAATGATTTCTGATGACAACATGCATCCAGCTGACCCTCTTGAGCTATGCATTTTATAAATGACCTTCATTTTGCTTCACAAGGGCAAGAATTCCTCTCTCTCTTTAAAGAGCTATGAAAGTTGGGGGGGATGGGGGTGTTTTGGCCAGTGGAAGAAATACCTTCCCTACCTCCATCACCTCTATTGTTTCTTTCTTTACTCTTCCTCACCTCTTGTAACTTACAGAAAAATGGTATAAGGAAACCAAGATTTCCCACCGTGGTTTCAGAAAGGGAACAGAAAACAAATGCTCCATTTGCACTACAGGTGCGAAATCCTCACACATGCTTTTCCTGGACATGTACTATAAAAGTCCCACTGAGGGCTGAATGAATTACACCCACACAGAAAAGAACGTAGAAAACTTCTCTCATTTCCCTGTATTTACCCATCGCCTACCTAAATAATATGTGAAGTGCAAGTTTAGGAAGTGGACTGGCAACACTTTTTAAACTAGGACAGATCTCTGATTCATTCTTAAGATATAGTCCAGCCAGTTTTCCTTGCTCCCACAAGTCTCTTCTAACCGTACATTGTTGTAAAACTATGAAAGAGAATCAAAACCATTTTGCCACTGTGCCTTTTAACTGTGAGAATAAAGAATAAAAGCTCCTTTTGTCTCCTCAGGTGAATAGAGGTCTTAAAAAAAAAAAAATCTCATTTGAATAATCTTAGAAAAAAAAAAAACTAGAAAACCAATCTTAAAGTACTTTCGTGAAGCTGTAAGACAGCTTGAAACTACTACATTTTAAAACAATCAGAAGATTAAAGCTCTGGCAGGCAAGGAACTCATGCAGAGCTGTTTAATAAATTATCCTCGGGATAAATTATTGGCATATTTAAGCTTATAACACAGCAAGTTCTTTCCTTTCGCATGTCACAAACAAGGCTGTGAGACAGCCTACACAATGCATTTAAACCATGGCAAACTGGAATTGATTTACATCTCTCACAAGCCTTTTTCATGTCCCACACAAACCTCAAACGCACAATGACCTGCATGGGCATCACTGCCTGCCGAAAGGATTAAGCAATAACTCTCAGATTGGTTTTGTTGTTATTTTTTTTTCTTTTCTTTTCCATACTGGAAACTTACTTTGACAAGGATAAGAAACAAAAAGCCGAGAAAACCAAAACAGCATCCGGAGCTCCAAAGGGGTTGGTACCGGTACTACCCGGGGCCGGCAAGGCGAGCCGGAAGAGCCCGGCACGGGCTCGTCTCGCCAGAGGGCAGCGACTGCTTACCTGCCTCATGGTGAGATTCCCATCATCCATCCAGCCGGCAAGGGGCTGCTTACACTGCACTGCTGTCGGCAGGGCAGAAATCCATCAAGTTTCCAACCGCAAGCAAGTTTCCCCCACTCCCCTCCTCTTCTTCCTCCTCCCTACCTAATTCTACACACCACCTCCATCGCCTTTTTTTTAATTTTATTTTTTTTTAATCCTTTGCTGGGAGGGATTTTTCTTAAGACAATGTCAAGTTTCCCAACCTTCCTTCCTCAGCCTATTAAAAGTCGGGAGCGGGGAGGCAACTGTCCGCCTGGCTCCTATTTCAAACCGCAGCGCAGGGATGCAGGAGTTGGCTGAATTAGGCCATGAGGCAGCCTCGCCAATCAGGGGGAAGGGGCGGGAGACAGAACGCAGAAGGGCCGCCTACACTGGGATTAGGAAAGCTTTCGAGGCTTTAGAAGACTGAAAGCAGCTGGAAACAGTGTCTAGAGCTACAAAGAGGCAAGTCAATTTGCGGTGTAAGAGATTGTTCCCATGCTCGTCTAACTGCTCAGGGTCTGCTTCCAGCCGAACGGCCGCCCAGGACTTCAGCAAGGAAGTGCGAGCGCCCAGCTGAAAACACTGCAATGTCAGAGCGACGCAGAAACACTCGCCAACCGCCCGCACAAGTGGCAATATCCCGTACGAGGCAGGGACACATGCGCTCCAGAAGCACCAATTTCCTCAGGCCAGATTACAAAGCAAATTGCACAACGACATGAGCAGCTAGTAGTAAAACAGAGTCTGCTATCTACACCAAGAGCAAGTGCCTGTCTGCTGGAAGGGACAGAAGAGCGTGTGTGAATCCACACAGGGTGTGGAAATACTTTGTTGCAAAGCGTTGTCTCGGTGGCAAATGTTTAATGAGTCTCAGCACTAGTGTGTCATCTGCTCTCCTTTCTGCAGGCAGAGTGATTTCCTCATTCCTGAAGTTTAGTTCCTTGTGCAAGATAACGCTAGATGCCAAATGCAACTTTAAAGGAAAAAAAATAACAGATTTATTTATTTATTTTAGATTTTAACAAGATCTGCTCCTGTCTGCTGCCCCTCGGTGGTTCTCGTTAAAATAAACAAAGGGCAAAAAAGACAAATCCCAGCTCTGAAGTGCTGTTCGTGTTTGAGTTACAGCTTTCTTGAGTAAGGAAAAAAGGCAGAGAAATAGAAACCTGAAAGTTCATTCCTCCCACTCTTCTCCAAATAATTTGCCTCTACCTCAATATCAGTTAAGAAGCCTGTTAGTCCCTGTTCCACCCTAAATGGAAGTCTGACTTTTGATCTCAGGTGACAATCAGGAAAATTTTGTGTCTGAAGAAAGACACCAATTTGATTCTGCAAGGGCTCTATCTACTAGTGCAAAGAGTAGTCGCTATCCAGAAAAGTTCCTATCAGTACAAGAAATCTTATTGAACTGAGCTGCAGAGGAGAAAACACAATTGCAGTGATTTTAATTATAGACTTCCTGAAATGTATTTCCTTTAAATTTATGATAAACTCCAGAACTGGGAACGAAAAGGTCTGAAAATTTTGTTCATTTGCTTTCCTATTTAAAGACAATGATTTTTCTTGTAAGTGCAGTCCAAAAAGGAGTTTTTGCAGTATTGGCACTATGCAGCTCAGAAGCAAGGCATGGATGGAGGGAAAACTTGGTTTAAAGCATCACTACAGTTTATTTAGGGCAAACTGTGCTCTTGCTTGCTTCATGTTCTCAGGTGAAAGGATCCAGTTACATGCTTTACAACAAAACAGAAACCACCTATTTCCTGGGACCAAGATAGCAGATTGCATAAGGGTAACACCAGCCATTTACAAGTGCCAACATGGAGACAACTCAGTGTTCCTTCAGCACTGGTCAAATCCTGCACACTTGCACAACAGCTCAAAGCAGCTGCAATCTGCAGAGTGAAGTGTAGTGAGAACACTTCACAGCAATGTTCTCTGTTCACCAAATGTAGCTCAGTGGACACACATCACTTGAACTGAGCATGTGGTAGGCAAAGACCTTTTGCTATGGTTAAATCTAGGAGAATCCTTTCAGGATGCATTCAAAGGAAGCATAGGAATGCTTTTCTTCAGTAGAGTCTCAGGGATAAGCTTCCATGGTGAAGATGATTTAGTAAAAGGTGCAGAACTTACAAAATTCATAAAGATTATAAAGGATTTACTGCAAAATGAAAAAGCTGGATGGGGCACTTAGTGCCATGGTCTAGTTGACCGGATGAGGCTGGGTGATAGGTTGGACTGGATGATCTTGGGGGTCTCTTCCAACCTGGTTGATTCTATGGTTCTATGAAAGTCTTGTATTTAGTTTCAAGGATTTAAGAAGGGGATTCCAATGAGAGTTTTATGTGGAAACATAGCAAAAGTTTGAGTAAGAACTCCAACATTTTGAAGATAAAACAGTTTAAAAACTCTTCTTGACACACACACACCTCTCTTCATATGAAACATGCACTCCTTACAGGAAGGGATGCAAATTGCATTTTTCTGAAAACTTAGCAGAATGTAGCATTAAAAAAAAAAAAAATTCTTCCTATAGGACAAAATCTCACCTTTAATGTTAGCAAAAAAGTCAAATCCTAAAAAAAATATAAATATTTCATCAATTGTATGTTCAGGATGGGGTGAGGACTACTTTTTACTGAAATAACCAAACATCATAGACAGCCCCCATTTTAATTCCACCATTCACATTCCACCTTTAAGGAATGTGCTTTGTGATCACCCCTCCAGGCAGCAGTACTATCACATGTGATGGATTCTGAAAGCTCCATTCTGTACTTCTAAGGTTTTCTGAGTGGCAGCAGAGGAAGAGCAAAGGTCCACATCTGAATTGGTTTTGAAGATAATCAGCATCCAAAGACACAATGGTGCAGCTAGATGTGAGGAAGAGGAATTGCCACTTGGGATGAAGAGAAGACTGGTGCTGTTTTTTCATCTTTCTCTGAATACCCAGTTTCACATCTATAATCCAAGCGTATGTGCATGCCTGAGGAAATCATACAGTCTGTAGGGAACTGAAAGAACATTCTGCCCCTGAAGAAGGAAACTTTTACTGTCTAATGGGAATCCAGAGAGGGAAGCGCAGCCAGAGGAGGTGGTGCCAGATTTAAATTCTGGCATCACTGGCAGTAGTGATCTGTAAGTGAGACCAAAGCCATGGTCACGAGCCAAAAAGTTTTAGAAGAGTAATATGGAATTCATTCCAATTAAAATAGATGTGGCCACAAGCACACCAAACCATTGGTAGTTTTACATTCTGTGAACCCTGGTTATCAGTAGTAATGGTCAGATTTGCCTTACCAAGCTCAGTTTAACATGCCCTCGGACTTAGAAGTGACTCCAACAGACACAGAAATACCAAAGCAGCTCTGGCCTTGCTATTCACTACAGGTGTCTGCCACACTCCTTATCACACATCAAGCAGCCCCCGGGCAAAAAAGTAAAGACATGTAAACCCTCCATCTAGCCTCAGGTCTCAGGCACAGTGTTGCTGTATTCACTAAAGTGGAGGCAAGGTAGGGTAGCTTTAACTGGGCTTCTATTAACTAGCAGGATTGGTCAGCAAGAATTTCAGCACAATCCACGACAATTTGCTTCTGACCTAGCAAAAGCAGTTACCAGGTACTTGTGGGAGTTCAGGATGTTGGGTGCTAATTCACAATCCTGCCTCTCGTTGCTACTTAAGTAATTTTAGCATATGTGCCAAGCTGGTTTAAGTAGCCAAAAAGCTGTGAAAGTTCTTATAAATGTGAGCAAAACCCTACACCATATAATAGCAAATGTAAATTGTACATGATGTGCAAGTGATTTTATTAAACCATAGCAAGTTTGGTGTTGTATGTTCACTGTCACCACATAACTCTCATTTTGGAACGTTTCAGCTGAGATTAGTGAGAAGAGGCTTAGCTCAGCGCTCATCCATGCAGTTTGTTAAACTGTAACAGGGCAAGGACAACAGTCTTGACATCAAAAGTTTAACATTGTTTCAAAAGCTGAAAATTTTGCTTATTCTGATTTGTTAACTAAACCTTCCTTCATTAGCTTAATTTTTCCCCGATAAATTACCAAACACATGAACAGTTTTCACCTGTCGACCAGACGCAAAGCAACCTAATGCAGAATTACTATGCCTGAAAATCATAGAATCATAGAATCAACCAGGTTGGAAGAGACCTCCAAGATCATCCAGTCCGACCTAGCACCCAGCCCTAGCCAGTCAACTACATCATGGCATTAAGTGCCTCATCCAGGCTTTTCTTGAACACTCCCTGGGACGGTGACTCCACCACCTCTCCCTGCCACCTGCTCCCTGGGCAGCCCATTCCAATGCCAATCACTCTCTCTGGCAACAACTTCCTCCTAGCATCCAGCCTACACTTCCCCCAGGCACAACTTGAGACTGTGTCCCCTTGTTCTGTTGCTGGTTGTCTGGAAGAAGAGACCAACCCCCACCTGGCTACAACCTCCCTTCAGGTAGTTGTAAGCAGCAATTTGGTCACCCCTGAGCCTCCTCTTCTCCAGGCTAAACAACTCCAGCTCCCTCAGTCTCTCCTCTGCCACTTGAAGGTTTGTTTTTTTCATTGTGAAACAGTATTATGTAGCCCAGACCAAACCAGGTCTGCACCAGCTGCAGGGGGAGCACAAAATAGTAGGTGGAGAAAAGGAATTTCTCTCATTTCAGCTGCCATGAAAATCCTTCTGGGCACAGAGAATTCAATGTATACTAAAGATACAACAACCACACTGTCTCTTTATGAAGCTGTGCTAAATAGAGACAGAGCAGACCCCAGGATCTGATTATATGGTAGGAGTGAAAGAGTTGCAACAAGGAAAAATATGACCCAGGGCACAGGCTAGAAAGAAACAAACCTAGCTTGAAAATCAGCACCTAAAGGTATGAAGTCAATCATGAATAGATTGCCGTTAATTTGCAATCTAGACAACTGATACAGGCACACTTCTTAAAAATTAAACAAACAGCTAAGCTGACACATTTTGGGAGGAAAAGTTAATATTCACACTCCAGCTACTGATGCTTAAAACAATTTCTAATGGTTTTTATAGGCCCTCCCTTGGCAGTTTCAAATTGGCACCTGCAGGAAGAGCGGGATGTCCAGAATACAAAATACCATTTAATAACCCCAGATAACACTAACTCAAGGCAACACTGGAATACAAAAATAGCCTCCAGAAGAACTTGACACAAACCAGGAGGTTGCAAAATGAAGACATATTTCTGAGAACATGACAGTATAAAAAGAAAAAAAGTAAAAATTCTGAAATAGTGTTAATATGAAGCACAATTCTCAAGACATAAAAGTGTCACACAATGATTTAGAAATATATAGCTAATATTTGTGAATGTAAGACTGTGCAGAGCTGGATCTCACAAAGCAATGCTTTACTGCTTTTATCAACACTGTTGTAGTGAATGCAATGAAGATAAACTAATTATCCTGGCAGAGCATCTGACTCATGAGCATTTCAATGCACACATATTTTCCAACAGAAGTTTAAAAATAAGACAGCAATGTCACAGAATCACAGAATGTTAGAGGTTGGAAGGGACCTCCAGAGATCATCAAGTCCAGTCCCGCTGGTATAAGCAGCATTACCTAGGGTAGTCTGCACAGGAATGCATCCAGGCAGGTTTTGAAAGTCCCCAGAGAACCTCTCTGGGCAGCCTCTTCCAGTAGTCCATCACCCTCACTGTAGAAAAGTTTCTTAGAATAGAATCATAGAAACAACCAGGTTGGAAGAGACCTCTAAGATCATCCAGTCCAACCTATCACCCAGTCCTGTCTGATCAACTAGACCATGGCACAAAGTGGTTTTGAATACCTTCAGGGATGACAACTCCACCACCTCCCTGGGCAGCCCATTCCAGTGGCAAATCACTCCCTCTGTCAAGAACTTCCTCCTAACATCCAGCCTAGACCTTCCCCAGCACAACTTGAGACTGCGTCCCCTTGTTCCGTTACTGGTTGCCTGCGAGAAGAGATCGACTCCCACCTGGCTACAGCCTCCTCATATTGAGGTGAAACCTTCTATGTTCAAGTTTGTATCCATTGTTCCTTGTCTTATTACTGCACACCACGGAAAAGAGGTTGGCCCCATCCACTTGACACCCGCTCCTCAGATACTGATAGACATGTCAGATATTCTCACATTTACAAATGCACACTGAAAACCACAGTGCACAAAGATGTCCTTAAGGCAGACTTTTGAGGCATTTGTTGCATTCAAGCTAGATGACTCAGCCATTTGGCAGGACAGCACTAAAACTAGTGGAGATGAGAAAACTCAGAGCACCCGGCAGTCTGCTCGGTGGCGTGGTCGTTACATGACTGTTCACCTTTGCTTAGTTATTTACAGCATTCCTCAAACTGTTCTGATATTATTTAGGGCTGCACCAACTGGAGTCAAAAGAGAAGGGAAGATATCTTCAGAAAACTTCTTCCTCCATCTCTTATGCAATCTAAGTAATCCAGATCTCAGACAAGATGGAAAGGTAGTTAAAAAACCAATCCATCTGCATTTGCCTTAATGACAACACTGACTAGAATTTTTGATTAAGGTTATTTTAATCAGAAGAATAATATCTGCTGGATTTAATTTTACCACATCTGCTATGGGACAGATACTTGATCTACTAGGCTGAACAAGTTGGTGCACATTCATGTGTAATAAATTAGTGATAAGGTGACTTTGATAGCCTATTCCAAAATTATATGGAAGCACAGTAAGTTAAAAAGACTGACAAAGAAGGACACTACAAGGACTCAGAGTTTCTAAAACATCTGTTCTCTAGTATGTATACATGCACAGTTAAATGGAAATCATTAGGTTACTGGGGTTTCTTCATTTTATTTCTAGGGTTTTACAATTAGTTGATACCTCAATGATAATTATACCTCATTACTCTTTAAAGTAATAGATAGTGGTTAAATGACATAAGAATTTTCTTAATGGTCCAGTCTTAATAATCATCCACGAAACCAAAAATTAGGAAGTAACAAGACAAGAATTGCCACAGGTTTCTGCAACCCCTGCTAGCATGAAAACAAAGTACAAAATGCAGCAAAATAGATTTACTCTAACTGCTTCTTTGGTGACTGATTTAAAAAAGCAAATAAAGATTCAGGCAAATTGCAAAAGTCGTCTGATACATGCCAAACATCAGTAACTGTCAAAACTATTACACTTTCTGCTATTCCAGGTAGTTACATCTCAGTGGTTAGATCCTGCTCTGGCAGGGGGCTGGACCAGATGATCTTTCAATGTCCCTTCCAGCTTTCTATGATTCTATACACCAACATACAATCACACAGGTTAAATGAAGAACTTGCCCACAATTTCACTGAAACAAGTCAAAACCAAAACTGATAAATTGTCACATGAAGCAAGAAGGGAGCTGGGGTTGTTTAGCCTGGAGAAGGGGAGGCTCAGGGGTGACCTCATTGCTGCCTACGACTACCTGAAGGGAGGTTGTAGCCAGGTGGGGGTTGGTCTCTTCTTCCAGACAACCAGCAACAGAACAAGGGGACACAGTCTCAAGTTGTGCTGGGGGAAGTGTAGGCTGGATGTTAGGAGGAAGTTCTTGCCAGAGAGGGTTATTTGCCATTGGAATGGGCTGCCCAGGGAGGTGGTGGAGTCACCGTCCCTGGAGGTGTTCAGGAAAAGACTGGATGAGGCACTTAGTGCCATGGTTTAGTTGACTGGATAGGGCTGGGTGCTAGGTTGGACTGGATGATCTTGGAGGTCTCTTCCAACTTAGTTGATTCTATTCTATTCTACTCAAACTTCCATTATTTCTGTTAGCTGAGGCCATTGAAGCATGCAAACCCTTTATTTTCAGGTGAAACCCTCCAACTACAAGTCTACCAAAAATGTGTGATATTCTCACACTTAAGCCATTCAGCTCTAAAAGAGTTTTTCTTAAACCTCCACAGACCAGGTTAGACATACTATATGCCATGCAGGAGTCCATGCCAGAAGTGAGAAGCTGTAACCACTAAGCTCACAGAAGAATAATAGAGAGAGCTACTCTGTGTTGCAAAACGTTCCAAAGCAGAAGAAATGTTGAAACTTTAACATCGTTCAATCTACCAGATAAGAGAAGACATTAAGCTGAAAAATGAGTATTTCTGCACTGTTCTCCACATTCCATGTTCTCAGAAAACTTTGATATTTCAAAGTTCTGGTGTATTTCCTTAGAATGGCATTACAGTTTTGGTCATACCAAGGTATAAAAGGAGCCCAGGCACCTCTCTACAAATCCCATGAAGCAGTCAATATTTCACTGACTTGAAATCAGATGTTTCAGCTCAAATTAACAGAGTCAAAGTTATCTAAAAGTCTCAAGTCAGATTAAAAACTGTGTTTCATTTTCTTAGGCAGAAAAAAAATATCAACAATCTGCATTTTCTCATGAAACCTGGTTTTGTAGAAAAAAAAAAAATCCCAAAAAATCAAACCCCACAAAACCTCCCAACTTTCTGCAGCTCAACCTCCTCAAGAATATTTCCACATGGGATTGTCATTTATTCATTCTATGCAGTGTTCTGCCCACCCATGCCAGCTGCTTGACATGTGGAAAAAGGGCTTCTCTGAAAGAGGCAACTTCCTGTGACAGGAGATGCAAAAGTCTGTCAGCTATGCAGCAACAGAGTCACACAGAAACCTTGTGGAGTAAAGCAACTCTGGATGGCATCTTAAACAACAGTAGTACAAACTGCAACCTGTAGACTATTTATGTGCCCATAAGCAAGGCATTTTACCTCCACCATTTAACTCTCAAACTGTGTATCGAAGGTATCTTTATTTTCCTGAGGATAATAAAGAAGAATAAATCTATAAAAACTAAAATATCCTTAAGCCATTATTGTAATTAGGGCAGCACAGGCTCATCTTTCATTCCGAATCAGGAATAAAAGACACAAAAAGACTGATCCCTGCAGGTGTGGCTACATGTCTCTGAGCTAAATATAAGTAGAATAGAATCGAATCAACCAGGTTGGAAGAGACCTTCGAGATCATCCAGTCCAACCTAGCACCCAGCCCTATCCAGTCAACTACACCACGGCACTAAGTGCCTCATCCAGGCTTTTCTTGAACACCTCCAGGGACAGTGACTCCACCACCTCCCTGGGCAGCCCAAGTAGGCAGAGTGGGAAACACAGTGTTCATCAAACAGAGAAGTAGATTACCAAAATGATTTCTGGAAAATTGTGTGTGTCTGCACACAGGAATGTGTCACAGAAATATATAAAGATCAGATGAGTAAAAACACATGTGCATGCTTGGAGGTTCTCCATTCAAAAGAAAGAAATCTTGAGGTTGTCTTCTCTACAACTAAGCAAAATATTTCCCCAGTCAGGATATCAATGGACGACAATGTTCATGGTGAGATGAGGTCTACAGGGGTGGGCTGGATAATGACAACAACAAAAAAAAGACCCCAACACCCACCTGGAGTACTGTGTGCAGTTCTGGAGCCCCCAACACAAGAAGGACATGGAACTGCTGGAGTGAGTCCAGAGGAGAGCCACGAAGGTGATCAGAGGGCTGCAGCAGCTCTGCTATGAGGACAGGCTGAGAGAGTTGGGGCTCTTCAGCCTGGAGAAGAGAAGGCTTAGAGGAGATCTTATAGTGGCTTTCCAGTATATGAAGGGAGCCTACAGGAAGGCTGGAGAGGGACTATTGACAAGGTCTGGTAATGTCAGGACGAGGGGGAATGGGTTTAAGCTGGAGGAGGGGAGATTTAGACTGGATGTTAGGAGGAAGTTCTTTACAGTGAGGGTGGTGAGACACTGGAACAAGTTGCCCAGGGAGGTTGTGGATACTTCCTCCCTGGAGGCGTTTAAGGCCAGGCTGGATGAGGCCTTGAGCAACCTGCTCTAGTGGGAGGTGTCCCTGCCTATGGCAGGGGGTTGGAGCTGGATGATCCTTGAGGTCCCTTCCAACCTAAACCATTCTATGATTCTGTGATTCTATGACTGAGCCCAGAAAAGCCTCTTCATACAACTGAGAATTTGCTAACATATGTAAGTCACAATTTGACTCATAAGCTTCTGGAGTTCACTGGGGTTACTCTCAAGGTCAAATTACCTATGAAATATCAAATTGCTATCCCTTCCCACTGCTTCAGCTAGGCCTTTGGTACTCAGTGTATAATACACTTGTGTGGGAAAAAGTACACACAGAAAAAAAAATTGCGTTCTTCAAATTTCAAATGAGAAAAACAGGCAAATGATGAAATGAAAAGCAAAAGAATCTTCTTCCCAGAGGATTTTAAATTATGTAATTCAAAGTCATGGGCAAATATCACAAAGCATTAGTCACAGTACTAAAATAAGAGACAGTTTCAGAGGTCTTCCCTATTGCATTACTATTTTTCTCACCAGGAGCCATGCTCAAAATTATTTATGTGTACACTAGCTAAGGAGAGGTTTGAAACACTACACTTATAAATAGGCCTATTGGGACTACTGCCCTAGGAGGACCGGTCTGGCTGGGTCTCACCCTTCTGTCTGTGCCAAGTAGCCCTTTTTTTAACCTTTAAAGTGTTTTCAGATGGTACCTTTATGAGGCACTCCTTTTAATTACAGGCATATATAGTATAGGTTTACCAGTTTCCAACAGAATTCTTACTTTATTTAGATCACACTTCCAGATGTGTCCCTTCTTCAGGCCTCCTTTTTTTATGTTAAGTGGCACTGGTAATAAAAGACAACGACTGCAAAGATAATGTCCTTCTCCAGGTTCCAGGCAAACCAGTTTTATAATTCAGTCCTTTGTTTCTCATTTCATAACCTACTCTTATTAAAAAATGCTGAAATAAAACTGCAAACTGATCCATGAACACTGAGTGTTCATAGATGGTATTAAACTTTTTCATGAAGATCCAATAACTCAGAAAATCTGATTTGGGTAAGACTTGGAATATGAAGGCCAGCACAAAAATAAAATGCTCACCACTAAGCTTTCATCTCTGCATCTTCTACTTCTGCAGTTTATAATTAGTCTGCATTTGTCACTTCTATGTTGAAATTCATAGATATCCAGATATTCATGAAAACACATGATTTTTTTTATAGGGATATCCAATGACTTTAACCCCTGCCTGCATCAACCTCTTTGACACCATTATTTTGCACATTACCCCAACAGTGAAGGTTAATGCATGCCTCCTGTGCTATTTCATGTAAATTTTCATCCCTGGGGCCACACTTTGGCACATATACTTTCTCCCTGTCTTGTTCCAATCTTTCTTCACTTGTATTTGTCTATAATACATCATGAAACTGCAATGATACATGAAGGTCCTAGCCTCCCATTTCAGTGAGGCCTTTTCCACACCTCCTGGCCACCAAGAAGGTCCTTTCCCAACAAGAAGGTGGGAATGGAGAGTGATGAGTTGATAACCCTGTCAACTCCAGCCACCCACACTTTCAGTGCTTTGAGTTTCCCATCTACTATTTGTTATTAAGACCAAAGGATTTGGTCCTACATGGTGCTACACACAAAAATTAAACAAGAAGATGCCTCAGCACATAGAGAGGAATTAGGCTGTGCAGCTATGCTGGTATCTGAGCACCAAATCAGTTGGTAATCATTACATTTTCTACCATTCTTCTATGTGTGTGCTTGGGGGTAAGAGTACATATACACAGTATACAGCACTTCACAATGAAGAGAGAAAGAGCAATCAGTAATATCAAGGATTTAAAAATAAAGACTTTTGTTATTTAAATGCAGTTTCCATACATCTCTTATCAAAGGAACTTAATTCAGTGAGACCTTCAGATAACTTATAATCTCCTGCCTCTCTAGGTAGTTTATAGGCAGAGAAAATAGTCCACCACAAAACCAAAAAAAAAATACACCCCAAAAAACAAAGCACAGAATGATGACACTTCAGCAAGGGAGTTTTGCAAGCCACCTCACTATCTTTAGCTCTAGGGCTACGAGGCACAGAAATAAGAGGCAGGAAAAATCATCTGCTATGCCCACATGTTAGACTTCAGAAGTGCAGAGCTCTGACCAGTTGCAGCTTGGAGGAGAGAGCATCTGAAAAGTGATGTGTAAAATGGCAGAAGCTGGCTATCGTTACGGCCAGTAAGATAATTATTGTTACAGCTTTATGTGATTCAGAAGCCTGCAAATAAAGAAAAGGCCACAACTGTCTATGTAAACTGATAACTGCTTCAAGGAATGGATCTATGCTTATCTAGTTACTTTTGGGTGCCTTCCTGTGAGATCTCACGATCTGCTCTTCTGGGAAACCTCTTTTATGTTGCTTCTGTTCAGTCACCACAACCACTAAAGCCTTCAAAGCACTTAACTGAGGGCCATTATTATAAGCACACAGTGAGTGAAGAATGATGTGTGTTCAGCGCCCTGCTTCCTCAGTGACTCCTTGTACCCATTAATCTTGTGCTTTTGAGAAATAAAACATTATATATAATGCAGAAAGGCAAGGAAGAAGCAGGCAGTAGACAGGGCAATTGTGAATCTCTAGCATTTTCACACATTTTTGCCATGTAGCTCTCTCCAAGATACAATACCATCAGCATCTTACAAATATTAGCAAGGCATTTGGTGCACATTTCATTAAGATGTTGCAGTGTGTCAAACAGGTGATAAGGGGTTGCTATGGTGACTATATTCTCCTAAGATGGATACTAAAGAGTTTCACAAAATATAGATTCCTACTTGTTATGTAAAATATTGGCTGGTGTTCGCTTATGCACCCATTTTATTTCACCAAGGACTTTCCAGTCCTTCATCTTTCAAATAAAGTGGGTTTAGGTATTGTTTAGAGAAAGGAGAGGTCACTAATCATTCTTGTTCTTCAGAAAAGAGGACAAGTTAGGTAGCTCATTATGTAGCCTGTTTATAATTAAATCGAAATGACTGCTCCACTGTACAGGAATTGTGAGAGCTTTTACTGCAGAGTATTTAATGAGTCATGGAAATGTGTTTACGAGGCAACAAGCCGTCACTACACAAAGAACTCAGCATTAGCATGGCAATAGACCATATAGCTTTTAATAGCCTGAACCCTTTGTTTCACATTCACACAAGGCCCTGAGATTGTACCATCACCAACGTTTGATCCAACATTTCTTTCAGATGGGTTACTTCTTTTGCCAATAGTCCTGAGGGGGATATTTAGGAAGCCTATTATCAGACATGCAAATTGGGAGAAAAAAGTGCCACATCAAATCATGACAGTTTAATAAGACATTGCTCATGGGCAAATGCTTTCATGCACTGCCTATCCAGAAGGGCAAGTTGCAAGGAGTTACAGTAAAGACATCAAATTTGGTATTTTTATCCTTGGGTATCCTCATTGTGGTGCTACCAAGGGAAACTTTAAAAAAGTAATTTAATTTAATTTAAATCTTGTTCATTCAGATATCCAGAATAAAAACAATTATGAAGTTCCCTAATTTTTATTATGACCAAAACACCACTGATGGACCTTCTTGCAACCACTGTGACTATTATATACCTGGCATCTTATATTGAAAAAAAATCCATGACAGGTGCAGTTGTAGTGGAATTCTACTACTATGAAACTCATTTACAGCAGTATCACAGAATGTTAGGAGTTGGAAGGGACCTTGAAAAATAACCTAGTCCAATCCTTCTGCCAGAGCAGGGCCACCTAGAACAGCTATGGATCCAGTTGGGTTTTGAGTGTGTCTGGAGGAGAAGACTCCACACAGAGGAAAAAAAAATCATTATGTTTATGTGGAACCTCCTGTGCTCCATCTTGAACCTATTGCCCCTTGTCCTATCATTGACCATCACTGAGAAGAATCTGACTCTGTCCTCCTGACACTCACTCTTCACATATTAATGAATGTTGAAGGGGCCACCTTTCAGTCTCCTCTTCAAGCTAAAGGGACACAGCTCCCTCAGCCATTTCTCGTAAGGTAAATGTTCCACTCCTTTCATAATCTTTGTGGCTCTGCACTGGACTCTTCCAAAGCAGTTCCCTGTCCTTGAACTAAAGAGCCCAGAACTGGACACAATATTCCAGATGCAGCCTCATCAGGGCAGAGTGGAGGCAGGGAAGAACCTCTCTTGACCTACTAACCACACCCCTTCTAATATACTCCAGGATACTAGAGGGAAGGGATGACATCCAGAAAGATCTGGACAGGCTGGAGAGGTGGGCCCAGGCCAACCTCAAGACATTCAACAAGGCCGAGTGTAAGGTCCTGCACCTAGGTTGGTGCAATCCCAGGCACAGATACAGGCTGGGTGGTGAATGGCTGGAGAGCACCCTGGAGGAAAAGAACCTGGGGGTCTGGGTTGACAANGCAGGTGGCCTACAGGAGGGATGGGGAGGGACTATTTACAATGTCTTGTAATGACAGAACAAGGGGTAATGGGTTTAAACTGGAAGAGATTTAATTCAGATGTTAGGAAAAAGCTCTTTCTAGTGAAGGTGGTGAGACACTGGCACAAGTTGCCTGGGGAGGCTGTGGATGCTCCCTCCCTGAAGGCATTCAAGGTTGGGCTGGATGAGACCTTGAGCAACCTGTTCTAGTGAGAAGTGTCCCTGCCTATGGCAAGGGGTTGGAACTATATGATCTTAGAGGTCCCTTCCAACCTAGGCTATTCTATGATTCTATACCATTAGCCTTTTTGCCCCCCAAGAGCACATTGCTGGCTTATGATCATTTTTCTGTCCACCAGGACCACTAGGTCCCTTTCTCCTATGCTGCTCTCTGACACATCACTAGACACATCTACACTAGTCTACACTGAATTGTTCTTTCCAGATGCAAGACTCTACAGCTGCCCTTGTTGTATTTAATTTTCTCCCTGCTTAACTTTCCAGCCTGTCTGGGTCCCACTGAACGGCAGCACAGCCTTCAGGTGTGTCAGCCACTCCTTCCAGTTTTGTGTCACCAGCAAACTAGCTGACAGTGCACTCTATTCCTTCATTCAGGTCCCCTGAGGGACTCCACTAGACACAGCCCTCTAGCTAGACTCTGTTCTGTTAACCACAATTCTCTGACTTCTTTCCTTCAGACAGCTTACAACTCACCTCACTACCCAGTCATGCAGACCACGCTTCCACAGCTCACCTGTGAGGATGCTGTGGGAGATGATGTCAAATGCTTTCCTGAGATCAAGATAAACCACATCCATTGCACTACCATTATCTTTGCACTTGGTTATGTTCTCAACAGGACAGTGGTGGCACAACTTTTACTGAAAAGTAGGATTTCACCTACATACCTCTTATTACCTGACTGTGATAAGCAAAAAAAACCCAACCAAAACCACCAACAGAAAAAGAAACTTCTGCAAACTTCTGCAAGGGAGGGTTGTATGTATTTGAACACCTGTTACTATACAAGTGTTAGGAAGCAGTTCAGTTTGGAGTTAGATTTAGCAAGAACAAATATGCTTGCATCTTCCAGATCTGCTTTCACAGCTTGTACCCAGAGATTCCTGGGAAATTAATTTTTTATTTTTCAGTCTGAGGCAGCAAATTTTTATAGCAGGACTGAGCACCAGCACAGGAATTCGTGGAGATAATATATTGAGCAGATCCAAGTACTAACTAGTACATACCTTATGTACTTTGAAGTGCAGAATGTTGCATATTTCCATAATCAGAAATGGACATAACATATTGTTCTGGCAAGGTGTGACCGTGTTAACAACTAGAGCACCTTCTGTTAAAACAATTAATATGTGGCTTATCACTTCATAAAAGCCAGAAATCACAATGCAACAACAATAAGCACATGTGGTACATACGAAGTCAATCTGCAAACGGAGTAATAAGAATTCAGCAAGAAGCATTTTTGTGCTGTAGTTAGCAGAGCTAAAATCGTCAGGTTTGTTCCACAATTGCCACTTTTGTTATCCACAAAATAATTCATCTATACTCATTGTGTATTTCCTTTCTTACTCTGGGTTCCTTTTGGAAGTGTAAGAATGCCTTTTGTTGTCTCCTTGTTCCTCAGCACACCCCAACCAGACTCGTGAAGTTTGAAGGCAGTTGTGAATTCAGCCATTTTAAGCTTAGCAATTTTAAGGAAATTTGTTTCCAAGCCTACAGCTAACCCTCTATTTATCAAGGCAACTTTCATCTATCATGATTCTGTCACTAGTTTCAGTATTTTGGTACTAATGGCACTCACAGAATAATCCATGATTGCAGAAATCAGCATGAAGAAATGGACGGGGTAATAAATAATAAGGCAGAGAAGTGGGTAAAGAAAGAACTGCACAGTATCACACACTATCACAGTATTACCAAGGCTGGAAGAGACCTCATAGATCATCAAGTCCAACCCGTTACCACAGAGCTCAAGGCTAGACCAAGGCACCAAGTGCCACGTCCAATCCTGCCTTCAACAGCTCCAGGGACGGCGACTCCACCACCTCCCTGGGCAACCCATTCCAGTAGCCAATGACTCTCTCAGTGAAGAACTTTCTCCTCACCTCAAGCCTAAATTTCCCCTGGCGTAGCTTGAGGCTGTGTCCTCTTGTTCTGGTGCTGGCTGCCTGAGAGAAGAGAGCAACCTCCTCCTGGCTACAACCACCCCTCAGGTAGTTGTAGACAGCAATAAGGTCTCCCCTGAGCCTCCTCTTCTCCAGGCTAAACAATCCCAGCTCCCTCAGCCTCTCCTCGTAGGGCTTGTGCTCGAGGCCTCTCACCAGCCTCGTTGCCCTTCTCTGGACACATTCAAGCATCTCAATGTCCTTCTTAAATTGAGGGGCCCAGAACTGGACACAGTACTCAAGGTGTGGTCTAACCAGTGCAGAGTACAGGGGCAGAATGACCTCCCTGATCCTGATTCCACGCCAAGTATGCACATATATGCTTTAAACAGAATCCTGAACTCATAAATATCAAACTCTCATAGAATCATAGAACCAGTAAGGCTGGAAAAGACCTTTAAGACCATTGAGTCCAACCATAACCCAACTTCTATGACCACTAAACCATGTCCTGAAGTGCCACATCTACATGCTTCTTGAACACCTTCACGGACAGTGACTACCTCCTCTCTGGGCAGCCTGTTCTAACACCTCACCACTCTCTCAGTAAAGAATTTTTTTTGCTAGTGTCCAATCTAAACCTCCTCTGGCACAACTTAAACTCATTTCCCCTTCTATTGCTAGTTACTTGGGAGAAGAGACCAACACCAGCCTGACTATGACCTCCTTTCAGGTGGTTGTAGAGAGCAGCAAGATCTCCAGTTAACCATCTCTTCTCCAGACTAAACAGCCTCAGCTCTCTTAGCCATTCATCATATGGCATACCCTCCAAACCTCTCACCAGCCTTGTTGCTCTTCTCTGGAAATGCTCCAGGCCCTCACCCCATGTCCTCAGTGTCTTTCTTATGCTGTGGCATGAACACACAGAAACTGACAAAAAACGCTCAGGAGACCAGAAAGAGACATCGCCCAGCAAAACAAACCTCCTAAATTTTCCTCATCTACAACTAAATTGCGGGGGGCAAATCAGGGAGTCGGTTTGAGCGTGGCCTCGCAATGGTTACTTACCGAGGCGATGCGTTTCCTCCGGCTGGCAGCACGAAGCGGGGAGCTCTCTCTGCTGTCGCAGCCAGCAGGTGCCGCGGGCGGGCACAGAGCGGCCTCTGCCGGCCGCCACCGCCGCTGCCCTCTCCTCCCGTCGACTCCGCTAGGCCCTACTAGCGCCGCTGCCCAGCTGCGGGCATTTTGCAAGCTTGGGTGTCAAGCGTCTCCGAAAGAGACGAAGGCCCGGCGACATCCCTACGGGGCAACTGTGACACCGGTTTCTTGTAGGAGCTGCAGACACTTTCTATTTGCAGAGGAAAGCTAAAGTTCTGTAGTTTAGGTTGCTCCTCAGCTGAGCTTCATTATTTGGCAACGTTAACGTTCAAAAACCATATACAGCAGGCAGTTCTTGCTGATAATGCAGTCTATAGTGCTGCACGTAAGTTATTTTTCTCTTGTTCTTGGGGGTCTGACATGGATTCTGCTACTAGACCTCTCTACTGCATCAAGCTGATCTCTGCACGCTTAAAAAGAAACTAGCATGAGTTGAAAAGGACAACTCCATTTTTTTCCTTCTAGCTTGAATGATTGCAAAGCAATCTTTGCACTACTGGTTCATAGCAGAAATACACTACGTTACATTTTACATCCCAGCACTACTCCCACTGTCAAGTCTCTGTGCTGTGAAGTCTCTGTCGTTAGTTTGCACACTTGAAATTTGTGATACGTTTTCTTACCAGTGTATGCCTAGCCCCTTGGGACCAAAAAAATTTTATTAAGGAGCAGCTTTCTGCTTGTGAAAATACAATGAAACCACTGAACTTTGACCATTACAGCAGAGTGCATTCCACATTAGCCTATGGCAACAAGATATCCTGATAGTCAGCATAAATGGGACAAAAACACCAGCAAGTAAGCCTCAGCCTAACTCAAACCATTCCACCATTGTAGATATCAATCCTCCTTGCTCATTTTCATATTCTTTCTGTATTTCTTCATTTGACATATACCTTTCTCTTTGTGGGTTCTTTGGTTTCTTTTTCTTTGTTGTTGGTTTGGTTTGGGTTTTTTTAATGACTTCAGAAGAAGTACCCAGCAAACACAAACACTACATTTTTCTGTCAAACAAGCAATGTCATGTCCAGACTAGTGAGAAATGAGCTCAATACCAGCAAAGTTAACATACATAATGATTCTGTGGAAACAGTATTACTCTATTCATTACTAAATCCCCCAAGATTCACACAACAAAATGGGTTTCCTCATAATGAAATTAACTTTCATCTCTGCACTCAGTTTTCTATTAATAATTTCTTCCTAGATGTATGGATGATAAATCTTAGGAAATTCTGGCATAAATTCCACTATCCCCTCTTTGTGAATAATCAGTTTCATAGTATTTGTGGGTGTGAATAAGGTGAGTCACAGTATCACAGTATCATCAGGGTTGGAAGAGACCTCACAGATCATCAAGTCCAACCCTTCACCACAGAGCTCAAGGCTAGACCATGGCACCAAGTGCCACGTCCAATCTTGCCTTGAACAGCTCCAGGGATGGTGACTTTGAGCTCAGAAAATACACAGACCTAGAATTAATCACAAAGCTTGTATTCCTTTCTGAGAGAGATAGTATTCATCTTCCAAAAACCAAACAAAAGCAATACAACCTAACTTTCAGATTCTTCTAACTTCCTCTCCAAACTCATCTAGCATTTAGCTACAGGAATTCCTCCATTTAACTCAGTGAATTCTTCTTGCTCATGCTTCCTTTAATTTAGGTGTAGTTAATAAAAGTGCATTTGCCATAGCAGAGCATCAGCAGCTTTGTGCAAGTTCTCAACACTTGTGAAGAAAGTGGGACAAGACCATCCTGTTACCCCTATCTGTGCTCTTGGTGCTGACTAGCTGACACTTCATTGTTCTTCTTTTCAGTCCCATAAGACCAATCCCTCAAAGAAGAGCAAATTTCATTCATACAAAGTCTTACTATTTCATCAGCCCTAGCATTGATACAAGATTGTGGTGATTTAACCTAGGAGTGTGGGAATTACTGAGGGATGTGCTTATTTTTCTAACAAAAGTTCAGGCATGCTATTATTAGCAATCTATGGTATGTCATCAATGTCAAAGGCCAAATAGTTTCTTGAAATGTTTATGAATCAAGTATATTCCGAATCTGAGGAGTCTCTGTTTTCACTCTGCCAATCACATACACACTGCAGAAAGGCTCCAACTTGCCTATAAGCTCTTGAGCAACTCCAGCACATTCATTTGGATAGCACACTCAGGTTCTCAGTGGGGCAAATGTGTTTCAGAGAGCAGACTAATCTCATTAGTGGGCAGTTCTCAAGCGTGCATCTCTGTATGAATGTTGGACCTGGGAGCTTGATGTGAATTTGTTTTAAAGGACAGTTTCTAACTCACGTCTCCTTGTGTACATCAACATACCTGTCAGTCTAGTATCTCAGTAGAATAAAATAGAATCAGCCAGGTTGGAAGAGACCTTCAAGATCATCCAGTCCAACCTAGCATCCAGCCCTATCCACTCAACTAGACCATGGCACTAAGTGCCTCATCCAGGCTTTTTCTGAACACCTCCAGGGATGGTGACTCCACCACCTCCCTGGGCAGCCCATTCCAATGCCAATCACTCTCTCTGTGAAGAACTTCCTCCTAACATCCAGCCTATGCTTCCACTGGCACAACTTGATAGTGTGTCCCCAGCTGACTTAACACACCACCAAGAACAAAAAAAGAAGACAGCCAGAAGGTTTTGATGCAAAATACTTCAAGCAATTTTGTCAGCAGGTTATAGGCAGGTCAGGGAGAAGAGGATGCTTTTGAGCACTCACAAGATTTGTCTCTGAGAACACTGCAGATCTACCACATCACTCTGATAGATGGCTACTTCAGATTGAGCTTTCCCTTTTATATTTTATGAACAGAAAGCATAATCAAACCAGAAAACAGTACCAAGATAAGCAGGCCTTCTTTCATTTAAAACTGCCAATAGATTTTTTTAACCAATAACTTATTTTGTTTGTCATCAAGGTCACTAATACCAAATAGTAGTAACAGAGATGAGTTACTTCATAGAAAACAAGAGGTAAGACAGTGAAAAACCAAACCTTTTGATTCCAGAGAATGAGTTACATAATACAATCATTTCATTAGAAGAAGTGGCCATCTGTTATGCTTTGTGGAAAGACTGGCAAAAATTGTTAAAAGCATTCATTACATACAACAGAGAAAATGTGTTTATTTTGCAAATGTTAATGTTTCTGAAAGATGTTTGATTAGAGAGTGGAATCTATCAGCATTTAGAGCTCAGCCTAAAGTACAAGCTTCATCAATGCATATTGTCATGAGACATTAATAAACAGTCTCCATGGGGAAAAAAAGAGTGATTCAGTACTTCCAATCACAATAGTAGGTGCAGAAACCTCCACAACACATGATATATACTTATTTTACATCTGCTCCCAAGAAACACTTTATAGCAACCTCTCTGATTTGTAGTAATGGCTCTTTTTTCTTCCCCTTTCCTCTGTGTAGTATGAAGATTAAAAAAAGTCTTTAGATGGAAGAAACATGAGGCTTTCAACTTTTACAGGAAAATAACATACAAGAAGAAAGAACAAGGTAATTAAGCATCAGAAGAAAGCTGAAATAGTTTGCTAATTAAACACAAAAAAAAAGGAGGGGGGGAAGAAAATATCAAGTGGCATGTAGCACATGCAAAACTAAAAGTAAGTCACTGTTTCTATTTTGATTCAGTGGTTGCTTCTCAACAAACATACAAATACTGTAAAAAAAAATGAACAGTGGAATTGGCCTGCTGTGGTTTCCAGAGGTCATCATGGATACTTTAATAGGAGAAGAGAGAATGATGCTGAACTGAGATGTTCTATGAACTTTGATTTGCATTCAGCCCAGCAACAGAAGAAAGAAATACACTTCTTTCTTCAATCTCTCCAAGTGAACAGCTGCCTATCAGTACCATTATCTGTGCACTGCCCTTCTGTGTGACCTGAATGATTTACTTTTTGGTGTGGTTCTGTTTGTTTTGCTACAACATAACCTAAAGAAAGCAACAGCTTTTGAATTACAAAACAGGAGTGGGATAAGGGAAAAGTCAACACAACCTTGTTACAGGCATATATATATATATATACACAGAGAGAGAGAGAGACAGACACACAAAGCTCCATGCAAACCAAAGACTAGATGGATTAGATGTTCACTGGCTAATTCACTGTCCATACATAATGCAATATTTCCCCCCAGATCAGAAATCCCTGTGCTGGGACTGGGATAGCAAGGATGTATATGTAATAGGGAAAACTTCCCAATGTGTTCTTCATTCTATATTCTCACAAGCATAAAAATCTTGCTGAATAAAATTTTAGTTAGCACATGGTTGGTAAAAGGGCTGAAAGTTTTTTCCCTTTGATTTCCCTTGTAATTATGGGGAATTAAAAGTTTTCAAGATAAAACACAAAGTTGTCCTGGTAGCATTCCACCTATTCACTACTTGCTTATGAATGCCTGGAAAGGTGTGTGATACTTCTGGCACCTCACCCCACCTCGTCTTGTGGCTACAAGTTTGTCCTGTGTAGTAGTCACCAACAGACACCCTCACTAAGAAATGATATTCAGCAGCCCACAGACTGCAAAACCCTACATATATGGCTGAGAAAATCATCCAAGTTTTATGATGACTCTCTTCAGTAAATACAATTGCTTTCTGCTGTCTTCTGGATTTCCCATTTATATGTACCTAAATTGAAGCACCTTAAAGTGGCTGTAAGATTTTGTTTTCTCTCAGACTTTTAGCAATAATTAAACTTATCATACTTCAATATTTCAAGGAATGAGAATACACTGGAGGCTGTGGGGAGGGGTGTATTCTCTCAAAACAAAAAGAGTACATGGAAATGCTTTTATCCCATTAGCACAGGCACATACATTGCTGTAATATAGCTGCAGCTGTTGGAGAAGAGTGTCCAGGTTAAGATGAGCTCATGGTTAGGTCCAAATGGGACAAGGATTCTTCTCTCTTTTTAAGGAAAGATTGTCAAAGGAGAACAAGCTGTTCTATTTACAATCCCTTCATCCCTGCTTTTCTAGAACCTTCTAAAGGTTTAATGTGAAGCAGCTACTCATAACCACTTCTGGTCCCATCTATGCCCATGAGTCATTAACTCTTGCACAGTATCCCATGTCTCATTACACTTTTTGTGCCACAACCATTCAATTCAACTCTGTGTAACACTTGAGTGAGCAGCTATAACAATGTAAGCAGACATAGCCCAAGTGACAACCACCAACACACATGGCGTGGAAGTGGTACCAGCTCCTGTCACACAGACTATATCCTTGGTCATCTGCTTCAAGCAGCATTCAAAGTACTGAAGGGGGTCCTTTGGTCCATTTTAACAAAGTAACTGAGATGCTACCCTGTGAGATAACGAGAAGCTATCATTTCTTACAGTACTGTCACAAGAGATCTTTATTTGATCTTTTTCTAGGGAGCCTCAGCTCCAGACACCAAGTCATTATATGAGAATTGAAGATTTATTCTATTTTTAAAGGAGATTTAGCCTTAGACTGTTGCAGCGAGAAAGCTGACAGTCTAATCTGAATGATTTGAAAGTCGCAGGCTGGAGAAGAAGAATGCAGAAATGTCCTTTATTGTGACTTTTAAGCTAAAATATGATGACTGTGAAAGAGGTGGAGCCTGGTAGGACAGTAATGCTTTTTGAAAGACAGCCATCCTCTTCAGGTAAGAAAAGACCTGCCTCACAGTCATGCCAGCTGAGACAGAAGGCAAAGGTGTCCTGCTACAGCTCCCTTCCTCTGTGGAGCAAATGTAGAGAAGGTTGAATACAACACATTGACTTTCAAGTTAAATACTTGTTGCTTGAAACAGCCTCTTGACTCCATGTCATTCATCAGCTTTAACTCAGGCCTTGCAGTCACTCTAAATGGAAGGGACTACAGAATTGCTTGACAACCCACAAACTATCTCATTTTCCACACCTCCTTGCTGTTTGGAAGGGCAAGTATCAATAAAGCGCTAACCACACTGCTTGTCTATACACTCCCTTTAAAAAAAAAGGAAGTTACTTGCACAGTCACCATCACCAGTATTTTAATCCAGACATTCAGTACTTGCCCTCCTGTCTCACCCTGCAGCCAAACATTTGCAAATACATTTGCAAATGTTACTGTATGTGTGCACAAAATTCTGAGGCTTCTATTTTCCCCTTTTGTCATGGGTCGAGTTGAATCTGCTGATGTTATTCAATACCATGCTGCTGTCATGCCAGCTTCAAAATCAAAGTGCTGACGGGGGCAAAGTACCATGTGGCTTGAAGTTCAGATTGTAACATGAGAGGGTTCCCATTCTGATTACTACTACTGGTTTCCAGTTTTTGAGGTGTTGGTCTTTGCCACTGGGTAGGCTGCTAGTCAGGGTTTGGGGGTAAGTCATTGGCTTCTGATGCTGCTTCTGCATTTTTTCTTCAAAACAGGCTAAGGTGATTGTGTATTGTATCATTTACAGTAAAACTTTTTCTCAACTCAAGAGGTTTGTTTGGGTTTTTTTAATGTTACTTTCCCTCCTGTGTGAAGAGGAGAGTGGCCTAGGCTGCAGAGCAGGCTGTGCTAACTGGGACCCCCTTTCTCATCAATATTGCACAGACCATAGGAGCCATGCCAGCCAGCACTAGGTGCAGGTAAGAGAATGAGCTGACTGCCGGGTGCAGGAGAGCAGCAGAAGCCTTGCTGCCTGTTTAGCTAAGGGGAGGCTGGTGGGGGAGTGCTTTAGCCTTGGAGTAATCATTACAAAATGTTTGCATCATACCGTATCCATTTTAAACCTCTAAATGTTCATATCTATAGTAGTTATGCAGCCAGATAGGATCTGTAAAAGTCACCTGCCATGGAAAAGAAATTTCCCAGGACAAAAAGGTCTTAAAATATTTTATTACAGAAATATACTTTTCAGGCCTTAAACCAGATTAAATATATGAGAATTCCTAGAAGTCTATATTGTTCCCCTTAGGGGTGCCAGACTTTATTTATGAAGCTTATATATTGCTACAGCAAGGAGTTTTCATGGATGAAAAGTGCTCAAGGCATTATGATGGATAGGTGGATGGCAGTGAATTGAAAAAAACCACAGAGAAGCTCCACCTGGCTGAATGGCATTAGGATTTCCCTGTGGGAGTCGTATTAGGATGCAAGGTTTTTCTCTACTGTTTGCTCCAACAATGGCACATACACATATAAGGAAGTGCAATCACTCACAGCACTCAATAATTTATTTACTGCATTGTGGCCACAAATGTGCTAGAATAATAAACCATCATACAGTGCAGTTACTACTGGTGATTCTAGACTGTTGTGGCTTTAAAAAAGAAGATACTTTAATCTTTGATTCCTTTGATAAACCAGAAGCAATGGACACATATAGCCCAGCTTTAACTCAGTTCCTGTTGTACATACTGCCTCATATTAAATGAGCTAGACTGAAGTCCATTTTTAATAGCTGCAGTCTTAATGGCAAAAAAAACCCCTTGCAGAACAAGCACTTAAAATTCTAAAGACGTTAATGGCAAAACCCCACCATGTGTGTAAATAATTAATTGTTTTCTTGTTAACAAGTTTCATTTTTTCATTCATTGGTTAGTGACCTCAAGGGTCAGTTTTCCTATTAGAAACAGAAACATTTATGATTCTATCTTCCTAGCTCATAAGTAATGCATATGCTCTTATGGTATCAGGTGTAAAGACTCAAGATTCAATTTGTCACCCCAGGCAATTCCCACTTGAAGAGACAGTGCAGGTAATTCTGCAGGAATAAATGAAGGGAAACATTAATGATATAAAACTAGCAGCAGTATCCCCTTCAGAAGTCACATCTCTCAAGTTCATAGACACATATCAAGACATAGAATGTCTTTTGTACTGAACTGGAAAGAACATAAAGCCCTTTCATGATGCCTTACAGAAGAAAAAACCACACACACACACATATATATAGAGAGAGAGAGAGAGAGAATCAGCACCATATTTTTCACACTGAAGAATATTGACTATAGCTTGTTCTTCATTCTTAGTCTGCTTTTGGTCTGATTTATTGTTTCTTACTTTTACCTTCTTAATTTGATCAAGCGTTTCCCAAACCTACATCTCTGTAGCAAGATGACAGCACAGGAATAGCATAACAGCTTCAGACACCTAACTGAAATAAAATTAAAACATAGTAATTTTGGTCCCTTTTTTCAGCTAGATCATCAATCTTACATATTTACTTCCTCTGTATGTTCAGCTTGATGGCTGCATTGTTAATGACTACAATAGTGTTCAAATAGCCGTGACTTCTGTTCAATAAATGTCCACCTGCTCCCCCAATATGCCTCCCTAGGACTGAATCCAGGATAAGATCTCACAGGGGAGAGAGGATCATCTGTGGAAGATGTCCAGTGCTATGATCATCAATACTAGTGACCTCTTTGGCTCAGAAATACCAGAACCATGACCAAAACACTGAACACTGCCTTTATTTTCCTTTCACTGAAGAGCTAAAGGAGCATACAGATTTCCTTGCACTGAAAAACATTGTGTAAGGGGAAGTTAAATATGACCATTTTATTTGAATACTTGTGTGAGGGTGACTGATTGTAGGGATGTCACAATGAATTTTGTGTATTATAGGGTCTGCTTTTTAGATTGGTAAGCACTTAAATGGAAAACCATAGTACTGTAGAAAACAGTTGTCCACTCAAGGTTTCCAAACTTTAAGAAACCTTAAGGAAACTCTGCTTGTGTCACTTCACCATACTTAAATCTTTCACTTTGCTTCTTTACTACATGCACTTGAATTCAGTATGTAATCTAAGAAAAACAAAACAATCATAGAATCAGTCAGGTTGAAAGAGACCTCCAAGATCATTCAGTCCAACCTAGCACCCAGCCCCATCCAGTCAACTAGACCATGGCACTAAGTGCCTCATCCAGTCTTTTCTTGAACACCGCCAGGGATGGCGACTCTGCCTTCACAGTTAGAATAGAATAGAATCAATCAGGTTGGAAGAGACCTCCAAGATCATCCAGTCCAACCTAGCACCCAGCCCTAGCCAATCAACTAGACCATGGCACTAAGTGCCTCATCCAGTCTTTTCCTGAACACCCCCAGGGACAGTGACTCCACCACCTCCCTGGGCAGCCCATTCCAATGCCAATCACTCTCTCTGTGAAGAACTTCCTCCTAGCATCCAGCCTACACTTCCCTCGGCACAACTTGAGGCTGTGTCCCCTTGTCCTGTTGCTGGTTGCCTGGGAGAAGAGACCAACCCCACCTGGCTACTGCCTCCCTTCAGGTAGTTGTAGGCAGCAATGAGGTCTGCTGTGAGTCTCCTCTTCTCCAGGCTAAACAATCCCAGCTCCCTCAGCCTCTCCTCATAATGTTATGAGTAAGCCTTATGCAGTTATGCAGTAAGCCTTAAATCTGCAGCCAAAAAAACCCCAAACCCAAAGCAAAAATAAACCAAACAACACTAAATGCTCAGGAAAAAAAATGTTCTAGAGCTGTCAAAAATAGGCACAGCCCTTAGATTTTTTTTTTTACAGAAAAACAGATCATACAATAGCAATCTTTTTTTTTTTTTTCTCTTCGCTGCTGATTTCAAACATATTAACTCTTTGGGATATTTCTCCTGGTTAAAAACTTTTCCATTGTATTTGTGTAAGGGTGGTATTTTACCTTCTTTAAATATCAAGATGCTTCTTCAGACCTTAAGATTATACTGATGCCAAATTTAAGTCACAGTATCACAGTATCACCAAGGCTGGAAGAGACCTCACAGATCATCAAGCCCAAGCCGTTACCACAGAGCTCAAGGCTAGACCATGGCACCAAGTGCCACGTCCAATCCTGCCTTGAACAGCCCCAGGCGACTCCACCACCTCCCTGGGCAGCCCATTCCAGTAGCCAAGTAAGTCATTAAAGGAGAGATTTATCTCACTTCTATTTTAAATGCTGCTGTTTGGGGTTAAATCTAGTATATAAATGAAGTATATAAATCTGATATCCTACAGGAGTATTGCTGTAACTGTGAAACTATCTAGGGTTTTAATTCATGGAAGTTAGCAGGGGAAGCTTCATTTTAAATTAAGTTATCCAGGATGGATATCAGAAGAAGAGGTAATGAGGAGTAACATAAACCATACTGTTGATACAGATCTATCAAAAGACAAAACTGAAATGAGCAGTTAGGTTCTCTGATGTTCCAGAGTGGATAAGATATGGATATCAGAAAAAGAGGTAATGAGGAGTAACATAAACCATACTGTTGATACAGATCTATCAAAAGACAAAACTGAAATGAGCAGTTAGGTTCTTTGATGTTCCAGAGTAGATAAGGCTGAAGTTATAACCTGCTGTTGGAAAAAAAACTCCTGGATTTAGAGGAAATTAGAAAAATCTCCTTCAGGATTTAGAGTTTCTAGAGCTACTGTCCACACCTGAAATAAAAGTAAAATCTTCACATATTAAATACCAAAACCACCTCAAGAATTAACAGTTCAAGTTGTCATTTATAAGCTGCTTTCCTGAGTATAGTTATGTTACTCATTCAGACAGCCATTTTCACTCACCACATGACATGTGTAGATTGAGTGACTCCAGTAGCAGCTCTATCAGTATTCATCTAGGCTAAACCAGGTTGTACTCATCAATTCCTTTGTGCTTAGGTCAAGAAATATTGGTAGAACCACATTAATGCAACATAGCAGCTGAGGTTAGCTGCTGAATTTTAAACAATATTTGGCTCCCTAGAAATTCAAGTTGCTCATTTTGAGCCTAAGATATTTCAAGTGCTATATGTAAAGGCAATTTCTAACACTCCCAATTTCAAGGCATGGAATTCATGTTTTATGATGGTAAACATTAGGGTTTAAAGGTCAGCTTTTCACAACAGAATTCAACACAAATTCTTAGCATTTATCTGAAACTTACAGTATATTTGGAAATGTAATAAAAATGTTTCCATAATTACACAGAATATTTCTTTTGTTTAGTGGCCTGAATTGAAAGGAGCATGATGATTTGTACTACAAATGAAAGCATGAAGTGAACATTTAATACTGAGAAAATAATCCTCTAAATAAGAAGGCAGACCTCTGCTGAAGCCTACAAGGATGGCTTGAACATAATGAAACCTTTGAGAGTATGTAAGAAATAACAAGACATTGGCAGGCAAATAGACCAAGGAAGCTTCCTGGGTCTTTTGCACTAATATATTCTCTCTGTTTTGGCAAGAGATATCTGTAACATGTAAATGGTTTGATCTCAGGGATTTTTTCCTTTATTTCTGTAATGAGAGAACACTTCCCATATAGGAGACTGTGTCACTCTAGTTCCCTGAGTGGAAGTCCAGAGTAGCATCCCACACTCATATAGTGACTGGTACTGATTCCAAACACAGTTCTTGCCTTGCCTCAGAAACCAAACAGAACCTCACATTATGCCTGAAGATAACAGAAAATATATAGTCATAAACTGTGTCCTGTTTTGCTCAGCTGTCAATTCCAAACAACACAAGAGATGTTTTTCTCATTGTCATCATCATCAGATCTTACTCCAGCTATCACAAAAAGCACAGAAGTTGCATGCAATGCACATTCATGCTGCATTCATGTGCTAGTGGGAACATACAAAGTCAGAGACGTAGAGTTTCTGGTTTCATCAAAAAAAAAAGGACTTCTAAAATATCTCATTAACAAGATTTTTCTTTAAAACTAAATATACACTGAACATTTATATCTACACACCACTGTGTGTCCTTTGCAGCAGTGAAAGTTGTACAGCAAGGAATCAAATGGTGAAAAATTCTAAACATCTCCACTGGGAGACAGGCCAGCTTTTGAAAACAATATTTGATAGTATTCAAGGAATTTTAAAACATGTATGTATGGAGAAAGTTGATTTTTACTTGTAAAATAAATTAGCTGCAGACTAGTAAGGCTTTAAATGAAATATCAGGAGACACATTGTTAGCAGAGATGAAGTCTTGCCCAGCAGGTTACTCAACTACAAAGACATACTTAAATTGTGCTGATCCTGATTCCATGTGGGCTCCTGTGGAGAGATTCCTGGGGCTGCATACATGTGGAACTAATCAATCAGATAAACCCATCCACAGTTCTTAAAAAAAACATATTCTGAGCTCAAGGTATTTGGCACAAATCTGTTATTTAATATCATACCTGATACAGGTTACAAATTGGCCACATTCTGCCCTCTAATGAGGATGCAATGCTACCTCGGGTGTTCTACAGAAGGCTAAACGGTTGTAAGCCAACTCCCCTTATCACAGAAATTATTAAGCTTTCAGCTGTAACAATGCTATGGAAAGCAGCTATTGAGGAACCTGTATTTGCTTGGAAAAAAACATTTCTCAGGGCTGAGAAGACAGGCGCCAAAGCATCATGATGTGCTTCTGGCTAATTAAGATGTTGACTGAACCCACTTTAATCAGGGTCCATCAGACTATGTTTGATTAACATGTAAATTGCTAAAGTCTCTTCTGCAATTGCCCTACCATCTGAGCTCTAATTAGGAGCGTCAAAAGAAACAATAACTGTATTTGTAATTTGTATTGTTCAGTTGGGGAAATCGTTTTTCTGGCACTCATAAAAGAACTGAAGTGGAGGGCATGTGTGTATTGTTTCAAAATACACATGAGTATCTCAGACAAATGCTATGCACATGCATAAACAATGTGCAAGTTTAAATATATCTCAGCAAAAGGACTTCATGTAAGAGAAGTAAGTAGTGTTTCTTCCCTCAGAATGGCTTCTCAGAGGCAACAGTCCTATGCAGCTGCTGAAGAGAGGTAGCTACATCTAGAAATCAGTTCAAATCACACAGCAGAGCAGTTATGTCAAATTAGATCAATAAAGTAGAATAAAAGACATCTTGAAAAGAATTGCTGGGTACAATCTCTCTTAGTCTGAACAACCTATTAACAGAACTTAGGAAAGTATCTCATATTTAGATGACTTAAGCTGCAAAGAGCATACCTGATGTTTCCTGTCACTACTCCTAGGTGTTACCAGCTCAGCATCTTATCAAGACCACCTAAATCAGTCTAAGGAGACTTTATCTTCCCTTAGCTAGGATTAATACAAAATTTAAATAATTCAGACAAGTGCTCTCTCTCTCGCTCTCGCTCTCTTAATTACACAGCAGCCCAGTGTCCTAATTTAAGCAAAGAAGATGCCTTTGGAAGATAGGATAAGTATGTTTTCCCCCTTTCTTTCTGATTTTCTTCTTCCCTATATTATCATAATGAACAGAAACACTTTAATGCCACTCCATAAATAACTCGATCTTTTTCTTCAAGACAAATGACATATGAAAAATCAGCAGTTATTCAAACTGTGGGTAGCTGCCTGTAGACAAGCTTACTGTGAAAGAGCCTGAGACAATCATGAGCTAACATGAGTAGTGGAATGAGAAGAGCTACAGAACCAACCAGTTAAGATAGCGTGCCTGTCCAGGAGCCTACACATAGCTATCTAGCATCATTTCAGATGTCTCTGCAGAGCCACTTCTCCAGGAAGACAGTGTGTCCATGTATCTTGTGTCACCTCTCAGTCCTATATGAATGCCTAAGGTGCTTTCAGGCATTTTTTTTATGGCATTAGATGCCTGTGTGCACCTCTCAGTCCTATATGAATGCCTAAGGTGCTTTCAGGCATTTTTTTATGGCATTGGATGCCTGTGTGCAGGCAACTGAATTGAACATCAAGTGTCAACTGTTACAGAATCACATCAAATCACAGAATGGCAGGGGCTGGGATTTGAGTGGAAACAAAATATCACAGTATCACAGTATCTCACAGTATCACAGTATCACCGAGGTTGGAAGAGACCTCACAGATCATCAAGTCCAACCCGTTACCACAGAGCTCAAGGCTAGACCATGGCACCAAGTGCCACATTCAATCCTGCCTTGAACAGCTCCAGGGACGGTGACTCCACCACCTCCCTGGGCAGCCCATTCCAGTAGCCAATACACATTTATACACAGATACACGAGTTGCTGCATTGTGTGTGCTCCCAGCTTTCACTGTACAATTCTCTCAGCATCTACTGACATTTCAAAAACATCTTTCTGGACAATTTATTGATGTATACAGTATAGAAATAGCATCCAGTATGGAGTCTGATATTTGGCCTTGAAACTGCAAGGAGCAAAACCATCACTGACACAACTTTCAAAAGACAAATGAAGCCTCCTTGTACTACACTATACTAGTATAAATAGGGTACATTCATCTCTTCCACATCCTGGAAGAAAACAGATTGCAAAATGCAATCAGCAATTGCCTAGGTCTGACCCAGTAAACTCATTAGAAAAAAAAACCCATACGCTTAAACTGTGATCCAAGTCCTAGCATAAGCCCTGTTCACCTAAATGGACCTACAACAGATGGTAATCTATTGGGAGAGGTGCAGAGGGAGTCAAAATTCGTTGTTCCTTCATTTGCCACATGAGGTAACTCTGACAGCACTTGGAGTCACAAAATCTCAGCTTACACCAGTTCTACAACTGGATGCACTGGATAAGAAGGAACAGCGCAGGAATAAAGCTTCACACATTTTTGTAATGTAGATGAGTTTTGACTGACAGGTTGACCCTTAGCTTCCTTTATTTAGCACTGAAGTATGATACTTTGGTTCATGGAAGGAAAAATAATCCACTTCTTTTCTGTCTGTATGTAATCCAAAAAACTTCAAAAGCCCTTACTAATCTCCATAGATGTCAATAATATGCTGGACTTGAGCAGACTCAGGTATGGTCGGAAGCCAATAGTTCTTTCCCCTTAGGAAATCACTGGTGGTCTCTCCTAAAGTGCTGGCCAAAAAGCTGTTAACATTTCAAGCAGCTTTAATTGAGTAAGACCCCACAGCTCAATAATTTCATTCTGCATCAACTAGGAGACCTTGACAGACAGTATCCTGCCCAGTCTGCCACAGCACATAGGCTGAATTTTAACTTACAAGGGACCACAAGTCAATCTCTTGAAACTTACATGTTTATCATGGAAATGGATACTATTTTTCTAAAAGCCTGGGATGTTGAAAGTGAAAGATACCTACTACATCAAATCAGAAGGGACGACATGCTTATGAGCATTATGGCTTTTCAGTGACGAAGAACCATGGCCACACATCACTGAACCACACTCTGTGAAGACAGGAGGACGCTTGTGAACTTCACAAATCTCAGTCATGCTTTTTTTAGAATGCTCCACAGTTCTCACAGTCCAACCATCCTGCAGGTAGTCTCCTGCTCAGCAGTTCAATTTCTCTTTGCTTACACTGGATTTAAAAAACAAGCATCTCAAGCTATGGAACATACTGCACTTTTAAGGTACTGGAAGATACACTTAACAGATAGATGCATCAACAATTCTGCAGAATTTAATATAAAATGTTTCAAAATTACATAGATGTGTATCTAGAAACTAGAATTTAAATATTTAGGACTGAAAACCACCTTACCCTGTTCTACTTTCTATTACTTTATGATTAAAAATGACTGAATCAGTATCTACCAGCAATTACTAAAAAATATTTTGAAGCTACAGTCAACATTTCATTTTGTCAGGCACTTAAATGGAAGCTGTAGTCTCTAATTCCTATGCAGTTTCACCAGAGTGGATCTCCTGCTGCTTACTGTTTGTAAAATGGCAGATTCCCATGAGACTCCAGATATGTTTTCTTTCAGTTAGGGTAAGGATAACGAAAACAGAACCATTTTACACTGTGTTTAGCCTGACTTACAGTGACATTCTCTTCAGGTAGTTATTACTAGGAAGATGGGTAGCCACCAGCTCTAAGTTTTGTGAATCCTGCATGTAATAACAAACATAGAAAGTGTTTAGTGAACAGGGGGGATGCATGTTGAACAGGGGGGATGCATGATGTTAGCATGAAACTTTAGAGGTTTGTTCAAGCAACTCTTACAGTGATGTCCACAAGAGTACAAGTGTAAGAATATGAACAAAACCAGTTTGAAAATAGTGTGCCAACTACAAATAAATAAATTATCACTGATATTTAGACATGCATATATAAGTATATACATACATAGTCAGGTAGTCAGGTGAGGTTGGGCTATTCTCTCCGGGAACCAGCAACAGAACAAGGGGACACAGTCTGAAGTTGTGCCAGGGGAGGTCTAGGCTGGATGTTAGGAGGAATTTCTCCACAGAAAGACTGATTGGCATTGGAATGGGCTGCCCAGGGAGGTGGTAGAGTTGCCATCCCTGGAGGTGTTCAAGACAAGACTGGATGAGGCACTTAGTGCCATGGTCTGGTTGATTGGCTAGGGCTGGGTGCAAGGTTGGACTGGATGATCTTGGAGGTCTCTTCCAACCTGGCTGATTCTATATATAGTATAGAAAATAATCAACTCTTTTTTATCCACCTTTGCTAAATAGTCTTTATGTGACATCTGGACTCAAAAATTCACCAAACTGACTGCAGAACAGCTTCACTGTGGCAGCTCCAACCTTACAATCTATTTTACAGAATTGCATACATATTTCTAGAAGCAATATTATAGTTTTCATCTGCCTAAACCTTCCAGTTGTGACAAATAGCTGGCAGCAAATGACTGCTAGAATAAGTTTAAATTGCTTTAATTTTATGAGTAAACAGATACTAAGTTTATTTATATGTGTTTCCCTTCACCACTGGAATTGATTTTGCTCTGCTTGAACTTAATAAATGACATTTATATCCAGAATTTACTTCTTTATGCATAAATGCTGGTGGCAATTTTTCATTTATAACTAGAGACCTTTTTTCCAACATATAAAAAGTAGAAGTATTTCTGCTTTCTATAAAATGATAGGATAACCACTTCTCTGTTTCAGGCAGTTAATTTTAGGTCTTTTTTGCACAACAGCTTCAGTGTAGTTCCTTTACCATTCACATGCAGGGATGTAATATCAGTTGTGAGTTCTTCTTAGCTAGATGTCCACTCAAAACAAAATCACATTTTGAAATTTGGGATCCATAAAACTAAGAAAGAAATAGCAGCAAGTGTAACTTTATCTCTGTATATTAAAAGATGCTGTTGAACTGTTTAGGAACACCAAACAGAAGTAATTTATCCGTTAGAGAGCTAAGGAACTTTGACAGGTGTATCAATAACCAGGAGCGCATCCTGCATTGTCTGCTTGCAATGAAACTAAGGATGCAAAAGTGAAAAACACTGTATGCTGGAGATACTGCATCTTTGTCTACAGAAAATCAGAAGCCTAACCTGAAATACAAGCTAGAACTGACAGATACTACTAGAAGTAGGGGGGAGTATGTGATAAAGACCACACTAAATTAACTTTTATTCTCAGAAAGGAATAACTCACAGTCCTGGTGGTATTTCAAGGGTCGAGGCTGCATCTAGTGGTGCAGCACAAAGAAATGAATTATGCTTCCTGTGTTTCTAAAACTGTTAACAAGCTGAAGAGAAAGAACATTTTTATCATTCTTCTCAAAAAGCTGCCGTCAAGAGTCTACCACATTCTTACATAAAAATCAGTGAATTTGTCTATCCCTGGGCCCCTCTAACAAATCTCATTAGTGGTTGTTTTCGTGGAGATTTTTGTTTCTAAGCAAAAAGAGAACCATAGTAACTGTGCAATTCCTAAACCATTTAATTCATGAATGGGAAATGAGTCTCCAAATCTCTGCTCACATGAGTAACCACATTGATATCCTCAGGCTTTCCATTATTAAGAGCTAGAACTGTGAGTATAAATTTGCAGGATTTGGATGGGGCAGTTCATTACTTCATAAGAGTGAAATTTGTAGCTGAAATCAATAACTAAGCATGTGAGACGTATAAAAGACACACATTCTTTCATGGAGGTCTGATTGCAATGCATCACTCAAGCTTGTTTCAGCGTCAACAGATAAGCATATTGTTGTAAAGAGATGTACAAACTATAGGCAGTAATTACTAAGACACATTTTAGATAGACATTTTAGCCTCAATAGGGGAGTTGGGAATATTCCACCAGAATGAATAACAGTGAAAAAGGTCAATGCTTCTTGAAAAACTAACATACTAAGTCACAGACCAAGTTTTTGGTTCTCTGTCAATCAGTAGTGTAACCATTGTCAATCATTCCTCCTTACCTTGTGTGTGATTTTTGAATGGCCACAAAAGAAACTTTTGTTGGTAATTATGGTCTTTACAATTCATCTGAGTCACAGGCAGGATTTTCATAGCCTGTCTGTGGAATAGACATGGTATACCCCAAGCTGCGCTCGTGTATGTCCAACCAATTGAAGCTAAAGTTTCCCACGATGATATAAAAGGAAATAAAAGACTCTGACAAACACGTGTCACTATTCTAGAAATAATGAGAAGATGAGAAAAGGATAGGATAGTCAGGATCTTCTGGGTTTCTTTTCCCATTTCCCCCCNGAGTTATTGCATTTATCCTCTTTAAGAAAGGTGCAGTTAGACAAGATATGCACCTGCTCATCTTGAATCTTCTAAAGGAGTATTTATATCCTTTGATTAACCACAGGCTTCTTATTACACTGATCAGGAGCATTCTGCTGAAAATTAGAGCCAAGAATTAATGCTTCTGCTTTTTAATTTTTTTTTTTTAGTTCCAGAGTTCCCCTAGGATTTTTCCTTTCTCCAAATGTTTCCACCTTCCACAGACTTGTTTGTTTTGGTTTTGGTTTGTTTTTTTTTTTTTAATTTAATTTTCTTTGTCTATCAGTTCAAGTAACATATCTTGTCCCTGCTGAAAACGCTAAGGAAAGATTGCTGAGCCGATGTTCTCACGGAAAACTCAGCTTTGGAACTGGTCCAGCAGAGCAGCAAATCTGATAACGTCAAACGAAGAATATCTGAGACTCAGTTTTGCAAGAAATTGCAGCCTCTTATAAATGTATCCAGTTCTAAAAGGCCAAGCCTGTTTATTGCTTGTTTTCCTACCTTGGCTGAAAGAAAGGGTGAAACAACTTTGGAAGAATAGCAGCAAAGTTGTTCAAGGGAAATCAGCCCCTGTAACTGTTCACGCTGCCTCTCCTCAAACTATGCAGCTGCACAACGCAAAGACAATGCAGGGGACCCTGAGCATCATTAACCAACTTCCCTTCCTCACCAAACAGTAGCTTCCATAAAGCAATTACAATAGCATGGTGAAACAGTAGAACAAGGAAAAAAAATAATAACCTTACCAGCTTCTCTTACAGTATATAGCTGAAAGGAAAACAAAACCCCCAGCTGCCGAATCGCATGCAATTGGTCTCCCGGAATGAATTGACTGAAAGAACTATGAAAGGCTAAAGTCTTTCGGCCCCTCTGTTCAGCCTCTCTTCAGCTCCCTCTCTCCGAGCCTCCTCACAAAGCCATTCTCCTACTCCCTAATCCTCGCACGGGAAAAAGCAGCGCGCACCAAATGACTTCTTCAGAAACGATTCTGCCGGAGGGTGGGGGAAGAGATGCTGCTGCCACTCAGACATCCCCACACACACAGCCCCTCCCGCCGCACAGCAATCCTCAGGGAAGGAATCCAAACAAGATCACCGGGCAGTTGGGCGAGCACATCTCCTGGGCAGGAAGCGTGGCAGGACGAGGCAGGGAGAAGCGCACATCTCTCCATTCATCACCCGCGCAGCCGCTCCTTTCTGAAACGAGCACACCTCTGGCTACTCGCAAGAGTTCCCCACGAAGCCAGCACTGAAGTAAATTTCAAACAGCAAAATAACAACAAAGATGCTTCCACAGAAAAAAAATCAATAATAAAAGTGTAAGAAAAAATACCCCAACAGACACAAAAAAGTCAATAAGGTTAGGAATCACCACATTAAAAGCAGTATTAAAAAATAGTAATAACATTGGTGCCTCCCTGAAATGCTTTGAATAGCTAAAATCAGAACAAATAAGGGTGTTTGTCACAGTGCCACATCCCCAGTTTATGTAAAAAGAGCATTTTGTTCATATAATTTGTCTCAAAAGCATGCCATTGATACTGAGTCAACATCCCCTGCATACTGTCTGCTTTGCAAGAAAGCATTAAATCTTTGTTAAAGAAATGCTGTTGTGGTATTAGTTTTTAATGCAAGTTTTATTTCCCTGTGAATTGCAGAAACTCAGAAACAGCTGCCACAAAGTAAACCAAAGACCTAGAAAAGCAGATGGCATCACTTCACATCTTAAATGACAGTTGTGAGCCTTCCAGTAATAATTTATAAGGATGCTTCCTCCTGTTTGTTCCTCTGCCTGGCACCATGTTGTTTGAGCCTTTCAAACAAAATAAACAGACTTCAAACCACCAGCTTCACACACACTAACACTTACCAGTGCTATTTCAACCTGACACAAGCTGACTTTGTTCCTCTGTGACCCTGGACAGAAAACTGAGGTGACAGTTTGATGGATGAGATTTTTTTTTTTTTCCCCAATATGGGTTGTGACTTCACAGCTCTGTCTCCCCATTATTGCTTAGCTGAATGAGGAGACAGAAGCAGAGGAGGATCTTCCACCACACAGAGCCAATTTAACAGTGAAAATGAACTGGGCAATAAATGCCTGGCACACCTTTTACCTGCCTCTAAATCAGGAATCCCTTTCCACTTTTGTTAGGGCTAGGATGTAAGGCTGTAAGAAAGAGGATTCAGGAGAGAAATTAGTTCTAATGGTTTACTCCAAATTATACTTTAATTTTCAAAAATGGCAGCATCAACAGAGAACAATGGAAGGGGGAAGGAAAGAAGGAATTCTGTCTCTTTCATTTATTCACACTTGAAGTGTGAATTTTGTGAGTAGTCTCCTAACTGTGGCAATTAACCAGGAATTTTTGACAACTATTTACTGGACAAAGGTCTCACTGCAGTAACCCAAGACAAACAATTGCAATGTAAAAATAATTACTACCTAAAAATTATCATGAAACATCAGAGGATTCATATATGTTTAAACTGTTGCCCAGAACTTCAGTATTTGAATGCAGATTCTTTGCTGAAACTCATTTAGATTTGTTTGTTTGTTTTGTTTTAATATTTATGCATTTAACAAAAAAACACTGCCAGATCTTACAGGACTGTCCATGAAGAAATTGCCTTTTCATGAAAAAGTTGGAAAAGGAAGATGATGAATGAACTCTCTGTAATTTAAGGGTCAAGTTCCAAAAGCCTGAGGTCATCAACACACTCCCTAACATATGAAGTCACATAATTTAGGTTTAGGTTGGAAGGAACCTCAAAGATCATTCAGTTCCAACTCTCACCATAGGCAGGGACATCTCCCACTAGAACAGGTTGCTCAAGGCCTCATCCAACCTGGCCTTGAACACCTCCAGGGAGGGAGCAGCCACAACCACCCTGGGCAACCCATTCCAGTGTCTCACCACCCTCACTGGAAAGAACCCTTTCCCAGCATCTAGTTCAAATGTCCCCTCTTCCAGTTTAAACCCATTACCCCTTGTGCTGTCATTACAACACCTTGTAAATAGTCCCTCCTCAGCCTTCCTGTAGGTCTTTTTCAGATACTGAAAGGCTACTATAAGGTCTCCTCAAAGCCTTCTCTTCTCCAGGCTGAAGAGCCCCAGCTCTTGTAGCCTGTCCCCACAGCAGAGATGCTCCAGCCCTCTGATCATCTTTGTGGCTCTCCTCTTCTGGACTCGCTCTAACAGTTCCATGTCCTTTTTGTGTTGGGGGCTCCAGAACTGCACACAGTACTCCAGGTGGGGTCTGATGAGAGCAAAGGGGGAGAATCACCTCCCTTGCCCTGCTGGCCACACTTCTCCTGATGCAGCCGAGGACACAGTTGCTGCCTGGGCTGCATGTGCACACTACCAGCTCATGTTGAGCTTTTCATCAATCCAGACCCCCAGATCCTTTTCCTCAGGACTGCTCTCCAGCCACGTGGCATTCAGCCTGTATTTGTGCTTGGGATTTTGCCAACCCAGGTGTAGGACCTTACACTTGGCCTTTCTGAAAACAAGGTCCAGTCTACCCTATGTTTGAGATTAAGTTCTTAGATATTCAGTGTTTGTTATTACCCAACTCAGCTATTGTTTCTGGGTTTGGAATTGAGATTTTTGGTTTTGTCTAAAAACACACACAAAGGCACTTCAACAGCAAAAAATGATCATAAATATATGCAATTTCTATTTGTCTTTCAAATAATACTATTCACTTTGATTTTTTTTCTTTGCTTATCATCTCCCAAAAAGAAACTCTCAGTAATTCTTAAAGGAAGTGTGGAAACTAGAGGCAGCATATCTTTACAAACAGAAGGAAATGCACCTTCTGGTGTACTTATCTGACTCTTAAGCACTTGATCAAGAAGATTAAGTTTCATAAATAGTAGTAGATGCTCTGGAGAGCACAAATTTTAGCAGACTCCTTAACACAGTAAATCAATTTTATCATTCAAAGGTAAGGCGTTTAATGACCTGTGCTCGGCCAGCCTAAAATGTATGGATGCTGAATGTCAGAGATATTCTTTAGATGCTTCACATGATCTATCTTCTGAGAAAGCAGTGTGGTGGCAATTCTGCAAAGAGGAAGTAGAGTGACTTGAGGAGAAGGAAGGATTAAGAGTGAGGGAAGGAGACAGTAGAAAAACATGGTTAGGTAAAAGAAAGAGAGGTCATTAGAGAGGGTCATTCTAGAATGAAAGTGACTCGAATCAGTGTTTCACTTAAAGGGTTTTCTAAGAGCATTTTCTTTGGGTCTCATCTCCATGAGCTCAGTCTAAACCCATCCTCTCTTTGCTTTTATTTCTGAGTGGGATGAAAGCAAGGATTCATCAGTGCAGCTGGGTTCCTATTAGGAGTGTATGTATGAACCTGAAGGCATGTGACTTGGAATTTCAAAGCATGTCAGCCAGCACTGGTGCATCTAGCCTGTGAACTTGAGCAAAAATGTCTTTCTTTCTAAAGCTTGATAGAAGAGCAAAGTTAAAACAGCTAAGAGTAAGAATAGGCTATGGCTTGTAAAAGGTTAAACCTTCTTTCATCCTCCATCCGTAAGCTGTAAGGAGCAAGAAGGATTTTGCTCTCTATAAACTGGGTAGAAAACACATTCCAAGTACTTTTCAGATGCTTTGGTATACATGGCATGGTGGTCAGAGATGAGCCAGCACTGTCATTTTGGCCATCAAGGTATAGCTCTCCTGCAGACATGAAAAATTTTCATAATCCAGCCTATCCTCCACAGCCCTCTGCACCACCCTGGGATCAGGAGACATTCAAGATACAGACTCACCCTGACTTTTTTTTTTTTAAACACAATTAGATGCTATCATAACAATTGTGCTACAGACTGATAGGAGTAGACACACAGACAGGCATTGAAAAAAAAAAAACCAAAAGGCTCTCAAAAGTCCAACCATCAAGATTTTTGTAACCCCTTCAGCATTTAAAGGCAACCAGCTGCATAAAAAAATCCCAGGCTTAAAGCCTCAGGCTGTTAAGTTCTTCAGAGGAGACACATATATTTTCCCTGTGGTTTAGAGGTTTGAAGCACAGTTGGAATTCCAACTGTTGGATATCACTATGATAAAAAATACATACACAACGATTTAGGTAGTGGTAGTCTTGCCCATTTCTCCAAAACAAAGATAAATTAACATAGTTAACTTGAGTGTGTTAGAGAAGAGGAAGAAGCATCAAGGAATAAAGTAGCATACTGACATATGGTATAAATAAACTTAAGAGAAACCTTCCTGCAAACTACTGCAAACACAGGCATCAACAATCACAGTATCACAGTATCACAGTATCACCAAGGTTGGAAGAGACCTCACAGATCATCAAGTCCAACCCTTCACCACAGAGCTCAAGGCTAGACCATGGCACCAAGTGCCACGTCCAACCCTGCCTTGAACAGCTCCAGGGACGGCAACTCCACCACCTCCCTGGGCAGCCCATTCCAGTGGCCAATGACTCTCTCAGTGAAGAACTTTCTCCTCACCTCAAGCCTAAACTTCCCCCGGCGCAGCCTGAGGCTGTGTCCTCTCGTTCTGGCGCTGGCCACCTGAGAGAAGAGAGCAACCTCCCCCTGGCCACAACCACCCCTCAGGTAGTTGTAGACAGCAATAAGGTCACCCCTGAGCCTCCTCTTCTCCAGGCTAAACAACCCCAGCTCCCTCAGCCTCTCCTTGTAGGGCTGTGCTCGAGGCCTCTCACCAGCCTCGTCACCCTTCTCTGGACACGCTCAAGCATCTCAATGTCCCTTCTAAACTGGGGGGCCCAGAACTGAACACAGTACTCGAGGTGTGGTCTAACCAGTGCAGAGTACAGAGGCAGAATGACCTCCCTGCTCCTGCTGGCCACACCATTCCTGATGCAGGCCAGGATGCCACTGGCTCTCTTGGCCACCTGGGCACACTGCTGGCTCATGTTCAGGCGGGTATCAATCAGCACCCCCAGATCCCTCTCTGTCTGGCTGCTCTCCAGCCACTCCAACCCCGGCCTGTATCTCTGCATGTCTTGCAGTTACTCAGACTCTATACAAGAAACCTACTTACATGAAACAAAAATGTATAGTCCTGAGCTGTAAACATAAGCACTGCTGCAGATTTACTCCTCACCCCACTGAGGATTTCTCCTAGAAGTTATCATCATGTTCACATGACAAGAGAAAAATAACATATGCCTTTATATGGACATTATCCAATAATATACATAAGAAAAGTAGTAGAATATTAGGTGTGAAAAATAGCTGAGTTAATACCATGCACTGCTTTAGCTGTGAGAAAATAGGGGATTTCATTTGTACAGAATAACATAAAACTGTTGCTATCCAGGACAGATTTCAGATTCTGAGGGGGCAGAGGATGCAGAAAGCAAATATGGCTCAGGACTGAAGTAACAAGGGGAGAAAATGGGAAATGCAGTTTAACAAGGCTGGAGAAAGAGGTCAGCCTAAGTGAGACCCCACTACCTGCTTCAGTCTACTGTGAGCTCTCACTCCAGGAAATGCAAGCATTATGCACCTCTGTGCCATCTCGGCAACCATTACCATCCCTCATTTAGAGGCCACTTCAGCCTCAGTGGCCCAGCTCAGACTTGTAGGTTGAGGAAACAAATGGCAGGCCTGATGGTCAAACATCAGAGAAACCTCTGCTGAGCACCAAGGGAAGACTCTGTCTCAATCACCAGGCACAAGTCACCCGAGAAATTACTTCTAATTACTGAACAACTTTAAGGTTAGCTTCCTTTAGATCTCATTTATACAGACTGAAGAACAAGAAAAGGAAAATCACCTAAAATTTCATTTTAATATTAAGCTCTAATAATAATTTTACCTTATTTTTTTTCCCAATACTCTGATGATATATTTCCCTTCTGCCTTTATTTCATAGATTTGAATTTGACTGATTAATTTATTTTCCCCTTACATCAGTTTATTGATCCAATACAAGGTAATCAATGTAGTTGCAAGCATAAAGTTACTCACTTTAGTAGGAGGTGAATTTCCTTCTACTTAACTCCAGTGAAACACGAATTCTTGGTTTTAAACTGTGTGAACTCTTTGCTAACTGTAACTGCTATATCTAACTTGATTGCAATAAACAGACAAAAATCATGATTTTTACGTTTACTTTGGTTGTCTGCAATGAAGACAGAGATGCCGCGGAGAAGGATAAAGTGCAACCTACACAGCATAAAGGTAAGTAAGCACTGCTACCTGCAGCAGCTGTAATGCTGCTGGCATGTTCATGTTACCCACCTATTTCCTAACAAAGACTGAATCCCATTCACGTTCAAGTGTAATCACACTCTTCCAATCCATTAGGAGCAGGGGTTGATAGTTTCTGCATATTTGGTTCTATAACTATCAGGCTCGACTCTTATGTAAATATACCTGCCTCTGACACTGCAATGGATCAGCTTTACAGGAAAGAAGGGAAAAAAATACAGTTCCAAATGCTAACTGGTAGGAAGATAATTCCAAAGGCCTATGATTGCATCTTCCTACTTAAGTCTGAAAGAGGAGAGGCTCCCTCCTATGGTTAAACCGTGTAAAACTGTAAGCACCTTAATGAGCCTTGATTCTTCAGACATAGTTACTTGGTGGGCACACTAGCACCACCTTAACAAAGGAAACTATCCACCATTACATACACAAGACATCTGGAAACTAGGACAGAAAATCATGTTTTGTTACACACACAAATACAAGTGATAACATCGTGTAACAGCAATAGCACTATTCTTAGCTTTCAAAAGAAATCTTGATGCCAGACCTAAACATTCACACCTCCCCTCAGAAATCCTTTTACACATGTTTTATGCTTTGGTAGCTAAAATAGTATGGCAGACAAAGAAGGGACTCTTTCAGGAATAAATATTGGACAGAGACAAACCAATGAAGATACATTGCATAAAATAACCAAACACATTTAAAGCTGTCTCAAACCCATTAATAATGTAAAGTTTACCAGTGAAGTGTAACACCAGAAACATGAAGATTATATGGTTTGATCCCTACTTGTAAGTTATTCCTAGCTTTTGGATTTTGTTTTCTTAAACTACATGGGAAAGATTCTGAAACTACAGCCTTTGAATTAACAGACTGAAGGGTTGAGAAACAACGGTTCGACTTATCTTAAAGAATCAGTATCTGTATCCCGAGTCTAATAAAGCCTCTTACCTAAAGAACAGAGACATGCTAAAAGCAGGTTGGGGGAAAAGGTTTAAGACAATATTCAGTAGTCAAATTTTCTCTTGGAACAGATTTTTATATCACAATTTCCTTTATTATAATTACAACACCCCCCAGGTGGCCAAGAGAGCCAATGGCACCCTGGCCTGGATCAGGAACAGTGTGGCCAGTAGGACCAGGGAGGTTATTCTGTCCCTGTACTCAACACTGGTCAGGCCACACCTTGAGTATTGTGTCCAGTTCTGGGCTCCTCTACTCAAGAGAGATGTTCAGGTGCTGGAACATGTTCAGAGAAGGGCAACAAGGCTGGTGAAGGGCCTGGAACACAAACCCTATGAGGAGAGGCTGAGGGAGCTGGGGTTGTTTAGCCTGGAGAAGAGGAAGCCCAGGGGTGACCTCATTGCTGTCTGCAACTACCTGAAGGGAGGCTGTAGCCAGGTGGGGGTTGGTCTCTTTTCCCAGGCAACCAGCAACAGAACAAGGGGACACAGCCTCAAGTTGTGCCGGGAGAAGTACAGGCTGGATGTTAGGAGGAAGTTCTTCCCAGACAGAGTGATTGGCATTGGAATGGGATGCCCAGGGAGGTGGTGGAGTCACCATCCCTGGGGGTGTTCAGGAAAAGCCTGGCTGAGGCACTTAGTGCCATGGTCTAGTTGACTGGATAGGGCTGGGTGCTAGGTTGGACTGGATGATCTTGGAGGTCTCTTCCAACCTGATTGATTCTATTCTATTCTATTCTAAATAAACTCTTTCACTAACCCTCTCCAAGCAGATCAATTTATATTCAAGCCTACCAGCCCTAAAATGAGTTGTTGAGAATTCTTGTTTTCCATTGTTTTAAAGCAGAAGTATTTAACATGTAAACAAACAAACAAATCATGGACAGTCTTCTTAGAAAAATAATAGTCTGCTCTAAATTAAGCATGCATTGTTTTGCAGCTGAAAAGACAGGTACACTGTTTCAAAGATGTTTTCCTTTAACATATATCACATTTTCAGTGGCTCTAATCTTGGTTTTTCATCTATAGCTGTGAGTACAACAGACTATGTGACTGAGTAAAATAAACAGCCTCTTGACTGCAAAAGTTTTATTGTGGTACACTCAACACCTGAACTAGTACAATTCTCACTAATGGACTACAGTAAATGTTTATATAACTACCAAGAGAGTTTATTAATGTGAACAAAACTAGCAGATAGATGATCCTTTGCAACAATTACGCTCTACAATAAAATGCAGCCCAACTTATACACAGTTCTCTGAGGCATCTTAGGCTAGTGAAAAGAGGAATATAAAATTAACCCTGATCATGTGGTGAGAAATCTCATTTGTACTACACAGCAGCTTTTCACAGAGTTTTATGAGACTTTTATGAGGAAAAAAAAATACCCAACAACCAAAAACCACAGCTTTGATTTTTACATGGATATTCCATTCATCTGCAATGAAACTTCATATTTCATTTGAGCTTTCACGCACCAAAAACCTTTGGGTTTTCTGAAGGAGCTGAGGGTCTCTTCCAATTTCCTCTGAAGCTAGAAGGACAGTATACACCAACTGTAATGAACCACGACTGAATGGCTTAAGGGCTGTCTTCCTCTGGGTCACCAGCCCAGAAGAAGAAAGTCGTGAGCTAGTACTGCATCAGGACTTGATCCCAAGGTGGCACATAAAAAGAAAGCTTAGTGAAAGCATTTAATCTGCATGTAATACCCAATGGCTTTGAAGTAGTTTTCAATATTTCAGCCTATCATTGTCTACAAAGTTGACCTGGTCACAAACTGTGGCAGAGCACTGTAAAACCAGATGAGACACCTCGTCAGACCCTCTACATTGTAATTATAATAGGTATCACTCTCCTCTAGTCATCACTGGTAGTATCACAGCTGGAGCACTGGTTCTAGTTCACAACTCCCCAGTACAACAAAGACAGGGATATCCCTGGAGTCACATAACAGGCCATGAAGATGATTAGGGAACTGGAGCATCTCTCCTATGATGAAAGGAGAGTTAGGACTGCTCATCCTAGAGAAGGAAAGGCTCAGAAAGACTATCTTAGTATATATAAACATGTGGAGGAAGGTGCAAAGAAGATGGAGCCAAGCTCATTTCACTGGTGCAGAGACAAGACCAGTGGCAACGGGCAGAAACTCAAAGTCAGAAGGTTCCCTCTGATCATAAGGAAACATTTTTTCACTGGCCACAGCAGCAGCCAAGCACTGGCACAGATTTTCCAGAGAGATTGTGAAGGCTCCATTTTTGGAGACATTAGATATCTGTTTGGACACAGCCCTGGGCAAGTAGCTGCAGGTTGCCCCGCTCAAGCAGGTGACCTCCAGAAGTCCCTTCTAAACAATCATCCTGTGATTCTACAAATAAGAAACAAAAAAGCAGCAGAAACTGAAATGCATAAGAAGCCCTCATGAATTGATAGTTTTATGTACATTTATTTACACATGAGCAAATATGTTATGAGAATCATCACAAGAAGGGTGTACCATAAAGATTATAATACATAAAATTCTTGAGAGGAAATGGGCTTTAAAAAGTAATTGCCTGCAGCAGTCTGGGCACCTCCTGTTTCACATGTAGCATATAAACCAATTTTGCATACTATCTCCACTCATTCTGCTGTTGCTCTGTTAAACTATTTAAAAATTAATTCTTTCTCAAGGCAAGATATAAGCTACAATTATATTAAAATTAAGAATAAGATAAACACATAAATCCAGCTAATTACACTAATCCCTGATATGAAGCTATTAACCTACTAACCTCTTCCCCATCTGCTTTACAAGTTCCCTATCTCTGTTCCAAGGTGCTACATCATTTTTTCATCTCGATGCACAAAAGTCTCTGTGGTGGTTTGGGTGTTCCCCACCCCCCCACACTTTAGAAATCACTCAGACTAGACTCAGCCAACTCTGGAAATATGAATGAAGCTTATNGACTTTTTATCTTTGTTTTGCCTTTCCTTTTTTACACATCTCAGCAAGACTGTGAGGGAAGTAGACTTCACCATTGTTTTCATTTCACAGCCTATGATCTAGTCCTTCTCACCAAAACATTCTAGCTAGCTTCAAACTAGCACAGCCTCCCAAATCTCTGCATTTGAGTGGAGGTTGAAGAAGAAATGGGAAAAGTCACATAGAGCTGTCCTGGGTCACAATTACTTTGAGAAATAACTTGCTTGATAGAAGCCTTCCTGTTCAGAGGTACACCACACCACATTTCACAGCTGTTTGGTCTTTATTCCATGTTCTCTCTTATACAAGGACTTGCAGGACAAACTAACCAAATTATCAGACTGCAAACCCCCTCTGAGTGAAATGCAGTTTGAACTGTAAGTATTATGCATAGCATAACAGTAAGTACAAGATTTTAATTATTGTACCCTGGCAACATCAAATTTTCCATAATGAAGCTAATTAACTTGTTTTCCAAATGATGGGGTAATGGAAACAATATTAAAAGTGCTTGAAGCAAGTTAGAGAGGAAAAAAAGTGCAAAATGTCCTGGTTTTCAGTTGCTGGTCATTTCGATCCAAACAGTAACCGTGTGGTGGGACTATATCAAGAACAAGATGCAGCCTCTCCCACTTACACCAACAGTTCCACTGAATTCAACAAGGTTATTTGGGTAAATCTAGATTAATCACAGAAAAAACTTTATTCAATAATTCAGACTTCCCCCCCTCCCTTTTTTTTTATGATGATTAACTATATAACCTGTATTTTTTTTCCCTACACACATGTGTGTATACATCACTCAAATTACATGCACTAAATCACAGCTGAATAAATGTCCTTTTACTTTTCTTTTAATTGCCAGAGAAGCTTGATGGCATGTTTCTATTTTTCTCTCCTTGGAGATCTCACAGAGCATTTAAATCAAGTGAAGTCTTGAATATGCACCTTATTTAAATAAGAATGGATGTGAATATTCTTTTAGGCAGTCACAGTGCCTACAGAGACAAATGTTTTCCTCTATTACCATTTTCTTTGCTGAATGCCATACTCTAAGCCTTGCTCTCTGGCTTGGAATCCACTGAGCCCATTTCAGCTGGGCTGTCTGGGGTCATGATCCCTGAGGGAGAAGGTCAGCCCTGTGGCTTGGGAGCAGGATGCAGAGGAGCTGGAGGGTGACCTCACACATCACACATTGCTTGAAGGCTGGAAGTCAGCCCTGCTTATGCTGGATCATACAGAGAACTAGCCTGACACGTCTGACTGTCAGAGGTCACTTTCCATCATGGAGATCCTTTCATACGGCTGTGAACCTCTTTTCTGTGCCTTTCTATCATTTGAATTGTGACTGTGACAACAAGAATGGCTCACAAACAACATTTTGGGGTACTGATGAACACACTTTCAAACACTATCAGAAGAGAAACAGTCATGGGCATCTCACTATTAACACAAAACCAAATTGCACAATAGGTGATAATGCTCTTTACTTATTTGCCATGGGTAGCAGTGGAAAGGATATTGTAGAGAGAGAGACTAGGTATTAATACACCATTTTGAACTTTGCACTCTACCTCCGTTGCTTCCACTGTGACTTTAAGTAATCCTGAGCTCACTGCTCTTTCCTTACCTGTCCTTATAATTGAGATACTGCTTCCTCAAAAGATAAGCATTATACACATACTGAGCAACTGGGAAATTACAGGCTCACAGGATGTCAGGGGTTGGAAAGGACCCAAGAAGATCATCCAGTCCAACCCCCCTGCCAGAGCAGGACCACACAATCTAGCACAGATCACACAGGAACACATCCAGACAGGCCTCGAAAGGCTGCAGAGAAGAAGACTCCACAACCGCTCTAGGGAGCCTGTTCCAGTGCTCTGTGACTCTTACAGTAAAGAAGTTTCCCCTTGTGTTGAGGTGGAAATGCAGGTTAAGTTCATGATCCTGATTTGCAAAAGGATCAAGAGAAGGTGATGAAAGGAATGCTATTCAACTTTACAAGATACCTGGCTATTCTGTGAAGCAGTACCATCAAAAAAGCCTTTAAGTCTATAAATAAAATGATGGAAGATATATATGAGGGATTACCCTACAAGGTCTACAGCTTACAGTTATAACTTGATATATTTGGGGGGGTTGAATTATTTAAAGAAAATAAACATAAAGCTACCAGCCCTGTTATTGGTATTCTAAGATATGAATTGGTGGGTAGAGCTATTTCCAGTCTACAGAATTATTTACCATTTTTTTTGTCACACTGGGGCCGTTAACAGTATCTTTCAAAGCTTAGTTACACAATTCTAGTCAAAGAAAGTATCAGAAGAGCTATTCACTGCTGGGTTGTTTCTATTGCTGGTTTATTCACCAAATGAAGAGAAACAAACATAAAACAGAAGAGAGATTTATAGTATGTAGAAATTAATACTTGACCTATAAAGAATTTCATTTTTAAAGTATTCATTCACAGTTTAATACAGTCAATCCCATTCAACAAATGATTCTGTCTTCAGTAACAGACAAGGGTAATGTGTTGAACAGCCGAAAGCTGTACTGAAGGAGCAAACCCATTTTGCACAGGCCTTTACAAAATGCTGAATGTCTAAAAGCCTGTGGTGGTAGGCCTGATAGGCCAAACATGGGCTTATCCATGGCCTGGCTTGCCCAGACATGTTCCCCTGCTCACCCTCCTTCTGTGCTGGGGAAGGCGACTGTGGGAGGGCAGGGCAAAAGCCTTGGCTTCACCTACTATGGTGAAGCTCAGCAAAGTGCCATTCTGATTGATTAATCTATGTCCAATGCCCCATTAGTTTAGGGCCAGATATTGATAAAAGGGATAAGCAGGTGGTACAGGGCTGCTGCTGCCTCATTTGCATCCTGAATTTGTCTGGAGGGCTTACCAGGAACAGGCTCTAAATGTCTGCATGTGATCAGCCTGCACAGCCAGCCAGACATTGTGCCGAGACTGCACACCACATCGCATCCTGCCTGCTCCTCTGCAAGTCTCCTGTCAAGATGGGAAATCCTGGAGATATACAGATCAGCTACAGGCTCCCAGACTCCTGAGAAAAGAGCCTAGGAAATTCCAAGAGCAACCCCTCCACATGCTTTGGGTACTGTCTGATTTACACTTTGTGAGTAAATACTTAAAAGCCTCTTCCAATGTAATATTTGTGTTTGCCACTTCAAGAAGGCTGGGGACAGAGTGGCTGGAGAGCAGCCAGGAAGAAAAGGACCTGGGGGTGCTGGTAGATAGTAGGCTGAAGATGAGCCAGCAGTGTGCCCAGGTGGCCAAGAGAGCCAATGGCATCCTGGCCTGGATCAGGAACAGTGTGGCCAGTAGGACCAGGGAGGTTATTCTTCCTCTGTACTCAACACTGGTCAGGCCACACCTTGAGT